>OY992539.1:90669300-91114300 GCA_963921195.1 Pegoplata infirma | reverse complement strand
TATTATTGTATGACAGCACATCAAGTATTTTGAGAGATAAACATCAACGTTATTTACATGTTTAGTTTAGAGTGTGTTTTTTTTATATTTACGCAAATGTCTGTGTGTGCGTATTTTTATATGTATTTGTGTGTGCATCTATAATATTTTTTGGCATAATTTTATTTTTCTTCTTCTTAACATCATTGTTACTGGTTTTGTGTTGTTGATGCTGTTCCTTTTTTTTAGAATGCTTCCTTTCAGCATTTCTTGTATTTTTATTTAATAATCATCATTTTCCTTATAATCAACATCATTTCCATATTGTTATGCCCTACATTTGAGGTATATAAGAAAATTATTTTGTTATTGCGTTTGTAACATCGGGAAATATTGGCTGAGGATACCATAAAGTATTTATAGGAATGATCCTTTATTGATTTTAAGGCAACCTGTCCGTCCGTCTGTGTGTGGCTGTGCAAACCATGCCAACTTTTGAAAAACAAGCTAGACGTCCCTGATGCTTGGTATATACATTTATCATAGTCCTAGTCAGCTTGTTATTGCATTTCAGCGAAATTGGTTTAGTGGTTTAAAAGTTATAAATAAAAACGTAAGAACACTTTGAACATTTTTAGTAATTTTGTGATTAGGCCTAAAAAATATTTTACATAGGAATTTGTCACTCAAAAAGAATAATATTTTGCACTAAAAAAAAGTAAACACAAAAAAGAAAAAAATACGCTCAAAAAAATCATATTTTTTCTAAAAAAATTTATATTTTTTCTAAAAAAATTTATATTTTTTCTAAAAAAATTTACTCAAAATTGCAATTTGTAAATCTTTCGGAAATTTTTTACCCAAAAATCCTTTTTTATACTAAAAATAAAATTTTTTTCTCAAAAATTTTCTTTTTTATACATAAAAAAATGTTCGTCACTCAAAAAATATGTTTACACTCAAATTATTTTTTTTTATCAAAATGTTTTAGACGTTGTCAACGGTATTAACGGATTCGACCAAGTCGACCTAAACTTTATTACTTGTTTTTTTCTGCAAAATGGAATAAAAGAAATTTATATAAACATCATCAACAATATGATTTCTATTAAGATGTTGTTGATATTGCATTTTATTATCTGTAAATGTAGTTGTATTTTGTTGAACATGATGATTGTGTGTGTTTTGTTGTTTCAATTGTTCATATTTTTAATAACACAAAATTTGTAGTTTTTAAGATGGTTTTATGGGTTGTATACTTGATATTTAATTGAAATATGTATTACGTATACGTCATGTGGTTTTTATATGTGTATGCAATAGGATGGTTCGTTTTTGGGCTTTTCTCTCTGATCAAATTCTAATACCCGCCAAAAGTGTCGGTCCCCTAAGGGTAACTCACATGCAAAATATCACTCCGATCAGAGTTTATCTTCTGTCTCCACTTTGAGCCTCAAAATTGGGGGTTTCACAAAATAGGACTATTGAATGGGTCATTTTTGACCCCCTACCAAGAAGGGTTAACGATTTTTTTAAAGATAATATATTAATATGAAATAATAGTTGAGGTCAAATACACAAAAGCCGTTTTTTACTTGTTAATAGCACAAAATGTAAGCTCTAAACTTCACATTTCTTGCGGGGGTCATTTTTGACCCCCCGCCAATGTGGGTTAAAGACGTCCTAGATCGGTAAGATTTCATGACAGACTTAAAGTTATCTAATAGAACGCCACGACACCAAAAAACAGTTAATTTGCCCAAAAATGAAATTTATAAGATTTTATTAATCCAAATTATTGACAAAACCAACATTTCCTTGAAATCCGCTAACTTCCCCCCACGATTCCCAAAAAGTGGCTCGACGGATATCCACCATATTTCACATTTTTCTTCTCCAAGGTGTTCTTAATGAATTCAGGAAGAAAAAAAGGCATATTTAAACATTTTTTTTAATAAAATTTTCAAATTTTGAAAAAAGGTATTTTGAGAACGCCCCCAAAATCATGCAATTTTTTTGGTATCAAGTTTGAATGATACCGTAAAATCTTTCAATTTCATATTTAAGTATTTACGATCAAATATTATACAAATTTTTTTTTTAATTATTTTAATAAAAAAACTTAAATTTTTTTTTTTTTAAAAGTCCTTTTTTGCAAAAACCCCAATTTTGAGGCTCAAAGTGGAGACAGAAGATAAACTCCGATCGGAGTGATATTTTGCACGTGAGTTACCCTTAGGGGACCGACACTTTTGGCGGGTATTAGAATTTGATCAGAGAGAAAAGCCCAAAAACGAGCCACCCTAGTATGCAATATACAGTAAGCGTCGGAAGAAAGTATGCAGGGATAAAGTAAATGCAATTTGTTTAACGACAAAGTTAACAATACCATACTTATTACTAGGGATGTGATTTCCATGCAAATGCATGTTTTTTGTCGATAGTCTAAGGGGGCCCCTGTAGGTTAGTTGGTAGCGTGCTAGCCTATGAAACAGAGGGTCGTGGGTTCGATTCCCACAAAAACCCTTGGTCGATTTCGCTACAACGAGACGACGGTCATTGTTACCAGTTCTCGTTTAGGTTTAAATTATTAAAAATGACTTGTAATTAAATTTGAAAATAAATAAAAACTGATCATTTGATCAAATTATTATTATTATTTTATTATTAGTCTAAAAACGATATCGACCAATTATCTTTCCGAATCAAGAAATTTACGTTAAAATGGCATCGATTTGTTTTTGCATATTTTTGAATATTTTGGTGAAAATACATATTTTTGCAGATTTTGGTTTTTAAATCATATTTTGTGCATATTTCCAACTTTTAAGTTCATATTTTTGCATATTTTGGCATAAATTAGATTGTCTAAATTTCTAAAAAAAAATCTTGCTTATATAAAGTTTTTAATGTTACTATTTAAAACCGGCGTTATTTTTTGGTTTTCAAGCAGTTTTTTTCCTATGAAAACAAGATTTTTTGTGTACACATTATATTTTTTAGTGCATATTTTTAGGGTTTTTAGCGCATATTTTAAATTTTTTAGCGCATATTTTTGATTTTTTAGTGCATGAAAATCTTATCCCTAATTATTACTATCAGACGAGTGTTTATTGAAAAAATGTTGTATGGGTTATAAACTTTAATTTAAGCTTGATGGCGTCCAGATTGATTAAATATTAATGTAGTCTAACTGAAAAATTTCTCAGACTCTGCGGCATCTTCTCTTTTAAAAATCTCAGATTCTGATATGATTCGCTTACATCGCATACATAAAGAAATTTTTTTAAAAATTTTCAGATTTAAGAATTTTTTTTTTTTTTGTATAGAAAAATTTTTAAATTTTTAGACTTTTTATTTTAGTTTTTGAAATAATGAAATTCTGGACCATGTTTTTCGTATAGAAAAATTCTCAATTAAGTAACAACTTTCCGTATAAAATTTTTTTTAATTCTTAGATTCTATGACATTTTTTTTTTTTGTATAAAAAATTCACAGATTCTGAGACATATATCCCTATTGAAAAATTCTCAGATTCTAAGAGATTTTTCGGTATCAAAAAGCTCTCAAACTTTGAGACATTTTTTTGTATTGAAAAATTCTTGGATTCTAAGGCATTTCTCATCATAGAAAAATTAAAAATCCTCAGATTGTTGGACATTTTTCCGTTTAGAAAAATTCTCAGATTCTGAAAAATTGTTCCTTATAAAAAATCCTCAGATTTTAAAGCATTTTTCAATATAGAAAAATTCTCAGATTCTGAGATATTTTTCGTATAGAAGAATTCTTAGATTTTGAGAAATTTTTCCGTTTAGAAAAATCCCGAGACATTTTTTTGTATAGAAAGGTTCTCAAATGTTTAAAAATTTTTTTCGCATAGAAAAATTCTCAGATTCTTAGACATTTTCCGTGTAGAAAAATTCTCAGATACTATAACATTTTTTCGTATAGAAAACTTCTCAGATTCTAAAAAGTTTTTCCTTATAAAAAAATCCTCTGATTCTCAGGCATTTTTGTGTAGAGAAAAAAACTCTTCTTCCGTATATAAAAATTCTCAGATTCTTAAACATCTTTTCTGTATAGAAAAATTCTAAGATTCTGAGAAATTTTTTCGTATAAAAAAATTCTGATACTCTGAGATATTTTTCCGTACAGAAAAATTCTCATACTTTGAGATATTTTTCCGTATAAAAAAATTTTCAGCTTCTGAGACATATTTCAATATTAAAAAATTCTCAGATTCTGAAACATTTTTCTCAGATTCTAAGACATTTTTTTAACACCTTATAGAAAAATTCTAAGATTCTGAGACATTTTTCCGTATAGAAAAGTTCTCAGATTCTGAGACATTTTTCCGTATAGAAATATTCTCAGATTTTGTGTAATTTTTCGGTACAAAAAATTCTCTGATTCTAATATAGTTTTGCGCATAGAAAAGTTCTAAGATTCGGAGACATTTTTCCGTATCGAAAATTTTTTAGATTCTGAGATATTTCTCCGCATAGAAAAGTTCTCAGATTCTAAGACATTTTTTCATATAGAAAAATTCGCTGATCCTAAGACATTTTTCCGTATAGAAAAAATCTAAGATTTTGAAAAATTTTTCCGTATAGAAAATTCTCAGATTCTGAGACATTTTTCTTATAGAAAAATTCTCATATTCTGACAAGGGAAGTATCTCAACCCTTATGAACCGATTTGCATGAAACTTAAAATATATATAAAATAGACAATTCTAAGGTTGGGGTGTCTCGGCTTATCGGCCATATCGGGGATTTGGGGGTTCAAAACATGAGTCAAAAAATGGCGAAAAAATCGTTTTTTGGATTTTTCAGCTATTTCATTCTAAGAAACTATATGATGTTTACATATGAGAAGAAAGATTTTTTAATGCCTATCTAATGGTGGCATAACCTTGTAAATATTCGGCTTCGTTACATACTTTTTCCATGAAAATGTGTAAATTTTGGGGGGTATTTATATGAAGACATAGACCTACGATATCCGTATGAATACGAAGCAATCTTTATTAAATTTAAGTCGACACGTATTTTTGCTCTAGAAGATATTCCTGTTAGTTCGGGAGTTATCGAAATTTTCCCGAAGGTCCATAAGGGGACAACGAAATTTTTAAACACTGATATGGCCGATAAGCCGAGATAAACCCACCTTAAAATCGTCTCTTATATATATTTTAATTTTCAGGCAAATCGATTCATAAGGGTTGAGATACTTCCCTTGTGAGACATTTTTTGTATATAAAAATTCTTAAACTCTGAGACATTTTTTTCGTATAGAAAAATTCTTTGATTCTGAGTCATTTCTCCTCATAAAAAAATTCTCAGATTCTAAAATATTTTTCCGTATAAAAAAATGTTCAGATTCTAAGACATTTTTCCGTATAAAAAAATTCATAGATTCAGAGGCATTTTTCAGAAAATTCTTAGATTCTAATACATTTTTCATTAAGCATATCTATCTTGTAAAGTCCTTAATCTTCAATATTTTTTTTTATTTTTATCCATTGTAGATTAGTTACTACAAAACAACTCAAATTCTATGTCCTTCCTTCAAATTCATTTATTTCAATTGACCCTTTGTTGACACATGCAAAAGAGACGAAGAATAAGCTCCAGGGAATACAATTCAAATGACATTGCTGTCACAATGCTACTGTGTGTACATTAGAGTGGCACTTAAAAATTAAATTTTCGAATTTCAAAAAGCGCGGGTCGGAATATTGTGTAATTGCGTCTAAAAATGATTGTGTAAAAATTTCAGGAAAATCGAATAACTTTAACCCGTGCCGCTTTGAGGTCAAAGTTTCGGGTTTTTGTTGAAAAAGGACGATGATTTGAAAAAAAAAATAAAAAAAAAGTTTTTATGAAATTAATTAAAATAAATTTTTTTTATTTAGCTTTTACTCAAAACTACTTGGAAAAAATTATGTCAACTTTGTATGACATCATTAACCCGTTAAAAATTTTAAGCTAAAAATTACCATGAATTTAGGGGGGTACTTCAAATGAGTATTTTCGATTTTTTAAAAATTTTATTAAACAAAATTTTTAAATTCAACATTTCTATACAAGTCACATATAAAAAACATCCTAAAGATTAAATATAAAAAAAAATTGGGGATATACACCGACTCAATTTGTTTTTGGAGCCGTTTGAATTTTGTGGATTTCAAGGAAATTAGAATTTTGTGTAAATTTTTTTTTATGAAAATCGATTTTCGAATAAACTGACCAAATTTAAATTTTTTGTTGCTTCTTTTGATCAAATTAATTCAGTTTAAAACTTCTAACTTCATAAGACATCGTTAACCCATATTGGCAGGGGGCAAATGTGACCCAAGCAGCAAATTTAAAGTTTGTTTCTAGAATTTTAAGAATTTTATTGTTTCAAAATCATTTTGGTGGTCTATTACATACTAATTTATAGTGTCCGACCGAATATTAGGCTTCGGCATTGGCCAAAGAGCAGCACTCGGCCAGTATTCGGCTTCGGCTACATTTTTGGCCAAATATGGCCTTATACCGAATAATTATATAAAACTTGTACGAACGCACATTGGTTCCAAATCAAAATCTAGCTGGACAAAAGTCCAAAAATTAGTGTCCTTAAAATTGGGAATTAATAGTGCTAGGGGCAAGCTAAGGGTGTGTTCTGATTAAACTAATAACCATTTTTTGGAATTAGGTCTTTAACCTTGTTAAATATGCGAATGAAATAACATTTTTGGTATCAAATATTTAAATAAATAATATATGTATATATAAGTGTTCAACTAATAACATCATATTATCCATGTTACATCAATGGTTTCAAAACGGTTTATGTACAAGAAAGCTACACACGGCGGGCAGGAAGCAACTTATTATTCCATAAAAATGGCGACAAAAACCAAAAGCGGGGATTTGTTTGTGATGAAAAATGTATTCAAAAGCCGTTTGAATTGAAATCCTAGCTGCTCCTTTTCTTGAGATATTCACTTTTTTCGATTTTTGCGCAGGAAGAATTTTTTAAAAATTCAAAAGGTCAAAACCAAGGAAGGAAATCTGTTCTAAATGGAAGGAAATCTGTTCCTTCGAATTATAACCACCCTATGCAAGAAAAACAAAAGTTAATGGAAACTATTTACCAAAAAACGTTTTCTAATTTCGAGACTAAAGAAGGAAATTCACAAAGACCGGTTGTTTATGCTAACGCTAGTGAACTTCTTCACTTTGTTTTTGAGCAACGGAACTTGGAGCAAATACAGGAAACTAAAATAAAATTATTGACAGATGGAGGTCAACATTTTTTCAAAATTTCGTTATCTATTTTATCTGAAGAAGAAGAAAATGATTCAAACGATTGTGAAAGTTAAAACGTATCCTTTTATTCTTCTGGGGGAAATATTGGAAATAAACGCAAATTAAATAGTACCACAAATTAAAGAGACTGTTGACAATCTTAAAACTTTAGTTCATTTAACAAAATTAAATGAAATACCGTTTAAGTTTGCGTCTGATTTCAAACTTATTTTAATGTTTAATGGACAGCAGACAGCGAGTGCCACATACCCGTGCCATTATTGCTTTATAACTTTGGGTGAATAAGTAGGATTTAATCAAATATATGAAGAAAATGATTCAAAAACCGGCGGTGACCTATATTTTAATTTAAAAACGTACAAAAATTTGAAAGAAGATTATTTGCACTTTCAACGTTTAGGTTGCGATAAAAAAAGAAGCAAAGAAAGTCACAGTACAGGTAATTTTCCATTATTCGCGGAAGAGAATACTGATGATTTCGACAATACATATGTAATAGAGAAAAGTGTTCCTCCATCTTCTTCTGGATTTGTAAACCATCTTTTTTGGAACGGGATTGTTAAAGTAGTAGGTCGTGATAAAGCTTTATTGTGGCCCAAAAAGCTAAGTATAATTCATAAGAATTACCAAGGCGATGCCTTTGAAGGAAATTAATGTCGTAAACTTTTAAAAGAAGCGAATGCCCTACAAGATCCTATTATTTATGAGAATGTTGGACCATATCGATTGCTGCCTTATCGCTTCATTAAAAGCAATGAATAAAATTGTAGAATCTTGCTTCTCTTTAAAAAAAGTAGATTTAAGTGATTTCGATAAAAATATTAGCGAGCTCCGCAATGGTTTAAAGAGTACAGATGTCACTCAAACCATTAAAATCCATAAGATTTTAGATTATTTCAAACAAGCTATAATGCTCATAAATAACGATGCCTTAGGAGTCTGGTCTGAGCAAGCTGGGGAATCGATTCATGGAGAATTTGTTAAGTTTTGGGAAAAACTCAAAATAAGTAGTATGGAAGGTCCATCTTACCAGAACCGATTACAAAAAGAAGTAGTTTCTTTTTCATCCCTTTATATATAAAAGTTAAATTAAAAAAATAAAAATAAAAAAAATATAAAAAAAAAAATAAAAAAAAAAAACAAAAAAAAAAATTAAAAAAAAATTTTAACAAATAAAAAAATTAAAAAAATGAAAAACTCTATAAAAAAGGTGCAATGTAAGAAACATCCACGCGGTGCACCTTGGAAACGTGTAAAATCGGCTAAAATCTTACTTCATGTTCTTTTAGAAAATTCTTCCTGCGCAAAAATCGAAAAAAGTGAATATCTCAAGAAAAGGAGCAGCTAGGATTTCAATTCAAACGGCTTTTGAATACATTTTTCATGACAAACAAATCCCTGCTTTTGGTTTTTGTCGCCATTTTTATGGAATAATAAGTTGCTTCCTGCCCGCCGTGTACAGATTTATACTTATTCTGGACATTAATAAGAAATTTATTATCGATCTTCTTCTTACATTTTTTGTACTTTGAAGTATGGTCAATAATAACAATATTTTTGAGGACTTATGAAACTTCCACAGCTTGCCAAAACCGAATCCAGGCATATCATGTCGAATTACTACATACAACTTATAGGTAATTTATTACTGAACGTTGTCATGCAGACATTTCTTGCAGGTTTTTGCAAGTTTAAAATTAATCACAGTTTATATGAAAATAGATTTTCGCCAAAATTTTTTTTTCTAAATAAAGTATCGAATTTTTGTAAGTTTTTGATAACTTTTAAGTATTATTATTATGCTTAGCTTAAATAAAGCATTAAATGTGATGTTTCCTATTAAACCGCGGCCAATTACACAATTCGACTAAATTCAAAAGTGTCCGTCCGTCTGTCCGTCTGTAGAGGACGCGATACAGTCCAAAATAAAAGAGCTAGACTTCCGAAGTTTGGCACGAATATGTCTTATATTCCTAGGCAGGTTAAGTTCGGAAATGGATAAAATCTGACCAAGGGGACAAAAGTTCCCCCTTGGAGAACTAAACCAACCAAATAAAAATCGCATTTTTGCAGGGTTTTTTGTACTTTTGCTAAGCAAATGCAACATTCTTCTCTCAAATGAAGTTCGAAATCGCAAGGGGAAGTTGCTCCCTATCGTCTCCCACCAACCCCCCCCCAAAAAAAAACGTCCCTGGATTTTTTTTATTGTTTTTTTTACATTTTGGAGGGTATAAACGATTCGGCATAGCCGAATGTAACACTCTCACTGGTTTTTTATTTTTTTTTTACATTTTGGAGGGCATAAAAGATTCGGCATAGCCGAATTTAACACTCTCACTTGTTTTTTTCAATTACACTTCTCGACAAAAAAAATTTTTTTTTTTTAGAGATTACAAAACTTTCAAAAAATAAGTTTTTGCATTTCATATTTCTGTTCTGCATAAAAACCATTTTTGTCATTAATGAATTACTGAAATTAGAAAAAAAATAAAAAGTTGTCGATTAGTGTAATCGACTTAGAAAAATTTAAACATGTTTTTTGAACTCAGCGACCCCATAAACATATAAAACAGTGATAAAATAATTTTGTCCAGCTAGATTTGGACTTGGAACCACTGTGGAACGTGTTAAAAAATGTTTTTGTGGAAAAAAACAAACACTAAAAAAAAGTCTTGCACTCAAAAAAAAATTTTTACTCAAAACAGGTTTCACACTCGAAAAAATGTGCACTCAAAAAAAATTATTTTTACAAAAATTAATAAAAAAAAAATATTTACGGATTCGGTCAAAATATATTTAAATAGTAAAAACAAATAAAAAAGTTAAATTTGACCGAATCCATAAATGTTTTTTTTTAGTAATTTTTGTAAAAATAATTTTTTTTTTAGTGCACATTTTTTCGAGTGTAAAACCTGTTTTGAGTAAAAATTTTTTTTTGAGTACAAGACTTTTTTTAGTGTTTGTTTTTCCACAAAAACATTTTTTAACACGTTCGTACAAGTTTTATATAATTATTCGGTATAAGGTCACATTTGGCCAAAAATGTAGCCGAAGCCGAATACTGGCCAAGTGCTGCTCTTTGGCCAATGCCGAAGCCAAATATTCGGTCGGACACTATAAATTAGTATGTAATAGACCACCAAAATGATTTTGAAACAATAAAATTCTTAAAATTCTAGAAACAAACTTTGAATTTGCTGCTTGGGTCACATTTGCCCCCTGCCAATATGGGTTAACGATATCTAATAAAGTTAGAAGTTTTTAACTGAATTAATTTGATCAAAAGAAGCAACAAAAAATTTAAATTTGGTCAGTTTATTCGAAAATCGATTTTCATAAAAAAAAATTTACACAAAATTCTAATTTCCTTGAAATCCACAAAAATCAAACGGCTCCAAAAACAAATTCAGTCGGTGTATATCCCCAATTTTTTTAATATTTAATCTTTAGGATGTTTTTTATATGTGACTTGTATACACTGAAAGAATTATTGTTCATTCCATCTATGAACAAATTTCATAAAACCAAATTCATAGAATCTATGAAACAATTCATTGGCTGAATGAATATTCATTAGTATTCTGAAGTTTTTCATAGAATTTTATTCATAGATTTTATTAAATTCATAGAAAAAATTCATAGAATTAATGAATGTCATTCATAGAAGAAAACGCCATCAATATGCCATTTAATTTTTTAAATAATTAAAATAATGTTACAATAATTAAAACAGTTGAATAAATTTATTAAAAAAATAAAAAAAAAATAAAAAAAACATTAAAAAAAAAATTTTCATTGCTGCCCTGACCGGGGCTAGAACCCAAGACCTACCGGCTGAAGTGGCAATTGACGACGCCTTAGCTATCAGCGCCACCAAAGAAGAAAAATCTCGCCAACTAACGCTTGGTTTTATAACGCTTCATTTTTGTAAATACACAAAATATTTGTTTTCTACAAACACACACACAGCTTTTGGCAGAGCATTGTGACAGAGCAAAGACACAAACTTAATATGTTAGCAGAATATTATTCAAAATAGCTTTTAAGTGTTGTTACTTGTTTATATAATTTAGCTAAGTGGTTAGACACTAAGCTTCACGAACAAGAGGTTCTATGTTCGAATCTCGGTGGGGATAAGTTAAAAAAAAATATAAATTTTTAAAAATAGAAAATAGTAAATAAATGAAATAATAAAAATAAAATAAAAAAAAATAAAATTGAAATAATAAAATAAATAAAAATAGAATTGAATAATAATTTTTTTTCCATAGCCTATGAACTTTTTCATAGGTTTCTGGTTTCTATGAATTTGTTTCATAGATTCTATGAAGGGCATCATTGGCTCACTTCTAATGATTTTTTTCATAGAATCAATGTACGTTTTCATAGCCGTAATGAACAAAATTCTTTCAGTGTAGAAATGTTCAATTTAATAATTTTCTTTAATAATTTTTTTAAAAAATCGAAAATACTCATTTGAAGTACCCCCCTAAATTCATGGTAATTTTTAGCTTAAAATTTTTAACGGGTTAATGATGTCATACAAAGTTGACATAATTTTTTCCAAGTAGTTTTGAGTAAAAGCTAAATAAAAAAAATTTATTTTAATTAATTTCATAAAAACTTTTTTTTATTTTTTTTTTCAAATCATCGTCCTTTTTCCCCAAAAACCCGAAACTTTGACCTCAAAGCGGCACGGGTTAAAGTTATTTGATTTTCCTGAAATTTTTACACAATCATTTTTAGACGCAATTACACAATATTCCGACCCGCGCTTTTTGAAATTCGAAAATTTAATTTTTAAGTGCCACTCTAGTGTACATATGTCGATTTAAAGATGTCTATTGTTTAAGAAAATGTTTGTAAATTGTAATTAAAATTAAATTGTAAGTTTAAATTTTAACAAAAGTTGCAAAATTTTATGTAAACTATGGGAGAAGAAATATAAAATTTAGATGAAAAATAATTTTGAAAAAATTTTCTTTCAATTAAAGTTTGAAAAAATTTTTTAAAACTTAAATTTTGAAAAAAAAAAATTCAAAAACAACCTCAATTGTTTTTATACCCTCCACTTAGTGATAGAGGGTATATATAAGTTTGTCATTCCGTTTGTAACTCATCGAAATATCGGTCTGGGACCCCATAAAGTATATATATTCATGATGCCCGATCGATTTTAAGACATTCTAGCGATGTCCGTCTGTCTGTGGAAAATGCTGTAGCGGACAAAATATTGCACAGAGATGACTGAAACTTAACATATTTATTGGAAGTTCTCCCGAAAAGTTTGGTATTGCATTTGAGCGATATCGGTTCAGCGGTTCAAAAATTATAAACGAAAATGTAGGCACACCTCAAAAATTTCAGTACATTCAACATAACCAAAAAATACAAAATGCTTTAATTCGGCTTCTGGTTGACATATGTGAACATAATTAAACACCAAATGACATTTAAACAAGTACGAACATATTTTTTTCAAAAAAAAAAGAAAAAAATCGCGGATTTTTTTTTAACAAAAATTTTTTTCGCGGAAATTTGTTTTAAAAAATTTTTTTTTTTTTTCAAAAGTAATTTCCTTTTAAATAAAGTTTTTTGCAATAATCTTTTTGAAATTGTGGAGGGTATCACTACATTCGGCAAGGCCGAATTTAACTTTTTTACTTGTTTTTTTTAGATTCATTTTCCATTTTTGTTTTGTTTATTTCTGTCACATTTGGGTGAGCCATCATTTTGTGTCCACCTTGGCGTATGATTAATTTCTATTTCTAAGGAAATAAAATTAATCATACGCTACGTATTTTTATTTTATTTTTATATTATTTTTTATTGTATAAAAATTTGATTACTTATGTCTATAAATAATTGTTTTTCTTTTGTGATTTTCGCTATAAAAAAATTTGCTATGAATAATTTTAAATAGCACAAAAATTTAATATGCAAAATAATCACAATCATGAACAAATTACTCGTTAGTCATTCTTCTAACCATAAACTGAAAAATACCCTGAAAATCCTTAAAAAACAAAAACCAAAAATAGTAATCACGCAACATAAAACTAAAATTATACTAAATTATCATTAAATAAAAACAAAAAAAAACTACCAGCAACAACAAAAGCGTCATATTTTACCTTGGCTAAGTGGTCGGTCATAAACTAGGAAAGCAAAAAAAAAATAAATTTAACTCTTTAAATAAAAAAAAAAAAATTATATGATATATGTTAAAATATGGTAACTATAGTACATATTTCAAATATAAGCTCTTAAAATATAAACTATTATTTAAATATGTCACTAGTTCATACTCTTTGAGTGCTTTCTCTCCAAAACTGAGAGTTTTTTTCACAATATGACGTCATTGTTAAATAAAATAGTTTTGTAAACTCTTTAGTTATTTTAGTTTAAAAAAATTCTCTGCTATGCTATAAAATCTTTTCTCTTTATATTTTCTCTCATTCTCTTTACTTTCTCTGTTTGAGTGAGTTTTTATTTTTTTCATGTTCTTTTCATGGTTAAAACAATTAAAACCTTGTTTTTTTCCTCTGTTTTTAACAAGTTTTTTTTTTATAAACTTTAGTTTAGTTTTAATCTTTTATTATCCTTTGGTGTTCCTCATTTTATGCATTTAATCCTTTTTTTTTTCTTAAGATTTTATTTCCTTTTTACCAAGTCCTGCTAAAACTTCTTTGTTTCTTGTTAAGTTTTTGTGTTTAAATAAATGATTCTTTCACTTTATGTTTTTCTTGCTATTTTATGCTGTATTTGTGCGTTCATGTGTAAATTAATTAAAAATGTATGATAACATATTAACGATTGACCTTGTTTTTATACACACATACATGTAAACAGTTATACTTAACCCTATCTACTCCTTGTAGACAGTAGTGCTAATTAAATTACCAAAAAAAAATATATAAATTTAAGAAACTTATGCACACAGAAAACAAATTTTCTAATTTCCAACTGAAATTCAGTTAAGACAACAAAAAATCAGTTGATACATTTTCATGTAGGTCGGCACAACTAAATATCGGTAGTCTCAACTAAATTTGGTTGATACAACAGAGATTTAACTGAAGCCATAAAAAAATTCGGGTGTCACACCCAAAAATAGTAGCGGCAACTGAATTATCAGTGGATACAACTGACAAATTCAGTTGGAAATTTATTTTTCTGTGTGTGTATTCGAAAATATGTCTCAGAATCTGAGAATTTTTCTATGTGGCAAAATGTCTCAAAATCTGAAAATTTTTTATATGAAAAATGTCTCAGAATCTGAGAATTTTTCAATATGGACAAATTCTCGGAATATAAACATTTTTCATATTCTGAGAAATTCTCAAAATCTGAGGATTTATGATATAATATTCTGAGAATTTTTCTATTCAGAAAAATGTCTCAGAACCTGAAAATTTTTCTATAAGGACAAAAAAAATATGATATGAAAAATGTCTCAGGCTCTGAGAATTTTTTATATTTAAAAATGTTTTAGGATCTGAGAAATTTTCTATTTGGAAATATGTTTTAGGATTTGAGAAATTTTCTATATGGAAAAATGTCGTTGAGTCTAAGAATTTTTCTATATAGAAAAATGTCTTCAAAACTGAAAACCTTTCATTATGAAAAAATGTCCCAGAATCTGAAAATTTTCCTATAAGGAAAAATATGAGAATTTTTTTATACTGAAAAATGTGTCACAATCTAAGAACTTTTCTTTATGGAAATTTTTCTATAGGGAAAAAAAATCTGACAATGAGAATTTTTCTATAGGGAAAAATGTCTAAGATTCTGACAATTTGTCTATATGGAAAAATGCTTCAGAATCTGAAAATTTTTCTATGTAGAAAAATGTTTTAGAATCTGAGAATTTTTCTGTATGGAAAATTTTTCAGAATCTGAGAATAGAAAACTATATGAAAAAATTTCTCAAAATCTGAGAATTTTTCTATATAAAAACATGTCTCGAAATCCGTGAATTTTTCTGTGTGGAGAAATGTCTCAAAATCTGATAAAGAATCGTATAACATTTATCTGTAAAAAAACGTTTCAGATTCTAAGACATTTTCCGTATAGAAAATTCTTAGATTCTTAGATATTTCTTCTTCTAGAAAAATTATGGGATTGTGAGAAATTTTCCGTATAGAAAATTTCTGAGATTGTGTGACATTTTCCGAAAAAGAAATTTCTTAGATACTGGACATTTTTCTTACATAAAATTTCTGATTTTAAAAGACATTTTCCGTACAGTTAATTTCTCAGGTTCTAAGACATTTTTCGTATAGAAATTTCTCAGGTTGTAAGACATTTTCCTTATAGAAAGTTTCCTAGATTCCGAGACCTTTTTCCTAGACATTTTTTTTTTATTCTAAAACATTTTTCCGTACAGAAAAGATCTCAGATTCTGAGACAATTTTCAGTATTGAAAATTTCTCAGATTCTAAGACTTTTTTCCATATAGAAAAGTTCTCAGATTCTGAGAAATTTTTTCTGACAACTTTTCTATACGGAAAAATGTCTCAGAATCTAAGAATTTTTCTATATAGAAAAATGTTTTGGAATCTAATAGTTTTTCTATAATGTAAAATGTTTATAAATCTGACTACATGGCAAAATGTCTCAGAATCTAAGAATTGTTCTATAAGAAAAAATGTCCCAGGATCTGAAAACTTTTCTATATTGAAAAATATCTCAGAATCTGTCAATTTTTTTGTATAAAAAATGTTTTAATATCTGAGACATTTTCCTTGATGAAAAAATGTTTTAGAATATTTGAATTTTTCTATTACGAAAAACGTGTCAAAATCGGTGAATTTTTCTATATGAAAAAATGTCTCCGAATCTAATAATTTTTCTATATGGGAAAAATGTCTCAAAAGAATTTTTTTATATAGAAAAATGTTTTAGAATCTAAGAATTTTTTATATGAAAAAAATGTGGAAAAATGTCTCAGAATCTGAGAATTTTTCCAAACGAAAAAACGTCTATATGAAAAAATGTGTTAGAATCTGGGAATTTTTCTATATGGAAAAATGTCTCAAAATCTGAGAATTTTTCTAAACGAAAAAATGTCTCAGAATCTGAGAATTTATCTATACGGAAATGTCTCAGAATCTGAGAATTTTTCTATATAATAAAAATGTCTCAGAATCTGAGAATTTTTCTATATGGAAAAACGTGTCAGATCTAAACAATTTTCTATAGGGAAAAATGTCTCAAGAGTCTGAGAATTTTTCTAAACGAAAAAATGTCTTAAAAATCTAAGAATTTATCTAAACGGAAAAAAGTCTCTGAGTTTGAGAGTTTCAAAAATGTCTTAGAATCTGAGAATTTTTCTATATGGAAAAATGTCTGAGAATCTAAGAATGTTTCTACACGTCAAAAATATCTTACAATCAAAGATTTTTTCTATACTGAAATATATTTTAAGAACGACGTTTTTTTATTATTTTCCCTTTGAATTGACATCACTTTTTTTCTTTACATTCTGTTGTTAACTTGTGTTTAAGTTTTTTTTTACGTATTTCATACAATTGTGTTAAAAGTCTCACAAAAAATCGCGCTTTTTAAGTTTTTTGTTTAAGTATTTATGTTATAATATTATAAAAGGAACAAAATTTTCTTATTTTCCCACAAAAAAAAAAAACATTTTTTGTTAAACGTAGACATTGTTATACGTTTTACTTTACACATTTGCTGTGTTTTTCAATAAGTGGACTTATTTTCTGATTAATCTTATTTTGTTTACAAAAAATATTTTAACATACCAAAACAAACTTGGAATACATTTTCCATAATCTACTCTAAATTAGCAATTATAATCCGAAAAAATAAAAAAAATTTTAGAAAATGAAAAAAGATACAAATAAATCAAAATTAATCCAAAATGGACTTATTAAATCCTACACTCAAAATAATTCTACAGTAAAAGGTTTAGTAAGTGATTTTGTACCAAAATCTACTAATATGTTGCTAATTTTAGTATCTTCACAGTACTAAAATTAGTAATTTTTACTGGTTTTGAATAATAGTAGTAAAAAATTTTAGTATTGGTTATCAATTCCTGCACTAGGTCCTTTTTGACTAAAACTTAGTTAAATTTTTAGTATTGAATACCCACGTTTTTATACCCTCCACTCTAGTGATAGAGGGTATATATAAGTTTGTCATTCTGTTTGTAACTCATCGAAATATCGATCTGGGGCCCCATAAAGTATATATATTCATGATGCCCGATCGATTTTAAGACATTCTAGCGATGTCCGTCTGTCCGTCTGTCTGTCTGTCTGTCTGTGGAAAATGCTGTCGCGGACAAAATATTGCACAGAGATGACTGAAACTTAACATATTTATTGGAAGTTCTTCCGAGAAGTTTGGTATTGCATTTGAGCGATATCGGTTCTGCGGTTCAAAAGTTATGAACGAAAATGTAAGCACACCTCAAAAATTTCAGTACATTCAACATAACCTAAAAATACAAAATGCTTTAATTCGGCTTCTGGTTGGCATATGTGAACATAATTGAACACCAAATGGTATTTAAACAAGTACGAACACAAAAAAAACAAGTGAGAGTGTTACATTCGGCTGTGCCGAATCTTTTATACCCTCCAAAATGTAAAAAAACAATATAAAAAAAATCCAGGGGCGTCATTTTTTTTTGGGGGGGGGGGGGTTGGTGGGAGACATTAGGGGCACCTTTCCCTTGCGATTTTGAACTTCTTTTAAGATAAGAATGTTACATTTGCTTAGCAAAAGTACAAAAAACCCTTCAAAAAATGCGTTTTTTCTTAGGTTGGTTTAGTTCTCCAAGGGGGAACTTTTTTCCCCTTGGTCCGATTTTGCCCATTTCCGAACTTAACCTGCCTAGGAATATAAGACATATTCGTGCCAAACTTCGGAAGTCTAGCTCTTTTATTTTGGACTGTATCGTGTCTTCTACGGACGGACAGACGGACAGACGGACGGACGGACGGACGGACATCGCTAGAATGTCTTAGAATCAATCACTGATCAATAATATATATACTTTATGGGGTCCTAGACCGATATTTCGATGCGTTACACACGGAATGACAAAGTGAGTATACCCCCATACTGTGGTTGGAGGGTAGACCACCCAAAAAATGTATGGGATTTGCAAAAGTATTTTTTTGTTCGCTCCACCGGCAGTTTCTGATAGATTGGCCATAAAAAATAATATCTGTGCAAGAACTGGATCTCTCGGTTGCATACAGGCCAGTCGATTTGACCTTTTGACCCTAAAAGTGACCTAAAAACACTACAAAGCTTTAAAGTGCCATAACTCTTAAAATATGTGTTTTTCCAAAAAATGCTATATAAGTTTTATTTTGCAGAATAAGAAAGCAAACATTTTCTTCATACAAATTTTTAGTCTAAGTCTAAGATATCGTGGTGTTTTTGGCGGTTAAAGTAAAAATTTATGTGAAGACTTAATTTAAAACGACCCTCGTTAAAATTTGGACGGAGACTTAAATAGTCGGTGTCCATTATTTTGTAGAGTAAGATATGTAGTTATCATAAACCAATTACATTTGGAATTTATATGGGTAATTTCATTACAGAAGACCCCAAAGCTGACTTTGAAGTTTCGATTTTCCAAATGCTGTATACAAATTTGTGAAAATACTTTGTTTTAAACGACCCTCGTTAAAATTTTAATGGATTCAATCGGTTTCCATGATTTTGAAGAGTTAAAAAATGGAGATTTCAAACGAGTGTTGAAATTTACAGGCATTTTTAGCATTAATTTAAAACAGGTTAGCAAAATACAATATGAAAAATACCTTTCATCTAATTACATTTGAACTTGAAGAATAAAAAAATGTTATTACAGTAGAAAATTTCAACGAATTTCATGAATCGGATTGCATTCCTTATTCAAGTGGTCTGCCACCCGTTAGATGCCTGGGGAAGTTTTAATAACTTGGCTGATTTTCAACGGATTTTAGTTTTTAGTACCTTATTAGAGAGGCATTTTACTCCAAATCAAAATTCTGTAACCAACTGAACTCAAATTTAACTTGAAATACCAAAAAAATTGAGAAAACAGGAAAAAAATCTTATTTTTTCTTGTAATCCGTGTTTTAAAATTCAAGGCAGATGCGGCACGCATTACCCATGTCCGATCAACCTAAATTTTTATGAGATATATTTTAACCCACAAATGAATGTATCTATGGTAGGTTAGGTTGGTAAGTTAGGGTCAGTATCTACCAATTTAATTATTTTAGGGCACCATATAAAATATACCAGAGTCTAAAAAAAATGCAATTTCAAAATTTGAAAAAATAGAACGAATTGTGCTCATATCTCGAATTATGACTTAAAAATTGTGTAATTTAGATTAGAATTTTTAGACTTAAAAAACAAATCTAAGGTTTCGGACTTTTTCAAAAATTCAATTTAATTTTTAAACGTTAAAAAATAAGCGATAATAACTTCGAATAATTTTTTCATATTTTTTTTCTAAAACTACATTTAAATTCCAACAAAACGTCGTCCAACTTTTTTTAAGGGCGAATTACTCAATAAAAAGTTAGCTGCTAACTGCCGATTTAAAGGAGCCTTATGTTAAAATTTGTATGAAAAAGTTAAATTTAACGGAGAGTTATTTTATAACGGAGCATTGAGTTATCCAGCCTAAGATATCTATATTTTTTACTGGTCAAAATTAATTGAAAATTTCATTTTTGAATTTTTTTGAAAAAAAAACACCATTTTAAAAAATTGATTACTCAACACCAACTAGGTATAAAAACCTGAAAATTTGAATGCAAGTTGCATTTAATACGTACTAAAACATATCCAAAAAATTAATCGAAGGGGGTCGGGTCTAAAAAAGAGTGATTTGGCCTGGAATTCCCCAAATATTTTCCAAAAAGTACACATCTAACTCTTTAAAATCATGGAAACCAGTCTCCATTCAAATTTTAACAGGGGTCGTTTAAAACAAAGTAATTTCACAAATTTGTATACAGCCTTTGGAAAATTGAAACTTCAAAGTCAGCTTTGGGCTCTTCTGTAATGAAATTACCCATATAAATTCCAAATGTAATTGGTTTATGAAAACTACATATCTTACTCTACAAAATAATGGGCACCGACTATTTAAGTCTCCGTCCAAATTTTAACGAGGGTCGTTTTAAATTAAGTCTTCACATAAATTTTTACTTTAACCGCCAAAAACACCACGATATCTTAGACTTAGACTAAAAATTTGTATGAAGAAAATGTTTGCTTTCTTATTCTGCAAAATAAAACTTATATAGCATTTTTTGGAAAAACGCATATTTTAAGAGTTATGGCACTTTAAAGCTTTGTAGTGTTTTTAGGTCACTTTTAGGGTCAAAAGGTCAAATCGACTGGCCTGTATGCAACCGAGAGATCCAGTTCTTGCACAGATATTATTTTTTATGGCCAATCTATCAGAAACTGCCGGTGGAGCGAACAAAAAAATACTTTTGCAAATTTGGGTGGTCTATTGGAGGGTATAAAAAAAAAAACGCGGATTTTTTTACCAAAATTTTTTTTCGCGAAAATTTTTTTTCAAATTTTTTTTTTTTTTCAAAAGTAATTTCCTTTTAAATAAAGTTTTTTGCAATAATCTTTTTGAAATTGTGGAGGGTATCACTACATTCGGCAAGGCCGAATTTAACTTTTTTACTTGTTTTTTTTTTTTGTGTATAATTTAGTTGGATTAATTGATTTATTTATATTTTTTTTTCATTTTCCAAATTTTTTTATTATTTTTGTCGGATTATAATTGCCAAATTGTCGCAGATTATGGAAAAAAATATTCCAATTTTGTTTTGACATGTTAAAATATTTTTTTTAAACTAAATCTGAAAATAAATCCACTTATTGAAAAACACAGCAATTGTGTGTTATCATGTATTTATTAATTATACATTGCACAGTGAAGGATTTACGATTTTTTTTGGGGAAAATTATTCTGCCGTTCAGTTAGTACTGAACCCAGTGCGTGAAAATTTAATAAAATCATAGCTGACATATTTCTATACGTAAGACCCCACCAAGAAGGTAAATTTTTCACTGTGCTTTGTAGTTGGTAGAGTGTTTAAAATAACGAACGTTTTAAAACAAAAAAAAAAAAATTGGGTTAAGTCGTGCTGGGTTATTAATTAATTTTAACGCGTTTTTTGTTAAATTATTTAAATATAAATTGTAATTAAAATTATGTGTGTGTGTGTAACTATGTTTTAAAGAATATTTTTATGTGATAATAGTTGTGTTTTTTTGAAAAGTCTAATAGTTTATTTTTATACTGTTGTTTTTGAGATTTTTTTTTTATTTGTTAATATAAAGGAGTGTATTAAAGCTTCGTCTGACATATAGGGCTTTTTATAACACTATTGTGTAAACATTTGTTATTCTGTTTTGCACCATTAAGTGTGTAAGGCCCCATATGTAATTCTATTTTATTTTTAAATCTTTCAATTTGCTAACATTTTTGTTGATGTTTATGATTTATTTTATGCATTTTATTTCCATTCATGATACTGATCTACTACGAATATGTACAATAATTTGCTTAAATCAACAATTCTAAATTAAATCAATTTTTTTTGTATACATAACAATTAAATTCATTTTAGATTGTGGGATTATAAAAGCAATAATACCAAAATAAAATTGTTGTTTGCAAAAATGTGGTTGCAAAAATCAGTTTGTTAAATTTAATTTTTCTTTTTTTTTGTTTTTAATCGCATACTAATATCTTTCAAGTGAAGTCGTTAGTTTTGCGAAATATGGCATTGATTTAATGAAATTATTATTTCATGAAATTGAAAATATCCATATTGTTAACTGGCCTACAAAAAAGTGCTATGTACAGAATTTGAGAACTTTTCTAGAATTTTTCTATACGTGAAAAATGTCTCAAAATCTGAGAATTTTTGTATACATAAAAAAAATGTTTCAGAATCTAAGAGTTTTCTATACGGGAAAAAAATTAAAAAAAAAAATTCAAAATCAGAGAATTTTTCTATACACGAAAAATTTCTCAGAATCTGAGAATTATTCTAAAAAATTTTCTGTACTGAAAAATATCTCTGAATCCGAGAATTTTTCTATACGGAAAAATGTTTCAGAATCTAAGAATTTTTCTACACGAAAAAATTTTTCAGAATCTGAGAATTTTTCTGTAGGGAAAATGGATTTAAATCTGAGAATTTTTCTTTTCACTACAGTTTGGAAATTTGTTTCAGAATCTAAGAATTTTTCTATACGCAAAAAATGTCTCAGAGTCTGAGAATTTTTCTATACTAAAAAATGTATTCGAATTTGAGAATTTTTCTATGATAAAAAATTTCTCAGAATCTGGGAATTTTTCTATAAAGAAAAATGTCTCAGAATCTAAGATTTTTTATTAAATCGAAAAATGTTTCAGAATCTAAGAATTTTTTCGATACGAAAAAATGTCTTAAAATCCAAGAACTTTTCAATAAGGAAAAATTTATCAAAATCTAAGAAGTTTTCTATACGAAAAAATGTCACTGAATCTGACAATTTTTCTATACGGAAAAATTTTTCTATACAGAAACTGAGCATTTTTCTACATGTAAAAATGTCTCAAAATTTAAAAACTTTTCAATACGGAAAAATGTTTTAAAATCTAAAAATTTTTCTATACGGAAAAATGTCTCTAAATCTGAGAACTTTTCTATTCATAAAAATGTCTCAGAGTCTACGAATCTTTCTACACGGAAAAGTTTTTTAGAATCTGAGAATTTTTCTGTATGGAAAAATGACTCTAAATCTATCAATTTTGCTTTTCACAACCGTTTGGAAATACATATGTTTCAGAATTTTTCTGTACTGAAAAATGTGTCCGAATTTGAGAATTTTTCTGTGATAAAAAGTTTCTCAGAATGTTGGAGTTTTTCTTTAAAGAAAAATGTCTCAGAATCTAAAAATATTTTTCGAAAAATGTTTAAGAGTCTGAGAATTTTTTTCTACACGAAAAAGTGTCTCAGAATCTTTAAAAAATGTCTCAGCATCTAAGAATATTTCTATATGGAAAAATGTCTCCGAATTTCACAATTCTTCTATCATCAAACTGTCTCAGAATCGGAAAAATTTTCTATTTGGAAAAAATGTCTCAGAACACAGAAAAAATTTCAAACACATTTCAATCAACAAAAACACGGATTCAATCAATTTTTTTATTGAAATTCCTCCAATCAAGAAAATTGTTATACCAATCATCACATTGTAGGTGATTGATTGAAAATTTTTTCAATCAAACATTTTTTTGATTTTGTTCAAAAATTTGATCAATTTTGTATTTAAAGTCAATTAAAATAATGATTAATTTAACAAATGAATTATAAGCTTATAACAAAATTATCAAAAAATTCATCTTTTTTACTTTCGATTATTTTGTATATTTTTGAATTAATCTATTCAAATAAATTCAAGATAAAATAATATGGCATGTTGAAAATTTGTAATCCGACAGTTAAAGAAAATAAAAAAAAAATGTCAATCAAAACATTGATTGACTCATTTAAATTTTGTTGATCAATAGATTTAATTGAAAATTTTTAGCCAATAATTTTTTGTGTGAATGTGAGAACATTTCTATACGGAAAATGTCTCAGAATCTGAGAATTTTTCTATTCGGAAAAATGTCTCAGAATCTTAGAATATTTCTACAAGGAATAAGGTCTCAGAATTTTACAACTTTTCTACAGGGAAAAATGTCTCGGAGAAATTTTCTATATACTGGAAAGAAGTCTCAGAATCTTAGTATTTTTCTACCCAGGAAAATTGACTCAAAATCTAAGAATTTTTCTGTTAGGAAAAATGGCTCAGATTCTAAAAATTTTTTTTATATGGAAAAATGTGTCAGAATCTGAGATTTTGCTATGCGGAAAAATGTCTCAGAATCAGAGAATTTTTCTCGACGAAAAAATATCTCAGTATCTGAGAATTTTTCTTTACGGGAAAATGTCTTAGAATCTGAGAAATTTTCTATACGAAAAAATGTCTCAAAGTTTAAGAGTTTTTCTATAAGGAAAATATCTGAGAATCTAAGAATTTTTCTGTACGGAAAATTTCTTAGAATCGGGAAATTTTTCTTTATGGAAAAATATCTCAGAATCGGACACTTTTAGTGTACGGTAAATGTTTCAGTATCTGAGAATTTTTTTTTACGAAAAAAAATTTCTCAGAACATGAAAGCTTTTCTATACGGAAAAATGTTTTAGTGCCTGTCAATGAGAATTTTTTTATACGCAATCTGACAACTTTTCTATAGGGAAAAATGTTTCAGAATCTGAAAATTGTTCTGTACGGAAACATATTTCAGAGTCTGATAATTTTTTTATACGCAAAAAAATGTCTCAGAATTTTAAATTGCGAGATTTTTTTTAAATTACACAAGAAAAAAAACTTTGGTAAAGCTCTAATTTCATTAAGTTTTATTCTAAGTAGTGTCTAAGGAATAAATAAGAAAATCTACAAATTTATTTTTTAGAGTTTACATTTAATTGATTGTTATTTGCAAAGATTGTAACATAAACAAATGTTTTTGTTGATTCAATTACAAATGTAATTGACTATGAATTTATTTTCTATTAAATTTTTATTTGTTGCTGATTTATTTGTTGCTTTAAGTGTTTTTTAATGACTCATTTTTAATAATGTTAAAGTACTTTAAGTTAATTTGAATCCAAAAAAATCTTATTTAATATTGCAATAATACAAAAAAAATATATTGTAAGCTCATTTTCAATTAATTCAATTGTTTTAATAACAAACAATTTAATTGTATTGACAAATAAAATAATTGATATTTTATGCAACTACACAATTTGTCAATATAATTAAATTATTTGTTAATAAAACATCGTTTTAGTTGAAAAGGGATCAGCAATACATTTTTTTCTGTGTTACAACTTCCATATAAATCTTCACTTAAATTGTAAAATTTAACAATTTAATTGACCCTCAGATTTAGGCTCTATGTTTCTGCGGAACAGAAAAAGATATGCATTCCCTTAATTATTCAACATCAAACATTTAACAATACACACACAAACACACATTTCAATGGAAAATCCTTTATGTATTAACAAATTATTATCATCAACATAATCACGAAACATTACCCGAAATTTATGCAAATTGCTCTACACATCATACAACAAAATAGTTTTAGATAAAACACGATAATTACATTGACAAGATGGTCTATTAAAATTAAAATGTTACCATTATAATTATAATTACTGCTTGTGTAATAAATACAACACAATACAAGTGCATTATTTTAATAATAGATATTGTTTTTAGCAAAAAAATAAATAAATTTTTAAAAATTTTGTTTATGTTTAGTATTGCCAAATTCATTGAACAGTTAATATATGACCGGCTCCCAATACTTTTCTATTCCAAACATTTTCTCAAAACATACCTCTACCCTCTGTCTTCAAACCTTAAGGTTTGGGAAGGAATTGCTCTAACTGCCATAAGATTGCCCCTAGAGAGTGACAAAATAACCCCCATCGATTTTCTTTTAAATTCATTAATCTTTTCTAAATTTGCACTTTAAGTTGCGGTTATTTAAATCCCAGCAAAACTTAGATTACCAAATAAGGTATAAAATAAGGTATATGATCTCTTATTTTATACATTGCAGCATTGATGATTTTAACAGGCGATGAGACTCAAAGTAATGCATCCACATTATCACATAGAATACCAG
Source organism: Pegoplata infirma (assembly GCA_963921195.1). NCBI lineage: Eukaryota > Metazoa > Arthropoda > Insecta > Diptera > Anthomyiidae > Pegoplata > Pegoplata infirma. The sequence continues at coordinate 91,088,245 of OY992539.1, read as the reverse complement.
TAAGGTATAAAATAAGTCATAAATTTATAACGAAGAATACCAGTAAGGTGTAAAATATATGATATTTTATAGGTTACGAGTAAGGTATATAATATAGCATACCAGAACGTAATATATAAGGTGTTACGAGTAGTGAAAAAGTAATTTTGTATTAAATTTACTCACGTGATTGTAAGTGAGTGTAAGTAGATATAATATGCTAGTGAGTGTGAGTCGTTAGAAATTTCTTGTCGTGAGCCCATCTCTAGTTTAAACTTATGCATTTTTTATAAAATAATTATTTTTTATGTTATTGTAATGCATTATGCATTTAATTATAAATAATGCATAATTTCAAACTTTTAAATAATACATAATGTAACCAAATATAAATCATCCATGATATAATGTTGAGAAATAATAAATATGAAATACATTTTTCCAATAATCATGCATTACGTAGCAAATTATTAGTAATGCATTATTTTTCACTTTAAAATAATACGTTGTGGAACAAATGTTTGGTAAGACATCCTAAAATAATGCTACAAATAAGGTATATACATTACCTGGTAATGTGTTATATAATCACTACCCATTACCAAAGTTTTGCTGGGATGTTCAAATTTATATTTGACCATAATCAGTAATTTCGCGTCTCCCTCTACAGATTTGTAGGTATGGATTGAAAACGGCTGAATTTTTTTAATTTTCAAACATTTCGCATAACTGTGTGTACGTTATAACGAGAGCAGTTCATTTTAAAAGCATTTAAAAACAGAACATTATAAAAATTATAATTGACATTTATAATAATATACACCTGTCCATATCATTTGGTGGTTTTGCAAATATATAAGGACATTCATACCTATACATCTGTACATATATGAGTATCTATTTGCTTGCATTTGTGGCATACCCAACGGATAATAAACTTTAACAGAAACACACACATAAACTGTGTGAAATAAGACAGGGTTCGTGCAAAATTTGTCGCTTTGTAAAAAAAAAAAAAATAAAAATAAAGTTACACAATTTTTGGTGGTTTAAAGTATGAATTTTAAATAGCGACAATTCTTATCTTTTGAGTAAGTTTGTTCAAACTCGAGGTAATTATTTTCTTTACTAATTAAAACTATGATATTCTCCTACACTGATAGAAATTTGTACATGACAATAATGAAAATCTACATTAATGTTATGAAAAATGACGTTAAAAAGGAACCTATGTATGGTTTCATTAAATTAATGAAATAGGTATCATAAAATGTAATTGCAAGAACAAGTTTCATTAAATTAATGAAAATTGTTCATACAAAATAAAAATTGTTATTTATAAAAATTTTTCATTACTTTAATGAAAAAAGTATTTAGTTCTTATGAAATACTTTCATTGAATAAATCCTATTTTTTATTTTTGAAATGAAATACTTTCATTGAATCATTGAAATATATGTATGAAATTGTAAAGATCTTTTTATAGAATTAAAAAGTAATAAAAAATGGTTTTCACTTCGTTTTCTCGCACAAAATTTTACTCTAACCTTAAATTGTAACATATTATTAAAACCACGATGTAATAGAAAACAGCGCGAGTTTAGTAAATATAAAATTAATAGTTTACTTTTTATTTTAAATTTTATAAAAAATTCTGAAAAAATCACAAAATATCCAAGTTAAAAAAACACTTTCACGTGTTTTTTATTTTATCTATAGATTTCACTCAGTTTTCTCACACAAAATTTAACTATACTTTTAATACATAAGTAAAACCACGAAATAAATACTCGTAAATAATCAATAACATTTCATTTTAAATTTCGTATAAAAATTCTAAAAATAAAATCACAAACTATTTCGTGCCGCTCTGATCAGCTGTTTTTTTCGCGCGTAAACTAACAGACTAAACACACGCGACACGACAGCAAATTTTATAAAAAAACTTAATGAAATTTTTTAATGAAACTACGAAATCTAATGAATCAAAATTAATGAAAATCTTGCACAATATGTATGAAATTTCATTCAGCATATGAAATATTTCATTGTTGTAATGAAACAACGTTAATGAATTCCATTCATTAGTGATATGAAGGGTTTTTCTATCAGTGTAGAATAATTTTCATGAAAATTTATTTTCTGTTAAATTTATTTTGGTCATTTTTGCAACACTTAAAATACACGTGTTTCGGAATTTATCAGATTCCATTGTCAAGATTATTTAGCAAATATAAAAACCCTATACTTAACCTGACCAACTGTTTTTGTTTGAAAAGCGGGATGGAAAGGTTGAAAAAGCGGGATTTTGGTCTAAAAAGCGGGACTTTTTTATATCCTCCACTAATTCTATAACAGTTCGAAAAAGTATAAACATTCATAATTTTCAATCAATTTCAATTCGACGTAGTGATGTCCGTCCGTCTTTCTGGCTGTCTGTATGTCTGTTGAAAACACACTTTCAAAAGAAAGTAGTTTGTAATTTTTCTGGTCAGGTTGATATTGAATTTCAGCGAAATCGTTCTAGTGGCTCAGAATTTATGAGCAAAACCGTGAATTGGATTGGTTTCGCCTCCAATTCACGTGGTAAATTCATTGGTAAGCCATAAAATCAGTTTTTAAAATATTTTTGTATTGTACACTCAAAAAAATTTACACTTAAAAAAAATTAAATAGTCAAAGTCTTCGAACATGGTAGATTTGTTTGAGGAAATTTAAAAAAAATAATTTTGCAGATTTAAAAAATGTGTCAAATTCAAAAATTATATTTTGTACCACATTTATATGGGTTACCGATATCTCGAAAATTATATATTTCTTATCTGAGTACGTTTGGGCAACGTTAAACAAAAATTCTGGACTGGGTATTGATATTAATAAAAATTCACATATTAGAAAAACAATTACCATTAACAAAACAAACTGGCATTTGAATCCTACTGGGGTCAGTCTTAGTGAAATCAATCAAAAATAGCTAACAATTTTCGAGACCCCTCCGATTTTGATGAAATTTGGTTTAGTTGTAACACTAAGTGATAAACTAATGCACACTTATTTTCAGCCCTCTAAGTAAACAGTGGGCGAAAACACGGAGGGTCAAAATTTCCCCCAAAATCTCCCAGTCGCGACACTTTGCACCCTAAAAACTTAATATCGTTGGTTCTATTATAGCTAGAAAATCCATTTTTGGTTTGTTTTGAAGCTCATAAGATGCTCTACAAAACCTACCATAACCAAAAAATTTTCGAAAAAAATAAGGGTTACCTCCCTTATTTCAAGGCCGTGATATACGGAGGAGAAAATGGGGAAGATGGTATCCCCCGATTTTTTTTTTACTTGATAATCTTATAGAGAAAGTCCTAAAGAATATATTCTAAAATTTTTAAGTTGGGACAACAATGGGATCGTTCAAAATCAAAATTTTTCTTCAAAATCACCAAATCGCAACACTCTTTAACCATAAAAATGTAATATCATAAGTGCTATTGTAGCTACGGAGCCCATTTTTTTTTGTTTTAAAGCTTATAATACGCTCTACAAGACATACCAAAACCAAAAAAATTTCCAAAAAAAGGAATTGGTGCCCCCCTTATTTGAAGGTCGTGGCAAAGGGTGGAGGAAATGGGGGAAAGTATCCCCCGATTTTTTTTATTCTCAAAGTGCAAGTCCTAATGAACATACTCTACAATTTTTATGTTGGGACAACAATGGGATCGACCAAAATCAAAATTTTTCAAAATTTTCCCCCAAAATCAACAAATCGCGACATTCTTGCGCCTCCCATTGGAGTCCCAAGATAAAAATTTCAGGATATGCTCTCTAGAACTTACTCTTTAAAAAACAAACAAGGTAAAAAAAAAATTGGGGGATACTATATCCCGATTTCCCCCACCCCTTGCCACGATCTTTTAATACAAGAGGCAACCCTATTTTTTTATTTTTTTTAGTGATAGTAATATTGTAGAACATATTAAGAGCTTTAAAACAAACCAAAAATGGACTCTGTAGCTACAATACAGTCCACGATATTAAATTTGTAATGTGCAAGAGGGTCGCGATTTGGAGATTTTGGGGGAAATTGTGAAAAATTTTGATTTTGGTCGATCTGATTGTTGTCCCAACATAAAAATTTTAGGATATGTTCATTAGGACTTGCACTTTGAGAACACCAAGTAAAAAAAAAATCGGGTGATACTTTCCCCCCATTTCCTCCAAACTTTGCCACGACCTTTAAATAAGGGGGCACCCTTCCTTTTTTTCTAAAATTTTTTGGTTAAGGTAGGTATTGTAGAGCGTTCTATAAACTTTAAAACAAACAAAAATGGACTCTGTAGCTACAATAGCACATATGATATTAAAATTTTAAGGTTCAAGATTTGTTGCGATTTGAAGATTTTAGGGGAAATTGTGAAAAATTTTGATTTTGAGTGATCCCATTGTTGTCCCAACTTAAAGATTTAAGAATATATTCTTTAGAACTTTCTCTATAAGATTGTCAAGTAAAAAAAAAATCGGGGGATACCATCCTCCCCTTTTTCTCCTCCTTTTATCACGACCTTAAAATAAGGGAGGTAACCCTTATTTTTTTCGAAAATTTTTTGATTATGGTAGGTCTTGTAGAGCATATTATGAGCTTCAAAACAAACCAAAAATGGGCTTTCTAGCTATAATAGAACCAACGATATTAAGTTTTTACGGTGTAAAGTGTCGCGACTGAGAGATTTTGGGGGAAATTTTGACCCTCCGTATTTTCGGCCCCTTTTGACTTAGAGGGCTGAAAATTTGCATTTGTTAGTTTTTTACGTAGTGTAAGAACTTAGCCAAATTTCATCAATATCGGAGGGGGTCAAAAATATTCATGATTGATTTCACTAATAATGACCCACTGATGAAGACAGTTAACTGGAACTGTCCGAAACCGGTATAGGAATACCAGAAATGTCTATAGTTTTTAGAAATTACAATTTTTCTTCTACATTTTTCAACTCAAACCCCTAAAAACTTTTTTGTTTTGAGCATTTTCATAAAATTTGTTATTAAATTTAGTGAAATTTTGCCCAAAGTTCGAAATTTTGACTGATTTTTGCGGGGTCAAAGAATTAATATATTTGGCTCAAAATTTTACCAGGTACATATTTCAGGTCATTAATTTTCAGAATATGGACCACCCTATTGAGCAAGTCTCGAAAAAAATAGATTTTTTATAAATATTTTTTTTTTAATTTTTAAAAATCAAAATCAATTTATTTTTTTTTTTTCAAAATAAACGTTTAAAAAGTTATTGGACATTTTTTCGAGTTCCAACAGAATTTTAGGAGTAGTTTTCTTTACATTTTTTTTAGTGCCCACGGTCAGTACCGTAGTACCGGGAATACCGGTATTCCCGGTTCTCGGTATTACCGGGAAATGGTACCGGTTTCCCGGTTCTTAATTCATTCCCGGTATTCCCGGGAATACCGGTATTCCCGGTTCCGGTTCTGACGGTATTCCCGGGACTACCGGTATGTAAAGTTTGTAAAATTTTGTACAATTAAAATTTCTTCTTTGCTTTTACCAAAAAAAAATCAAAACATGTGAAAAACACCATTTCCATTTTATTTTTTGAATTTAAGAAAAAATAGTTACATGATTTTTAAATAATTTTACAAACACAACTAATGTTTCGGAAATACTGATTAAATAGTGTAATTTAAATATTTTATGGTATAGTATTTTTTTTTTGGTTTTTGAGAACCGGTACCAAGATCAGAACCGGGAATACCGGTATTCCCGGGAATATATCTAGAACCGGGAAACCGGTACCAGAACCGGGAATACCGGTATTCCCGGGAATACCGAGAACCGGGAAATGGGGGGCACTAATTTTTTTTAAATACGGTAAGAAATTCTGAATGTTACCATATTTATATGCTCAAAAATAGAAAAAAATCGGTTACTTCAGAACAATCATACTCAAAATACTATTTAAAAAATTAAAAATATTATTTTAAGTTCAAAAAGCGAGATAAAGCGGGATGAATCGGGACTTTCGTTTAAAAAGCGGGATAGAAATTCAAGGCGGGATGAGACATCAAAAAGCGGGATAATCCCGCCAAAAGCGGGATGGTTGGTCAGGTTACCTATACTACAAGTAGCAAGGGGAATTTAAATGACAAATCGCTAAATTTCATACTAAACTATTAATACATATTCGACTCTACGCCCATTGGGAATTAGAAGACGATAATGAAATTTAAAACAAAAAAATATTTTTTTTTGGAAAATTATTCTATACGAATATCAGGGTTTTAATTAGTAAAGGTAATAATGACCTCGAGCTAGAATAAACCTACTCAAAATATAATTAATTTCTTTACCATGTTTATTTTTCTCTAATTTTACAAGATTTTTACCAATAAAATTGTAAATTTACAACTTTTTTTGCGAAAAAAAAAACTTACAATAAATTCTCGTAAATTTACTAGATTTTTTTTGTACAAAATCTTGAAAATTTGTAAAACTACAAGAAAACTATAAAATTAAAAAAAAAAAATAAAATTTCGATCGAAAATTATTTGTTAAAAAACAAGGTAAAATGGAATTACGAGACTTTTTCTAGTAATTTGTCAAGGTTTTTTTTGGTTTAAATAATGTTTAAAGATGACATTAGTGACATTTATTGGTGGTTCTATAATTAGAACATATTAGCCCTCAATCTTCCATTTTAAGGGGTCATTTTGTTTTTTTTTAATATCCTCGTAGAACACTACTTAAACGCGCATTTAAAGGGTTAAAATATTCTACACTCAAAATAATAACTCTGTAAAATACTCTGTAAAATGACTGTAATCTTAATTCAACAGATATTTGAAGAAAATTCTTTGTATTTTGTTGTGACAAAATACAATAGTGGTATTCAGAGTCTTGCTTGCCAGCCCTGGCACTGGTGGTAAAAGAGCACTTTTCAAAATTACTTTTCAAAATACATGTATTTTTTGGAAGAAGTACTCTTTTGCTACATTGCCAGGGGTGGCAACAAGACTCTGAATACCTCTAATGTTTTATCTAGTAAATTACTTTTAACTTTGTAATCTTAATTTTACAGATAATGAACAAGTTTTCAGCTAAAATACAGATTAAAGTGAAATACTCTGTATTTTTCATAACAAAAAAACTAGGGTTTATCTATATTTTTACTTATTTCTATGTAATCTTAATTTCATTGTTAAAAACAGTTTTCTGTAAAGACACCAAAATTTTATCAGTATTTTTTTTTTTGAGAAAATGTTAAAAAAAAATCTTTTCAAAAATCTTATAAAAATTTTACAAAATAACATGAATTTTACTAAACTCTGTAAATTTACTGAGTTATTTTCTGTAAAATTTTGGTTGCATCAATCAAATGCATTTAACAAATATATGTAAATTTACAGAGTTTTTTTTGCTAAATGTTGTTTTATTTAACCAATTTTTTACTAGAAACTCTGTAAATTAACTGTTTTTTTGTCAAAATCATTTTACAGAGTTTTATAGTATTTTCTGCATAAAATTTTACTAGGGGTTGTCAAAGCCAAAAGTTCGTGTAATATAAGCAAAATGTTTAAAAAGAAAAATTTTAAATGATCATAATATGTTAAATTATGTTTCACCATCCTGCACTTTTCGCACGTACAATTGGCTTTTGGCAACCCCTAGTAAAATTTGATGCAGAAAATGTTTGTAGAACATTTTAACCTTTTAAACGCACGCTTTAGTGGTGTTTTTTTGACGGTATTTGAAAAAAGGACCAAAATGACCCTTTTAAATGAAAGATAGAGTGTTTATGTGTTCTAAGAAAAGAACCACCATCAAATTTCACTGAAGACATCCTTTAACATTATTTAGCTCAGAAGCCGAATTTATAACAGAATTTATAACATTTTTTCGACTTAATTCACACGACTTTGTTGAAAAACAATTTAACAGCACTTTTCGTACAAACTTTTGGACTTTGAGAACCCCTAGTGAAATTTGATGCAGAAAATCTTGTTAAAACATGTTAAACCTTTAAATGCACGTTTTAGTGGTTTTCTATGAAGATATTTAAGAAAATGACCAAAATGACCCCTAAAAATGCAAGATAGAGGGTTAATATGTTCTAAGAAAAGTACCGCTATCAAATTTCACTGAAGATATCTTTTACTTGATTTTTCTGTAAGTACAGATCGAGCACAGGCTCTAATTATATTTGTTATAAGGGTTCAAGTTGAAAAAATGCAGAAGAAAAATTGAATTTCTAAAAATTATAGACATTTCTGGTATTTCCTATACCGGTTTCAAACACCCCAGTTAGTGTCATCTTCAGTAGGATTTTAAATGTCGGTTTGTCTTGTTAATGAAAACTGTTTTTTATATATGTGAATATTTATAATATAAATGAAGTTTTCAAATTGAATCTTCAATTTTAAAACGAAAACTTTATTTTTCAAATGGAGTCTTTAAATTTCAAGTGAAATTTTGAAATTACATCTGAAATTTGTAATTTCTGTTTTCATAGCCCATATTTTAATGGACCTATCATTAACTATGTGTGCCTCTAATTGCACTCGCTGGTTGGAATGTCAATTAAAAGTAAACAAAAAATATTCTCACCTCATATCCTTCAGCAATAATTATATCCATAAGTAGAAACAAACATTCATGTGAGTGTTTGTGTATTAGGGTGATTTATAAAACCAAAAAGTAAATTTTGGCTTTCGGGGATGTTAAAATTTAAAATAACTACTCATTGTTTTCATATAAAGTGTTCTCTATTGGATCTTCAACTTTGGGACTTGGAGCAACAAATTTTATGCATGGACAAAATTTTTGATATAGGTATGATTAATAAATGCATTTTTCTATAAAATTAAGTAAACTTAGATCAACTTCAAGTGAAAAATGTCTATCTGTTGAAATCTTAATTACGAAAACAAAAGGCGTAAAGCGCCATACGTTTCGAAAGTCAAAATATAAATGTCACCGAAATACAAATAAACATATATTTAAAAGTAAATATGTATGTGAGTCTATAATTACAAGCATATTAAATATTTTAAGGCTTTTGAAAAAATAATAATAATTTAATGGATTTTTTTTTTGCACACAGCTAATAAGTAAGACTTATTATTATGTATAATTATGACCTGCATCAGATGCAAAAACAGTTAATAAAAAAAATATTTTTTAAAAATTTACAGTTTTAAAATCATAATTACACTGAAAATGGAAGGACACAGTTGCTTAATTATCACAAAAAATATATTTTGCCGTTTTTTAATGAAAATGAGGAAAATCGGTCAATTGACTTAAAAGTTGAATGTTTAATGTGAAATATAATTTAAAAAATGTTTTTATGTTAAAATATTTGTATGCTTTAGTTTAAGGTAGTTTAAGGTAGTCTTGAATGGGACCAAAAAAAAATAAAGTGAACCATTAAAATACTCACTAGTAGACCAAAACCACCGAAAAATTTTTAGGAAAAAATTTTAAACTCAGGTTCTGAGACATTTTTTTTAAAAAAAAGTCTCACATACAAAAAATTATTGGCTAAAAATTTTCAATTAAATCTATTGATCAACAAAATTTAAATGAGTCAATCAATTGTTTGATTAAAATTTTTGTTTTTTTCTTTAACTGTCGAATTACAAATTTTCAACATACCAGATTTTTTTTTCGCTCTAATTTATTTGAATAGATTAATTCAAAAATATACAAAATAATCGGGTTTTATTTTTTTTATTTTGGAAAGCAAAAAAAAAATGTTTTTTTTTTTAAATTTTGTCATAAGCTTACAATACATTTGTTAAATCAATCATTATTTTGATTGACTATTAATAAAAAATTGATCAAATTTTTGATCAAAATCTAAAAAAATGTTTGATTGAAAAAAATTTCAATTAATCACTTACAATTTGACGATTGATGAATCAAAATCTAAAAAAATGTTTGATTGAAAAAAATTTCAATTAATCACTTACAATTTGACGTTGGTATAACAATTTTTTTAATTGGAGGAATTTCAATCAAAAAATTGATTGAATCCGCGTTTTTGTTGATTGAAATTCGTTTCAAATTTTTTCTGTGTTTTTTTTTCAAAGATTTAATTATTTGAAAACAAAAAAACTTTAAAATTGTATTGAAAAACAACAAAACTAAAAAAAAAACATTTTATTTATTTTACAAGGAGGTTTCGTAACTTTACTAGATTTTTTGCTACCTCCTATTTTACGAGAATTCCAAGTAAAAATTACAAGCTTTTTCGTAATTTTACAAGATTTTTACCAATAAAATTGTAAATTTACAACCTTTTTAGCGCAATAAAATAAAAAAATAAAAATCTCGTTAATTTTCTAGATTTTTTTTTTTTTTTTTAATGTTGAAAATTTGTAAAATTACCAAAAAAAAATTTAAAATTACAAAAAAAAAAATTTAAATTTCGAAAAAAATAAGGAAAAACTTCAAATATTGGTAAAATGGGATTACAAGACTTTTTCTAGTAATTTGACAAGGTTTTGTTTTTGTGTACTTTTCGGTACCCATACTTTAAGTTTATAATTTAAATATTTTTTTTTTTAAACTTTAAACAATTTGTGCTTTTATTTTAATAAATTTTATGTTTATTGATCATATATTTTTTTTTAGTTTATTTACTTTTAACTAGTATCGCATGTTTGTTTATCTTCTTCTTTTTTTTTGTAATTTATTAATATTTAAAATAATTATTTTTTGTTTTTTTCTTTCTTTTTATTTTCATAATTATTATTGTTTTATTATGCTGCGCTTGTCTTCCTATACTTGTTGTATTCATGTAAAATTGTGTACGTTCGTGTGTAATTTTTTTGTTTAATTGCCTGTGTATTTGTCTTGCAATTTATATTATTTGTTTAATTTATTTAATTCATTTGTTTATGTATTTTTTTTTTAAATAAATAAATAAATAAACTATCGATAATTTTACTATCAACTTCCGGCCTTCGTAATTGTGTGTTGTTGTGCAATAAAATATTATGTATTCTTTACATTTCTGCATGATTTTATTGAACGCGTTGAACGTGAAAATGATGCTGCTGTTAATTATTTTTTTATTTTTTATAAAATTTCTATTTAATTTGTCAACTATAAATTTATTTGTTGGTTAACGTAGAATTTTGGAAAGCAAAATAAGGTTTGTTTTTATTTGATTTTATTTAATAATCTTTTTTTAAATTTATTTTGGTGTTGGGTTTTCTATTCTTTTTAATTATTAACTTTAAAGTAATCCTTATTAATTAAAAAATAAAAATAAAACTTGTTTTATTCGACCTTTAAAATATTATATTTTGAGTAGGATTATTCTAGCTTGAGGTCTTTATTTTCTTTACTAATTAAAACTATGATATTCTCATGTAATAATTTTCAAGAAAATATTTTTTTGTTTTAATTTTTTGTTTCCATTGTCAAGACTATTTAGCTAATATAAAAACCCTATACTACAAGTAGCAAAGGGAATTTAAATGACAAATCGCTAATGTTCAAACAAAAATTTTAATACATATTCAACTCTACTCTCAATGAGAATTAGAATTCATTATTCATTGTACAATATCCTAGTAAAAACACGATCGTCAAATAACCAAAAAAAAAAACTATTAAAAACAGATTTACATAGATTTACCCATTGGAGAATACTTTATGCTAGTTGCTGTTGCAAATTCTCAAATATATGGGCTATTTGCGAGTGTAATACCATATATGGGGCATTCCAAATTGGTTTGCTAACCATTTTGTTAAAATTCTGATTAATTTTTATTTAAAATACAACCTTAAAAATATTTTATTATAAGTAGGTTTATTCTAGCTTTAGGTAAATTTTTTATTTACAAATTTTGAACAAAATGGTTAGCACGTCAAGGTGGAATACCCCATATATGGCTAATTTTCTTGAAAAACGGATAATTAAATATTCCTGTAAGACTATCTTAATAATCTGCGGACTTGTCGTAGCCATTTTTTTGACATTTCGACATAATTATTCTTCCATTAAATTTATATTACAATAATTTCAACAAAAATCAATATTTTTCAAAAAATGGGCACGGTAAGTGGTAGAGAATTAAATAATCTACAAATCAAAAAGAAGAAATCATCAAAATCGGTTTGGTAGTTTTTGCTGTACTACAAATGAGTGGCAACACTCGCAATTCTAGTTGACCAAATTTTGTGTTACAAAATTTTAAAAATACATATGAGGCATTCCGCACCAAATGTCCAGCGGAAAAAAACACGTGTACCGTAAACTTCTGAATAGGTTGTATGGATAGCCCTATATGGAACTTAGAAAATTGCGTTTTTGGTTTTTTTATTTTTCAAAAACTGGGCTGGAGGCGTGGTCAAATATTGGAAAAATGGTCAAATTTGTGACGAGTTGCCTTGATTAAATATTTATCACATTAAAACGGAATGCACCACAATCTCAAAAATTTACATTCTTATATAGTTTTGTATGGGCTATCGATTAATTTTTTTTTTTTTTTGGAAAATTTTCAGAACCCGTTTCAGAACCCGTTTCAGAACGGGTTCTGACAATTTTCCAAAAAAAAAAAAAATTTAGTCGATAGCCCATACAAAACTATATAAGAATGTAAATTTTTGAGATTGTGGTTCATTCCGTTTTAATGTGATAAATATTTAGTCAAGGCAACTCGCCACAAATTTGACCATTCTTCCAATATTTGACCACGCCTTCTAAGCCCAGTTTTTTGAAAATTAGAAAAACCAAAAAGGCAATTTTCTTAGTTCCATATAGGGCTATCCAAACAACCTATTCAGAAATTTACGGGACACATGTTTTTCTGTAGCGGGACATTTGGTGTGGAATGCCTCATATGGGGCATTCCATGTCAAATCGAACACTTTGAATAATTTTTTTTTTAGATTTATCCAATTTGTTTATAGATTTTAGTACCCTTTAAAAACTCTTTCGTGGTAAATTTTCAGATTTTTTTGATGACCCGTTCAAAAGATATCGAATTTTTAAAAATTGATAGTTTGTTCCTTTACTCATAACTTCTTCAATGGTCCAAATTGCAATTTTTTTTTTTTTAATTTTTGTTTTTTTACGTACTTTTAAAAAAATCCAAAAAATTCCTGAAAGTGCTCTAGTATGCGATTTTTAAGTTTTAAAATTTAAATCACATTTTTGAAAATGTATGTACTCTTTGATTTTTTTGAAATTTTTTTGTGTAAAATTTCTATCGATTCTACAAATTTTTTGCCCAGTAGGATCGTGGAATAACAATTATTACAATTTTTTTAAATTTTTTGAAAAAGATGTATTGTAATTTTTCAATCTTAAAATCATTTCTACTGCTCCAATGGTGCGTCATAGAGGGGTCATTTATAAGTCCGACCCCCATTAATTTTTACGTCTTAACATTTCTTTGGAACAAACTAATACCCTATCTCCAATTTCTAAGGGGGCTCCCACACAAAACGACATTTTTTAAAATTTGCTCCAACCGCTCTAACTGCCCTAATAGTGCCCTTAGAGCAACAAAATGTATGACCGACCAACAATATTTTTTTAATCCAAACATTTTCTCTGAACACACCTACCCTCTATCTCTAATTGTTAAGACGGTCCCCATACAATTTTTTTTATTTTTTGTAAATTTGTTTTATTTAATCAGCTTCTACCGGTCCAATGGTGCGTCCGAGAGGGGTCATTATTGAGACCGACCCCCATTTATTTTTACCTTCCAACATTTTTGTAAAACATATCTACGCCCTATCTCCACTCCCTAAGTCAGTCTTATAAAGGACCCCTCTTTGACGCACCATTGGAGCAGTAGAAACGATTTTAAGATTGGAAAATTACAATAAAATTTTTTAAAAAAATTAAAAAAAATAGTAATAATCGTTATCCCACGATCTTCCAGGGCAAAAAATTTGTAGAATTGATAGAAGTTTTACACAAAAAAATTTCAAAAAAATCGAAGAGTACAAACATTTTCAAAAATGAGATTTAAATTTTAAAACTAAAAAATCTCATACTACAGCGCTTTTAAGAACTTTTTGAGATTTTTTTTTAGAAAGTACTTAAAAAAACAAAAATTTTGAAAAAAAAAAATTTGAAATTTGGACCATTATTGAAGAAGTTATGATTAAAAGAAGTTTGAGTAAAGGAACAAACTACCAATTTTTAAAAATTCGATATCTTTTGAACGGGTCATCCAAAAAATCTGAAAATTTACCACGATGGAGTTTTCGAAGGGAACTAAAAACTGTAAACAAATTGGGAAAATCTAAAAAAAAAAGTTTTTCAAAGTGTCCGATTTCACATGGAATGCCCCATATATACTTTATGGGGTCCTAAACCAATATTTCAATGTGTTACATACGGAATGACAAACTTATATATACCCTCTATCACTAGAGTGGAGGGTATAAAAATTAGAAAATGAAAAAATTTATAAATAAATCAAAATTAATCCAAAGTGGACTTATTAAATCCTAAAATTTAATTGGATTAATTTTGATTTATTTATAATTTTTTTATATTTCCAAATTTTTTTTATTATTTTTTCCGATTATAATTGCTAATTTATTGTAGATTACAAAAAAAAAATTGTTGTGGCATTTTAAAATATTTATTTTAAACTAAATGGGATTAATCCAAAAATAAATCCACTTATTGAAAAACACAGCATTCGTTTCGGAATTTGTCAGATTCCATTGTCAAATTTCCGCCCCCAAACCGAATTCGAAAGAAAAAAGGAAAGAAAAGAAAAAAAGAACGGAAAGGAAAGGAAAGATGAAAAAAGGGAAAAATAAAAGGAAATAATCTGAGAAATTTTTTCTATGAAAAATGTCTGCGAATCTAAAAATTTTTCGAAAGGGAAAATGTCTCGGAATGTTACAAATTTTCTATGTAAAAATTTTAGAATTTTTCTAAAAAAAATTGAGAATTTTTCCGTTAGAATAATTTGTTAATTTTTTTATAGAAAGAAAAAATCTGAGAATTTTTCTGTAAGAAAAATCTGACAATTTTTTATAGGAAAAAATGGGACAATTTTTCTATAGGAAAACTCTGAAAATTTTTCTATAGGAAAAATCTGATAAGTCTTGTTTTGAAAACATTTGAGAAGAGAATGATAAAATGGAAAGAGAAAAAAATACATGATGCGTGATTTTTTTCAAGGAAAATTTTCGAAATAATCTCAATATTTTTATACAGGATAAATGTTTTTGAATATCAGATTTTTTTTTGTAGGAAAAAAGAAAATTTTTTAGAGATGATCTTTCTACAGAAAAAATGTATAAGAATTTCAGAATATTTCCAAAGGATAAAGTACACAGAATCAGTGAATTTTTTCATAGGAAAAATGTGTCCGAATCGGAAATTTTTCTATTAAAAACTTTTTCTTTAGAAAAAATGTCTCAGATTCTGAGGTAATTTTTTTATATAAAAAAGTCTTGGGTTATTTAAACTTTTCTATAGGAAAAATTAAGAAAATTTTCTTCAAGAAAAATCTGATACTTTTTCTACAGAAGAAAATACACAGAATCTGTGATTTTTTTATGGGAAAAATGTCTTGGAATCTGAGATTTTTTCTATTTAAAAATGTCTTAGACTAAGACCTTTTCTTTAGGCAAAATGTCTCAGATATTTTGTTTTTATATATAAAAAATGTTTTAGAATTTTTTGATTTTTTATAAGAAAATGAGTTAAAGCTTATTTTTTCTATAGAATAAAGTTTTAAGACTTTTAGGGTAGTGGAGCTACCATAAATTTTTACACAGATGGATCGAGGCTGCACGAACAAGTGGGCTTTGGAGTCTATTCGGAAGAGCTGGGGTTGAGCCTGGCTCGTAGATTGCCAGATCATTGCAGTGTTTACCAGGCAGAGATGCTGGCAATAAAGGAAGTTGCTGACTGGTTGAGCTGCAATGTCTTGTCTACAACCGCAGTCAACATCTATACTGACAGTCAAGCCGCGGTCAAGTCCCTGGATTCAATGTTTCTGAAAACAAGATCTGCCCTTAACTGCCGCACGTCTTTAAATGAGATGGACAAGCAGTTTAACATACGACTCATATGGGTCCCAGGGCACAGAGACATCCCAGGGAATTGCAAAGCCGATGAGCTTGCAAGACTAGGAACTACCTTACAGGTTCCAACAGAATTGGAATGTGTTGGTATGCCTCTAGAAACTTGCAAGCAAAACCTACGGCTTTGTTCTGCGACGGAGACTAATCAAAGACGTGCAAATAAATGGACGTGTGAGACAACACGACTGATTTAACCTTCTCTTAATCAGGGGCGCACAAGTGAGCTGATATCGCTACCAAGAGGAGAGATTTCGACGGTGGTTTCTATAATTACCGGACACTGTCTTATAGGGAAGCACGCAGAGCAGTTAAACGTGCCGTCGAATGACTTTTGCCGAAGTTGCATGGATGAAGAGGAGTTGGAAACTATCGAACACTTTATTTGCCATTGCCCGGCACTTTCTGGTCAGAGACTTGCTTCACTG
This sequence comes from Pegoplata infirma, assembly GCA_963921195.1. Classification (NCBI taxonomy): domain Eukaryota; kingdom Metazoa; phylum Arthropoda; class Insecta; order Diptera; family Anthomyiidae; genus Pegoplata; species Pegoplata infirma. Next base: position 91,071,752 of record OY992539.1, on the reverse strand, counting down.
GGATCTAGGGAGGTGAACGATCTTTCTGATTTGTCGGATGTCAAAATTCAACATCTTAGGAGTTTCATAAGAAGCTCAAACTGGTTTAACGACAGGGACTAGTAGGGAAACTTATTACGGTCCCGTGGTTTCACAATGGACCTCAGAGTCTACGTGTGATGACGTAAAACGTCAGCAGCCACTTACAACCTAACCTAACCTAAAGACTTTTAGGAAAAATATCCTAAAATCTGAGAGAATATCTCAGATTTTGAAATTTTTTCTACTTGAAAAGTGTTTTGTAATCTAAAACTTCTTCTGTAAGAAAATGGCACAAACTCTGAGACTTTAAAGGAAAAATGTTTCAGAAACTGATACACTTTCTATAGAAAGTCTCAGAATCTAATATGGGTTTCACTGTTACAACCTTAAACAAATTGTTTAACAAAACACCAGTAACCGAATAAAAACATAATGGACACAGAACAAAGAATTTTTTAAAATGTAGCCCATAAACACTCAAAAACAGCAAGTGTGAATCGCACATAAGACCTTTTTGTAGGAAACATTTCTTAAATTCTCAGACTTTTCAATAGCAAATATGTCTCAGAAAATGTTTGAGAATCTTAGACCTTTTCTAAGGTCAAGTGTCCCAGAAAACCATGTTTTGTCTTTAGGAAAATGTCTCAGAATCAAGGAAATTGCCTTAAATATTTTTTAAAAAGCACTGGTATAGAAATTACATTTCAGTATCTTAGATTATAAAAAAATATTTCAAAACCTAAAATATTTTCTATGCGAAAAAGTCACTAAATTTGAAAATTTTTCTATACAAAGAATTTCGATACTTTTATAGAACTTTTTTGGTGGAAAAATTGCCTAAGTATCTGAGAATTTTCTATACAAAAGTGTATCAGAATCTGAAAATTTTTCTATAACAAGAATTTCATAAATTCTAAAAGCTTTTCTGTTGGGATAATGTCTTAGAATCATAAAATTTCTCAATAAGAAAATGCCTCAGAAAAATTTCAAAACCAGGAAACTTTTTGAAATAAACATGTCTCAAATATTTATTTCATCTATACACTCAAAAAAAAACTGTAAAGTTAGCAAAAAAGCTTGTAAACCTATAAGAAAATTTGCTGATTTTGAACCCACAATTTTTTTGGTAAAGTTAGCAAAAGCGTTTTGCTAAAAATTAGTTAACTGAAATTTTTTTTATTTCAACTTAGTTCATACATTTGAGGACCCCATTGGGTTCGGACCCGATAGGTCCACCCCCAATGAACCTAGACCTACTTGGGTTCCTTAAAAATCGTCATAGTTTTTGATCCAAAATTAGTGTCCGTTTCGCTCTACCTTGCTTAGTTTTTGAGATACGTGATTATAGGGGACCACTGGGGTCTTGAGAATTAAAAAACTCGATAACTTCAAAAATATTACTCGGAGAGCTTTTGACTATTTTGCGGTCTTGTTCTACGTGTTGAGAGCTACAAAAATGCTTTCGGACTTTTTGTTGTGTCGGAAATATTTACCGAGATATGAGCATTTTAAAATTTTCTGGAATGTCAACTTTTTTGGATCCAAAGTTAGGGCCCATTAAGGTCCACACATGTGAAGAGGACCGGCGATACTACAGAGCCCGAGAACCAAAAATGGCCTCCATTTTGCTTTATCTGGCTTAGTTTCAAAGATAGCGCCATTTTAAGTTTTCTGAAAATAAAAAAAAAATTTAATACTAATTTTTGCTAATATTAGCAAAAAAGCTTGTAAAAATTTGGTCAACTCAATTTTAAATTTAGCAAAAAAAATTAGTTAAAATTTTGTTTAAAATTGCTAATGCGCTAAATGAAGTTTACAAGATATTTTTGCTAACATGCTAAGTTCAACTAAAAATTTGCTAAAAGTTAGCTAACTAGCGTTAGCAAAAAAATATTAGTAAATCTACTAACGTATTTTTTTGAGTGTAGGATAAATTTTTAAAATTTGGAAATGTTTCTAAAGAAAAAGTCATAATAAACAAGAGGTAAATACTAAAAACCCTAACTAATGATTCAAATCCGACCTGAGATACCCTGCAAAAAAAAACTGTTTGAGTGGAAAAAAATGTTCCCTCCCCAAACCCGAGAGCTGGATCCGCGCCTGATTCTAGCTTTAGTTCATTACTTCCTTTACAAATCTTTAATAAAAATTAATCAGAATTTGAACAAAATGGTTAGCACGTCAAGGTGGAATACCTCATATATGACAAATTTTCTTGAAAACCGGATAATTAAATATTCCTGTAAAACTATCTTAATAATCTGCTGATTTATCGTAGGCATTGTTTTTGAAATTTTGACCTAATTATATTTAAAACGACCGAAGAAAAGTGCATTCTACATTTTTTAAGTTTACGTTACAATAACTTCAACAAAAATTAATATTTTTCAAAAAATGGGCACGGTAAGTGGTAGAGAATTAAATAATCTACAAATCAAAAAGAAAAAATCATCAAAATCGGTTTGATAGTTTTTGCTGTACAACAATTGAGTGGCAACACTCACAATTCTAGTTAACCAAATTTTGTGTTACAAAATTTTGAAAATACATATTACGATATTTTTAAAATTAAAAAAAAAAAAAAAAAGTATTGTGCATTTTTTTTTGCTGTTTAAAAATTCTTAATATTAGGGCTTTTTTAGACGTAACAACCCCCTTAAATGTTTATACCCAAACTTTTTATATTTTTCTCTCCAAGCTTAATATCTCTCAAATATTTTTAATCTCTTAATATTTCAATTTACTAATCCATTAATACATATTTAACCACATCTTTAGATATTATTTATTTACTTTATTTATATACTTTGTTATTTCTGTAAAGTAAATAAATCAAAATTTCAAAGTACTTTGTGATAAGCTCATTAATGTAATATGATTTTTTTCTTTATCTCTTCCTTACTTGTAGACAACAATCACTATTGTCAGACGAACAAGCCAAAGAAGTTGAACAAATACTATCGGCAGCAGCACCAACAGTTGGTGTAGCCGTAGCTGCTGTAGTTGCAACAGCAACATCACCCACTAGCATTCAGAATCTCATAGAGGAAGTGACACCGCAAACACCATCGCCACCAGCAGAAAATCACAAACAACAACAGCAACAACGTCAAACACTACTACAACAACAGCAACAAAGAGAATACGAGGAAAGGGAAATAAAACAGGAATCGGAAAAAGACACAAATAATTTTGAGGAACTCATATACAATGGTAGACAACAAGAAAATATTACAATAATCCAACAGCAGCAACAACATCATATCATCAACAACAATAATATAAATGTCCAAACAACTGCTACAATTTTAGCTGTTCAACAAATTGATAATGCTAATAATGATAATGATGAGGACAACGAAGACGATGATGATGATGATGACAACGATATAGAAGATGTCGATATTGTGGGTATTGGCGCCACTACATCTGTTTGCTTAAATTCAACATATACAACCACATCAGCAACATCATCATCATCCAACACAACAATTGTACAAGATAAACAAGACTCGTATATCGGTGCAGCAACAGCAACAATAAAAACCGATGATGATGAACCAGAATGGTTGCGTGATGTTTTAGAGGCTCCTAAACGTAGTTTAGAAAATTTATTAATTGCATCACAGCAACAATTGCAGCATACCAGTTATAATAATAGTAGTACATCCCATTCTGAATATAAGGATAAACATTCCATTGAATCATCTTCAACATCATCTTCATCCTCTTCCATACTTGCCAATGATGTGGTCTTAGTAACCACAGCTTCAAAAGTTGAAACCTCTTATGATGAGGCTAATGATAGTACCACTATCTATATATCGTCTACAGAACAACACGAACAACATCAACGCCAAGAGTCACCCGATAAACAACACAACGATTATCTGCCCGATCAATCTTGCACATCATTGCTAAATCGTACATTTATACAAGATTCCACTGTTAATTCAACGCAGCAACAGAAAAGCAATAATAATACAGCTGAATCCTTGCATGAATCAATTGTTTCAGTTGAATCCACACAATCGGATGCAACATTCAATCAGACAACAACTATTGATGATAGTATTATATCGAGTAAACATAATTCCACATATTCGTTGGGTGATAATAACGAACAACATTCATCATTGAATACAACGACCGAATTAGACGATTCACAATTTTATATACCCGAATATCCACCGGTTCGTAGTAAAGAAGTTTATGTTGAATCTGGTGTACATTACTTTGAAGATGGCAATTTTTGGATGGAAGTACCAGGTAAGATTTTACTTGAAATTTGGAATATACGATCTTTAGGCGAACAAAAATATTCTGAAAAAAGTACTTTTTGGAAAGCGTACTCTTGATACTCAAATTTTGAGAAAAATATTTCAAAATCTGAGATGTTTTCTAAACGAAAATTATCTGAGAGTCTGCGACTTCTCCTATACAAAAAATGTTTCATAATCTATCTCAGACTTTTCCAACACAAAAAATTTCTTAGAATCTTTTTCTATACGAGAAATGTCTCAGAATCTGAGACCTTTTCTATACGAAAAATGTCTCAGAATCTAAGACTTTTTTTCATACAAAAATGCCTCAGAATCTGAGACTTTTCTATACAAAAAATTTCTCAGAATCTAAGACTTTTTTTCATACGAAAAATGTCTCAGAATCCAAGACTTTTTCCATACGAAAAATGTCTCAGAATCTGAGACTTTTGCTATACGAAGAATGCGTCAGAATCTGAGACTTTCTATACAAAAAATGTCTCAGAAACTGAGAGTTTTTCTGTGCGGAAAATTTCTCAGAAACTGAGAGTTTTTCTGTGCGGAAAATTTCTCAGAAACTGAGAGTTTTTCTATACGAAAAATGCCTCAGAAACTGAAAGTGTTTTTCTATACGAAAAATGTCTCTGAAACTGAGAGTTTTTCTGTACGAAAAATGTCGCATAGTCTGAGACTTGTTCTATACGAAATGTCTCAGGATCTGAGAAGAATTTCCAGAATCTGAGACTTTTTCTATACGAAAAATGTCTCAGAATTTGAGACTTTTTCTATACGACAAATGTCTCAAAAACTGAGTCTTTTTTATGTCTCAGAAATCTGAGACGTTTTCTATACGAAAAATGTCTCAGAATCTGAGACTTTTTCTTTACGAAAATGCTTATGTTCCTAGGCAGGTGAAGTTCGTAAAGGAGCAAAATCGGACCAGGGGGATAAAAGTTCCCTCTTGAAGAACTAAACCAACCTCTGAAAAATACCATATTTTTACATGATTCTTTGGGTTTTTGTTTTACAAATGCAACATTTTTATGCTACAAAAAGTTCAAAGTCCTGCATTTGGACCCACAGAATTAGAAAATGCCGTTTTTTCGGTCCGCCCCCTCCCCCTTTTATGGGCGTGGAATATTTGTTATATTTAAATAATGATAAACTTGTATTTCTTTAGTGCAAAAAGCATAAGAATGAATTTTTAAACACATATTCGAGAAGAAATGTGCCCCCCAATTACCACTACCGACCTCCCCCCCTCCAAAAAAAAAGAAAACGCCCCTGTAATTTTTTTTATTTATTTGCATGTTGGAGGGTATAAAAGATTCGGCACAGCCGAATTTAACACTCTTACTTGTTATTTCTCCAACGAGTGTTCTACGGAAAGAAGTGAAACCTACATGGAACGAAATGAACAGGGAACGAATTGGAATGGAACAGAGAACGACATGGAATTAAATTTTTTTATAATTTTTTTTTTATTAAAATGTTAGAAAATTTTTACTCTAAAGGGTTTCTATAGAAAAATTATCTCAGAATCTGTAAATTTTTGTATACGAAAAATGTCTCAGAATCTTAAGACTTTTTCTATACGAAAAATGTCTCAGAATCTGAAAAATTTTCGATACGAATAATCTTTTTATTTCTTAAAAACGTTTTCTTCAGAAAGAAGAGAAACCTACATGAAACGAAATGAAAATGAACCGGGAACGAAATGGAATGGAATAGTGAACGACATGGAATTAAATTTTTTTTATCGGAAAAATTTCTCGAAAAATGTCTCAGAATCTGAAAAATGTTCTATACAAATAATCTTTTTATTTCTTAAACGCGTTTTCTACGGAAAAAAGTGAAGCCTTCATGGAATGGAACAGGGAACGACATGAAATTAAATTTTTTATAAAATTTGTTTTCTAAAATTTTAATTGTAAAGGGTTGGCAAAAAGACCCCGAAATATCTTATATATTCTACAAACTTTTAAAAATACGTAATTTCGAAAAAAATGTAAATTGTTTTAATTACCCCCCATTTCAGGTCTCTTAGACTTTGATGACGATGAACTCTCTTATCCACCCATACCGATAAAGAAAAATCCCAAAGTACGTTTTAGCTCGGGACCAATACAAGTATTTTCTACATTCTCTGTTAATGATTATGATCGTCGCAATGAAGATGTTGATCCTGTCGCCGCCTCAGCGGAATATGAACTCGAAAAACGTGTTGAGAAAATGCACGTTTTCCCAGTGGAACTTATGAAAGGTCCCGAAGGTTTAGGTCTTAGCATTATTGGCATGGGCGTAGGAGCCGATGCAGGTCTTGAAAAACTCGGAATATTTGTTAAAACAATAACGGATAACGGTGCTGCCGCCAGGGACGGACGTATACAGGTGAGTTGAAATTTTCAAGTTTTAAGATCTACTGAAGTTCAATTGTTTAACACTAATCATAAAAACTTCAATTAAAACTTAAAAATTTGCTCAGGTTAACGATCAGATCATCGAAGTGGATGGTAAAAGTTTAGTGGGAGTTACTCAGGCATATGCAGCGTCGGTGTTGCGCAATACATCGGGTCTAGTCAAATTTCAAATTGGACGTGAAAGAGATCCGGATAATAGTGAAGTGGCACAATTGATACGTTTAAGTTTACAGGCGGATAAAGAAAAAGAAGAAAGATTAAAAAGGTAAGCAAATGAAAACTATAACAAAAGATCTTTAAATTTATAGGAATTTTTATTTTTTGTATTTTAGGCAACAAGAAGAGTATCTCAGGCGTACTTTAGATTACTCTGAAGATTCTACTCAACCTGTTTCGGCTAATTCTAGTGTCTGCGAAGGACCCACTAGTCCAGTACAAGTTGAACATCCAATGGAGGTCGAGGCTACACATTCACAGGAGGTAGAGTCTCTCAAGAGACTTCTACAAGAGGTACGTTAACATTTTGAGTTTTTAAAGTATTTTTAAATACATTTATATAAAAATAATTTTTTTCTGCCCTTCCAACAATTTTTAATTGGATTTGTTTGCTATATAAACAGCATAAAGCGGTAAATTAAGATTTAATGTTTTCTTATTTTGTTAAATGTTTTTAGAATTTGTTTTTCAAAAATTATAAACGAGAGGATTTTTAATTTTTTTTTTTAATTTTCCTTAGAAAATTTTATGTTATCGATAAATATAAAAAAAATCTGAAATATGTACATTAAAAAAAGTTAATAGAAAATTTTATGTTATCGATACATCAGAAACTTTTTATTATCGATAACATAATGTATTTTCTATAAATGATTTTAGAATCGATAATATGTTAAGTTATCGATGCATCGAAAACTTAATAAATTTTCTACGGAAAATTTTATGTTATCGATAACTTATTTTTTTAGAGAACATTATATTTTATTGGTCATCGATAATTTGGTAGACTTTTTAAAGCAACGTTTATGTTTTCGATTCATCGATAACTTAATAACTGTTTTAATAAAAAGATTGATATTATAAATACATCGATAAATATTTAAAATTTCTATACAAAATTTAATATTATCGATAGATCGATTACTTAATAGATTAAGTAATCGATGCATCGATTACTTAATAGATTTCCTATAAAACATTTAATGTTATTAATTAATCGGTATCTTGATAAATTTTTGCTGAAAATCTTGTTATTGATAACTTTATAAATTTTCTTTAGAAATTTTTTTCGCTTTCGATATTTCGATAACTTGATAAATTTTCTGTAGAAAACGTTGTCTTATCGACTATTCGATATCTTGATAAATTTTCTTAAGAAAATTTTATGTTATCGATGAATCGATAATTAAATAAATTTTATTTAAAAAATTTTTTATCAATACATTGATAACTTAATCAATTTTCTATCGAAAATTTTATGTTATCGATTCATCGAAAACTTAATCAATTTTCTATCGAAAGTTTTATGTTATCGATAACTTGATCAATTTTCTATAGAAAATTTTATGTTATCGATACATTGATAACTTCTATCAATTTTCTATGGAAAATTTCATGTTATCGATACATTGATAACTTTTTCGATTTATCGAACACTTGATCGATTTTCTTTAAAAAAAATTTATGTTATTGATACATCGATAACTTTTATCAATTTTCTATAGAAAATTTTATGTAGTCGATACATCGATAACTTTATCAATTTCTACAGAAAATTCTCTGCTATCGATAGCTTAATAAATTTTCTATAGAAAATTTTATGTTATCGAAAACTTGATCAATTTTCTACAGAAAATTTCATGTTATCGATACATTGATAACTTGATGATTTTTTTATAGAAAATTGTATGTTTTATGTTATCGATACATTGATAACTTTTATCAATTTTCTATAGAAAATTTTATTTAATCGATACATCGATAACTTTATCAATTTTCTATAGAAAATTTTATGTAGTCGATACATCGATAACTTTATAAATTTCTACAGAAAATTGTTTGCTATCGATAGCTTGATAAATTTTCTATAGAAAATTTTATGTTATCGAAAACTGGATCAATTTTCTACAGAAAATTTCATGTTATCGATACATTGATAACTTGATGATTTTTTTATAGAAAATTGTATGTTGTCGATACATTTAAACTTAATAAATTTTCTATAGAAAATTTTATACTATCGATAACTTGATAAATTTTCTACAGAAAATTTGATGTTATCGATGCATCGATAAGTTGGTAAATTTTCTATAAGAAATTTTTTGTTATTGATTCATCGAAAACTTGATAAATTTTCTGTAATAAATTGCATGTTGTCGATGACTTGATAAATTTTCTATAGAAAATTGAAAGTTATCGATAAATCAATAACTTGATGAATTTTCTGTATAAAATTGTTTGTTATCGATACATTGATAACTTGAAAAATTTTCTGCAGAAAATTTTGTTATGTTATCGATGATCTTATAAACTTTCTATAGTTATCGAAACATCAAAAACTTAATAAAATTTAATAGAAAATTTGATTTTATCGATACATCAATAAATTGATAACTTTTTTATGAAAAATTTTATGTTATCGATACATTGATTGCTTGATAAATTTTTTATAGAACATTATTTATTATCGATACATGAATAACTTGACAAATTTTTTTATAGAACTTTTTATTTATCGATAACTTGATAAATTTTCAATGAAACATTATTTTTATTGATACATCGATAACTTGATAAATTTTTTATAGACAATTTTATGTTATCGTAACATCGATAAATTATCTATCGAAATTTTATGTTATCGATACATCGATATCTTGGTTTCTAAAGAAAATTTTATTTTATCGATCATCGATAACTTGATAAATTTGTATACAGAAATTGTAAAATTGTATGCTACCGTTACATCGATAACTAAATAAATTTTAAATAAAAAATATATGTTATCGATTCATCGATAAATTGATTATTTTTTTATAGAAAATTTTATGTTATCGTTACATTGATAAATTGACAAATTTTCAAATTTCATGTTATCTGTTCTTCGAAACTTGATAAATTGTCGAAGCTTGATAAATTGTCTATCGAAAATTTTATGTTATCGATAACTTGATAAATTTTCTATAGAAAATTTTATGTTATCGATACATCGATAACTTTGTCCATTTTCTTTAGAAAATGTTATGCTTTTGTTACATCGATAATTACATCGATAATTTTCTATAGAAAATGTGATGTTTTCTATACATCGATAACTTAAAAAATTTCTATAGAAACTTTTGTGTTATCGAGACATCTCGAAGTTGAAAATTTCATATTAAAGGATCCGACACAATGTCGGAGTACTCTGTACAACAGAGTACCATCTCTAAAAATAGAGATACCATCATACAAAAAATGTGTAAGTGCGAAAGAGAAAGGAACAAAATCCACTCTCTGGCACAGAGAAGTCCGTCATTGTGAATTCAGCTTAAAAGTTTTATCCTATTAAAACATTGATAACTTGATCAATTTTGTATGGATTTTATGGTTTTATGTTATCGAAATTTGCTATTACCGATAACTTGATTAATTTCCTATAGAACGTAAAAGACAATTAAAACATCGATAACTTAATAAATTTTCTATATGAATTTTTATGCTATCAATAACTTAAAAACTCGATAATTAAAAAAAAAAATAGTAGTATATTTTTTTTGAAATAGTTTAAATTTTTGAAAAATATTTTTTGTAACTACGACTGTTAATTATTTTTTTTTTTAATTTGTTCAGATTATTAGTTTTATATGTATGAATAATATTTTTAGTTTCTTAATATTAACAAAAATTGTTTTTTTAAGATTTTTGTTTATAATTTTTATAATTTATTTTTATTTTTTTTTTTTTTTAATTTTATTTTAGAGCGAAATGAGTTGCCTTTTAAAAGACGACTTAATTCAAACCCTTAAACGAAAGGTGGGTTCGCTCTTTTATTTATTATAATTTCCTTTAAATTTTGCATGTCTTTTCCCTAATATTTCCAAGAATTTATTTTATAACATTTCTTATATTTTTTAAATGTGTCCATCAGCTCGTCAAACTTGAAACTACCGGCAATGAAAATGAATTACTTAGCGAACGTTTACGTCAAACTGAGCGGGAGTTATTTAATATTAAAAAAGAGGCTGCTAATTTACAAAATATGCTACAACAATCTCAGGGTCAATATATGGCCTTGGATAAAAAATACAATAAAGCCAAACGTTTAGTGCGAGAATATCAACAACGTGAGGTAGATATGTGCCATCGTGAAGAATTCTATCAACAATTGTTGCAAGAAAAAGACACAGAATACAATGCTTTAGTTAAGAAACTTAAAGATCGTGTCATTAATTTGGAACATGAACTACAAGAAACCCAACGAAAGGGTGGTTTTCCAGTGGGTTTACCCTATGATAGTGCCACCCTAAAGTTAACCCCACAAATGATGCGTAAAGCTCCTCCTAAACCATTATTCCAAAAATTAGAAACTGAACTATCAGATACAGAAATATCTGATCTGTCACCGGATGGTGAAGGTGTCAAGACTGCTACTGTGGAACGCAAAAATCCAGTTAAAGATGAATTGGACGCTGCAGTGCCACAGCATGAATTACTGGATAATTCGGCGAATAAAACAAAAATTGATTTGGGTAAGTTTCTATGATTTTTGAGATTTTGTATTCTTTTTTGAAATTGTTATTTCTTTTTTTTTTAACTAACTTTGCTTTGCATTTTTTTAACTTTTTTATTGTTAAATGAAATAACTGGCGATTTTTTATTATTTATTGGCGTTTAGTTTGTTTTAAATCAATTGCCTAAGTTTACACGATTTTTTTACAAATTTTCAGTTATATTTGAAAAATTTCTAAATATACATATATATTGGAAAAACATCCAATTATGTTTCGGAAAATTTCCATTTATATTTCTGAATTATTAGGTCTATTCCAATGGTTCCCAACCTTTGATTCTCGCCCGACTGGGGGGCAATTTGAAGGTTCCAGGGGGGCAACGAGCAAATTTTCAAGATTTTTTTTAGCCAAATTAACTACAAAACTGTATTTGTAAGCAAAATTAACTACCAACATTTTTTTAATTGCTTAAAATTTTTACTAAAAACTTAGTTTAAATGCTTATTCTACAAAAACTTTGGTAAACCAGTAGTAGTTTTTCATTAGAAACAAAAATTAAAAAAATTGACATATTTTCCTTGAGTGTAGGGGGGACAAGGCAATTTTTTTAACTTAAAAGTGGGGCGTGGCGTGAAAAAGGTTGGGAACCATTGGTCTATTCGATTACCCAAATTTCTTACTATTTTTTATTACAGCTGGAAAGTCTTCTTTACTTTTTGTATTAAAAATTTCTAGCTGTAGTTAAAAAAAATAAAAATTATTAGATTATAGTAAGGTAATCGGCTGACTGGTTGAGCTGCAATGTCTTGTCTACAACCGCAGTCAACATCTTTACTGACAGTCAAGCCGCGGTCAAGTCCCTGGATTCAATGTTTCTGAAAACAAGATCTGCCCTTAACTGCCGCACGTCTTTAAATGAGATGGCCTAGCAGTTTAACATACAACACATATGGGTCCCAGGGCACAGAGACATTCCAGGGAAATGCAAAGCCGATGAGCTTGCAAGACTAGGAACTACCTTACAGGTTCCAACAGAATTGGAATGTGTTGGTATGCCTCTAGAAACTTGCAAGCAAAACCTACGGCTTTGTTCTGCGACGGAGACTAATCAAAGATGGGCAAATGGATGGACGTGTGAGACAACACGACTGATTTGGCATTCTCTTAATCAGGGGCGCACAAGTGAGCTGACATCGCTTCCAAGAGGTGAGATTTCGACGATGGTTTCTATAATTACCGGACTTTGTCTTATAGGGAAGCCGTCGAATGACTTTTGCCGAAGTTGCATGGATGAAGAGGAGTTGGAAACTATCGAACACTTTATTTGCCATTGCCCGGCACTTTCTGGTCAGAGACTTGCTTCACTGGGATCTAGGGAGCTGTACGATCTTTCTGATTTGTCGGATGTCAAAATTCAATATTTAAGGAGTTTCATAAGAAGTTCAAACTTGTTTAACGACAGGGACTAGTAGGGAAACCTATTACGGTCCCGTGGTATCACAATGGACCTCAGAGTCTACGTGTGTTGACGTAAAACGTCAGCAGCCACTTACAACCTAACCTAAGGTAATCGAACGGACCATTTATATTTCATATTTTTTTTTATATTTCAGAAATTTCCATTAATGTTTCAGAAATTTCCAATTATAATTCAGATAATTGTATAATATAACCTCCGATATTTCCAAAAATTTCTCAAAATACATGACAATGGGGGATATTTGAATAAAATTTAATTTGCAACTGTTGTTCTTATTAAAGATCTAACGAAATAAAGATCCATTTGGTCCATATTTGAACTGGGTAACAATTTCCCAGTAAGCCTTTGGTTTATCATAAAAAAAGTAATAATATATGGTCCCATGTATGCCCTCTATTAATGTGTAGATAAAAACACCCTTTATCAAATGAACTATTTTCTCTGCTAAATGTTCATATTATCCCAGCAAAATTTTCAGTTCCCAATAACACTGTAAGTATAATTTTAACTTTTGAAATGTCACACGAAGACGCCGAGACACGTGAACTTAATTTTCAGTCGGAGAATACAGTGGCATTCTCCGTTTTGCCAGGTCAGGTCAAAATCAAATTAAAGTTTTGCGATTTTCAGCGAGTTTTTATTAAATTTTCCTGGGACTATCCTTCAAAAACTCTTTTAAAATTAGTTTTTATTAAATTTTCCTAGGACTATCCTTCAAAAACTCTTTTAAAATTACTTTATTTAGTTATTCTTAGTCGAAACTTTTCTGTAACATTGATGTCCGATTAATTTAGGCGAGTAAAATAAAATAGTTTTCTTAAATTTTTCGATTTTCTTAAAAAACAATAAAAAAAATCGCTTGAAAATCACAAACTTAAAAATTAAATATCTTTTAATATTGACCTGATCTGTCAAAACGGAGAACGCCATTGTTTTCTACGGCCAAAAATTAAGTTTACGTGTCTCGGCGTTTTGTTGTGTCAATTTCACGTACTTACAGTGTAATTGGTTCCAGAATGCATCATATTACCCTGCAACCGATTGTACTTAAAATTCCAGAATCAATTTTTTTTTTTTTTTTTTTAATTTTACTGAAAGTAATCGTTTTTTTGAGCAATTTTTTTTTTTTTAAATTGTTGTGATTACCGTAGAATATATTCAAGAATCTATAGTAGTAGGAATCTGTTCCAAAAAAATTTCCTGGGATTTATCACAAATTGTTTTTTTTTTTAATTTTCATATAATAAGTTTAGTATTTATTCAGATTTTGCATTGAAAAGTTTCAATTTAAATTATAAAATATGTTGAAAATTATTTTTATTTTCATAATCATATTTAAATTAAATTTTGTGTTTCCCAATAATTTATCAAACAAATATCCTACGGATGCTGGGGAAGATGATATATTGACTCATAAAAACGATAAAAATACCACCAGCTCTGTGAATTTTTTACGTATTGTAAGACGTATTCGAATACTTTTAAATACAGTTCATTCAAATAATAATACTTTAAATAAGAAACAATTGATTGTTGGTGGTGGTGTAGGTCGAACTTTATTAAATTGCCCTTGTATTGTAAATAATAGATGCTCTAAAGTGTTTGTATGTTAAACAACAAAAAAATTGATCAAAAAAAATATATAACTTATGTTTTAATTTTTAAGTTAATAAAATTTTATTGTAAAGAAAATTATTTTTCTGTTTTAAATTTTTTTATGTTGGTAATTTTTGCAAGACTAATCGACAAATGTTTCGGAATTTCTCAGACTCCATTGTCAGACTCCATTGGGACCTGAGCATTGAAGCATTATTTTTTTCATGTAAAATGCTAATAAAATAGTAGGCATTGGCATTGTTTTTTCATACAAAAATAATGTCAGGTACTAAATATGGGGTATACTCACTTTGTCATTCCGTGTGTAACTCATCGAAATATCGGTCTAGGACCCCATAAAGTATTTATATTACACTGCGTGACAAAACTGACCACTATTTTAGAAAACAAGAGGTGTGACCAACGTTTCTATATATTTGAGACGTGCTGATTTCAATGGCGTACACCGTTTTTCGATGTATGGTACAGTTTTCTTGCAAAATGTCATTAAAGATTTGCTGATTTCGAGCCAGTTTTTTAACAAAAAAATTTGCAATGTTAATGATTTTTAAATTTTATGGCATGGAAAACAAAGATATGACTTGTAGCAATATTTCTTATGCTAATTTGGTTTAAATCTTTTCATCTTAAGCCCTTAAGTTCGCGAATTTCTTCATTTTTTTAGGTTTTCGCGAAATTAACCGCCAAATTGGTCTTTGATAAAAAACTTGCTTTTAGTGAATCAAAGAGGCATCCCTTACAATACGAATAGTGGACAAAAAACTGCTATGTTATATGGACCATCATGATGAAAATCGCGAAAAATCGTTTTTTTGTATATGGCAGCATCACTTTACGAGATGATTTAAGGCTCCATCTTTTAGTATATAATGTGGAAACCCTAAACAACTAACTAACCAAAAATTTGGCCAAAAAAGTTTTCATTTGCAAAAGTTATCTTAACAAAAACTATAATTATTGTATGGCAAACACTGAAATAATAGTTTTTGTTAAGATAACTTTCGCAAATGAAAACTTTTTTGGCCAAATTTTCTGTCAGTTAGTTGTTTAAGGTTACCACATTATATACTAAAAGATGGAGCCTTAAATCATCTCGTAAAGTGATGCTGCCATATACCAAAAAACGATTTTTCGCGATTTTCATCATGATGGTCCATATAACATAGCAGTTTTTTGTCCACTATTCGTATTGTAAGGGATGCCTCTTTGATTCACTAAAAGCAAGTTTTTTATCAAAGACCAATTTGGCGGTTAAATTCGCGAAAACCTCAAAAAATGAAGAAATTCGCGAATTTAAGGGCTTAAGATGAAAAGATTTAAACCAAATTAGCATAAGAAATATTGCTACAAGTCATATCTTTGTTTTCCATGCCATAAATTTTATAAATCATTAACTTTGCAAATTTTTTTTTTTAAAAACTGGCTCGAAATCAGAAAATCTTTAACGACATTTTGCAAGAAAACTGTACCATACATCGAAAAACGGAGTACGCCATTCGAATCAGCATGTCCGAAATATATAGAAATGATGGTCGTAACTCTTGTTTATTTTTTAGTGTTCCGCAGTGTTATTATTGATCAGTGATCGATTCTAATACATTCTAGCTATGTCCGTATGTCTGTCCATCCGTCTGTCTGTGGAAGACACGATGCAGTACAAAATAGAAGAGCTAGACTCCTGAAGTTTGGCACAAATTTGTATTATGGTCATAGGCTAGTTAAGTTCAAAGATGGCAACATCGGACCAGTGCACACAGGGCCAGCATGATCCAATTCCGGCCAAAAGTCTTTATCAATGTTGGATCCGTTTTTTTTACAAATTGTCCGATTGCACTCAAATTTTGTTTTATGCGGGTCTTGGAGTTACTGAATAAGAATTGTCACTCCAAATTTTGAAAAACAAAATGGCGGGCTAAATATGCTTCTTAAAGTTTAAAGAATGATCCAACTCTGGCCAAAAGTCTTTATCGTTGTTGGATCTGGCTGAAAATGTGCTTTTAGAGTATTTCGGGGTAGCTGATTTCAAAATTTAACTAAAAACGAAAAAAATTAAAATGGCGCATCCAATATGGCGGACAATTTTTTTTAATAATTGTCCGATTTAACTCAAATTTTGTTTTAATGGGGGTCTTGGAGTTACTGAATCTGAATTACTGGCGTGAAATTGTAAAAACGAAATGGCGGACTAAATATGCTTAGTAAAGTTTGTAACAAGTAATTAAAAAACAGTTTATTCCTTTTCTTAGTTAAAGCTAGCTGAAAGTGTGGCCTAGTAAATTTCCGGGTCTGTTATCTTAAAATCGAACTGATAAAATTCAATATGTCGGAAACAATATGGCGGCTAGTTTTTTTAACTTCCCCGAGTAAAAATTTTCTGATATAATCATATATAATTTGATACAATCTTATATGAGTTAATATGCTTCCGTATAAATTTATATACAATTTTATCTATCACTTTGATACGGTTGATCCACTTTATATGGTTAGATATTGCTCCATATATGATTAGATTCGTATTTTGGTTTTGCTCATCAAATTATATAAAAATAGATATTATAAGATCAATATGATCTAATTAGATTTGACAAAATTCAGGATCAAATTGTATCAATTTTTATATTTTTTGATCTAAAGTAATAAAATTAGATATTATTTGATACAACCATTTTACGGATCAAATTAGATCTATTTAGTAAAATTAGCAAAATATTTTTAGTAGGGTCGTCTGATTTAACTAAAAATTAATTTTAAAAGTATTAAGAGTGTCTGAAGTTAAATCTACGCACATTATATTTATATATATATTTTTTTTATTTTGACATAAATATGGAAATGGTGTAAATGACTTACTTAGTTTCAGAAAAGCTTTTGGAAATGGTGACGACAAATTATTCATTTTTTTTCTTTATTTTGGAAATTCAATAAAAAATCTTTGAATTTAATTGGAAATGGTGTAACTGATATTTTCCATAATTCTACAAAAAAACTAGAAATGTAGATAATTTTTTTTTTCCTACACTTAAGCCGTAAAACGTTATTTTTGGTTAAATTATTTTTTTTAAAAACAAATCTCTGACCACTGCATATATTGCTGTAATTTCGCCATTTATCATTTCGAGCAAGTTTGGGCAACTTTTTTCGAAAGATATGGATCCATTCTATATCAAAAAAATATAGACCGATTGTATCAAACTGAGGATCGCTGAGGATTTATTCGGCGCGAGGTAAAAGCTAAAAAATTATAACTTTTTTCACAAAAAACGCGAATTGCTGCCAGGCAAATGAGTTATATTTGTCCATGTTATTTTCGTTACAAAGGCTTATATATAAGGTTGAACCACACAAACAAAAAGTTAAACATTAGCAATAGAAGTTTGGAAAAAAAATTAAAAAGGTATCTCAACTTTTAAAAATTTTTTATCAACTTTTTTAACTTTGAAGACCTGTCAAAGGAAAGGATGTAATTGGATCATAAAGATAAGTTCAGAAAATCTGCTTCTATATATGTTCAACGCATAAGTTCAACGTGTTCAACGTATGGTCATAGGCTAGTTAAGTTCAAAGATGGCAACATTGGACCAGTGGTAAAACCGTTTCCCCTTGAGGAACTAAACCAACCTCTAAATAATGACAAATGAAACATTTTTAAGTTCGCATAAGTTCAACGTGTTCAACGTCCTGCGTTTGGACCCAAAGGATAAAAAAATTTCGCTTTTTTTCGGCCCGCCCCCTTTTGAGGGCGTGGATAAAAAATAATTTAAATTATGATAAAATTGTATTATTTTAGTGCACAAAGCAGAATAAAACGAACTTGTAAACATATATCTCGAGGAGCAAGGAGTAGGGCTCTATAGTCGAAAAGTCGATTAATTGACTTTTTGTATGATAAAGTCGAAATCGACATTTTGTTGTTACAAAGTCGAAAAGTTTACTTTTACTTTCGACTTCATCGACCTGATTTTTTTTTTTACTTTTGTCAGATGAAAAAAAAAATCTTTCTGCTGAAAAAAATTCTAAAATGAGAGCAGAGTTTAATAACAACTGAAGCATTGGCATTTCGTTGTTACCATGTATTTTGTATGTTTTTTATACCCTCCACTTAGTGATAGAGGGTATATATAAGTTTGTCATTCCGTTTGTAACTCATCGAAATATCGATCTGGGACCCCATAAAGCATATATATTCATGATGCCCGATCGATTTTAAGACATTCTAGCGATGTCCGTCTGTCTGTCTGTCTGTCTGTGGAAAATGCTGTCGCGGACAAAATATTGCACAGAGATGACTGAAACTTAACATATTTATTGGAAGTTCTCCCGAGAAGTTTGGTATTGCATTTGAGCGATATCGGTTCAGCGGTTCAAAAGTTATGAACGAAAATGTAAGCACACCTCAAAAATTTCAGTACATTCAACATAACCTAAAAATACAAAATGCTTTAATTCGGCTTCTGGTTGACATATGTGAACATAATTGAACACCAAATGGTATTTAAACAAGTACGAACATATTTTTTGACAAAAAAAAGAAAAAAATCGCGGATTTTTTTTACCAAAATTTTTTTTCGCGGAAATTTATTTTTTTTTTAAGTAATTTCTTTTTAAAAAAAGTTTTTTTTGGATAAGCTTTTTGAAATTGTGGAGGGTATCACTACATTCGGCAAGGCCGAATTTAACTTTTTACTTGTTTCTGAATGTTTTTGACGTGCTGAGTCCATATATGACCTTTGAATAGGACTATCGCTATTAGTTTTCGAGAAAAAAATCTTGGAGAATGCCATAAAGGCTGTCTCATTACCTATTATCTGAAACCTGAATGAGACCTGTGTTATTATTACTTTTCGAGATATCTTTATTGATGTCAGAATACTTTTGTCAAATATATAAAATTGATCATTGATCGATTTTAAGACATTCTAGCTATATCCGTCTGTCTGTCTTTGGAAATGGTGATCACGGCCAAAATATTACACGGAGATGACTGAAACTTAACATATTTATTGGAAGTTCTGCCAAGCAGTATTGCATTTGAGCGATATCGGTTCAACTGTTCAAAAGTTATGAACGAAAATGTAAGGACACCTCAAAAATGGTAGTACATTCAACATAACCTAAAAATACAAAATGCTTTAATTCAGCTGCTGGTTGACATATGTCAACATAATTGAACATTAAATGGTATTTAAACAAGTACGACCAAATTTTTTGACAAAAAAAAATCGCAGATTTTTTTTTTTTACAAAAAAATCGCAGATTTTTGTTTTACAAAAAAATCGCGGACATTTTTTTCAAATTTATTTTTTTTTTTTCAAAAGTAATTTACTTTTAAATAATTTTTAGAGTCCGACCGAAACCAGTTTTCGAGGCCGAACCGAAACCGAACCGAATATTCAGCCAAAAAAGTAATATTCGGCCGAAACCGAACCGAAACCGAAACTTAAAAAAAAAATCACCGCCTGGCATGAATAAAATTATTAAAAAGTTGTTAAAGATAAATATACAGCATATAATGCTTTTAAACCATAGGAATTGTTGTATTTTTGAAGAAAAATATGTTTTTTAAAAAACTTACAAAAAAATTTTAAATTTCGTTTGTAGATTAGGAGAAAATAATTTTTGAACTGAAACAGTTTTACATTTATTGCATAAACTTGTAACATTTTCTTCAATTGAACTGAAACAAGTGTAATGAAATACGAAATAAAAAAATTTAACGACTTTTTTACAAATTTTTTAAAATACCAAAAAGTTTCGGTTTCGGCTAATATTCGGCCAAAATTTTGCCGAATACCGAATAGAGGCCGAAACCCCATTATTCGGCCGAAACCGAGACCGAAACCGAATATTCGGTCGGACTCTAATAATTTTTGCAATAATCATTTTGAAATTGTGGATTATATCAATACATTCAGCAAGGCCGAATTTAGCTTTCTTACTTGTTTTTAATAATTTTTGGTTTTAATAGAGTTTTATACATTATGGACGTTACATACTAATACTTTCGGCAAGGCCGAATTTTAATTTTTCAAAATTTCTAATTTCAAAATATTTTTAAAATCGCCAGTTATTTCTTTCTTCCTATAGTATAATCAATTTGCACAAATTTATTCTATGTTACATTCCTTTAAGCACCTTTTCATATATTAAGCACTGCTTTGTATTTTTACTTAAGTCCTCTCTACCATAAATACAAATACTTCCCTAACCCCTTAATTTTGTTAAAACCCTCATTTATTTTCTTTTATTTTATTCAGTATTTTTTTGTTTTCTTGTAAAAAAAACACATAAACCTTGAAAAAATATAATTTTTTTATTTGTTTTTCTTTTTTTTTTTATGTAAAAACAAAATCCAAAAACTTATTTATTTTTCAAAAAAAAAAAACAACTATTTCTATTTAAAAAAAAAATAAAAAAAATATATTATGCTGCTGTAAATGTATGTTGTTGTTAAAAAAATATTCGTATTCAAATAAAAATATGTCATGTACTGTGCTGTCAAATTATGAATATATGCGTTATGTTCTGTGTATGTGTCTATTAAAAAAATTCGTTTAAAACAACATCATCATTATTAAATCATCAATCATCATTTTGAAAAAAAAAATTGCCTACCAATGCCACGCCTCTTTTTTGAATCATAAATATACATTTTTAAAATAATTTTGACTGCTGCTTAAAATATTTTGCTAAAACAAAATGTAAAAAAAATCATACACAAAATCAAAAAAACCAAACTATAAAAATAGCTTCCCGTGGTGGTTTAGCAAATCGTCAATTACCGTCAGTAAATAATTCCAATACAAGTTCGAGCGCCTCGAATGCTACAACAGCTGTAACCATAGCAGCAGCAAACAGTACTAACAATTTATCAAAACGCACTTTAAGCAATAGCAGCTCTGATTGTGCTTTAGACGATAGTGAAGATGATACAGCTGCTATTAATATGGGTTTAATGATTAATAATCAACATCATCATCATCAACATTTAACTCAACAACATCATCCCCAGGTCTTTTCCTCGTCGTCCACACATGAGCTAAATCTTTTAAATGGTCTACAACAGCAGCAGCAGCAACAACATGATAATATCATAAGTAATGGTCATCACAGCAACAGCAACAATATTAATAATATTAATGGTGGTGGTATTAGTGGGGGTGGTGTTGCTGTTGTTGGTTCTAACATTGCTGGTACTACTACAGCTATTTTGCTTAATTCCACATCATCATCAACAACATCTGCATCATCATCTGTTAATTCTAGAGAACAACAAATTAATCAATTGTATGCTCAAGTTCATAAGGATCATAAGACATCATCTGCTTCTCATACCGGTTTACCGGCACTATTTAAAAATACCTTAGGTTCACCGGGTGAAACGGCTAGCCCGAATGATTTTCATCGTGGTGGCATGACCACATTTGGTACTAGTAGTCGTGATCTCAATAGTTCATATGATTCAATTTTAGGATCTAATGATAAACTATCCGAAAATGAACAATCTTCGGAAAATTGGATGTATCCTAGTCGACGACGTGTGGGTCCAACGGGAGCTATAATAAGTGGTAAATTACCACCGACATCGTTTACCGAACAATTAAATCAAGCAATAACGGAGAGAGAAAGGTAAGAATCATAATATTTATTATAAAAAAAAGAAATTTACAAATAATTTTATGTAAAAAATGTAAAATATTTTAAACTTCTGGACTAAATTTAAGTTACTAAAAAAATCATTTAATTCTGGGTGTGCTTTTGCTGAAGTTTTTATCAGTTTTAAGCCCAAAGATAAGGGCTTCTCACTTACTTTTGCTTTACAAACCCCTTTAGGAAATTTGTGATGATTCAAGTTGTTTTATAAAAAAATTTTATTACATAAAAAAATAAAACAAGGAATTTAGTTGTTTAAAAAAATGGGTTAATTTCTAAAATAAAAACTTTTTATTAAAAAGTTATCAAATACATAATTTTACGCATTTATCCGATGTTTTTATAAATGCGCTGAAATTAAAAGATAAAATGTTTCCCGTTTAAGGGTGTTAAAAAGAAATGTTTCATTTCTTATTAATTTTAACCCTGTTTAATGCGCATGTACTGCTGCCAAATAATAAAATCATACAAAATTCTTTTGTTCAAGTTCTTTAGGCAAGTTTTTTTGTTACTATAAAGTTTTTACTTAGGTGACGCATTTAAGCGGGTGCACCTTTGTAAACGCAAAAATTGTGATGTCAATTAACCCTTTAACAGCCACAGGTAAAATATACAGTAAATGATTTTTGTCCAAGTAAAAACTACGGTAAATGCGCCAAAAGATGAATTGAAAGGGGTGTTGCTTACACAGTCAGAAAAATACAAAGACAGAAAAAGCCAAAAAATAATACGCGTTTTTAAATAAATCCACTTCTGTTCACATGTTAATAGGGCTGCGAATCGCGAAATCCCGTGATGTTTTTCTTATAATGAATCCCGAATCCCAGGATTTTTAAGCTCAAATCCCGGGATTTTGGAAATACTAAAAATGTATGAGATTTTTTTTAAATACAACTCTGTGTAATTATTGTTACATGTACATCACCCTGTTAGAACTAAAAGTTTTTGAAATTTTTGACGTAGCTTGCCACGCATTTGCTGCTTATTTTTTGCGTTTGAAAGAAAGAAAATAATATCCTCATACATTTGTGCCATTTTTTCTTCACTGCACCCATGGCGCTCTTCGATCGAAGTTTAGCGATTTTGGTGAAAATTTCCTAAAAACCCAAAACTTTAATCCGATAGGCCTCAAATTTTTGCTACATACATTTTAGACCTAGAAAAATAAAAAATTTCCCTGACGTTCAAAATCAGAAGAAAAAAATTTTCCATATAAAAAAAAAGGCCTAGTGTATTATTTCATATGCATTATTTTACTTTGTCTTTTAATTAGTTTTAAAATTATTTGGCTCATTTAAATATGCGCAATACAATTTTAACTAAAGAGTCTAAATTTTTTTTTTTTTTCATTTATGATATTAAAGAAATTTAATCCCGGAATCCCGCGATCCCGAAAAAACCTGGGATCCCGGGATTTCGATTTTCAAATCTCAAATCCCTGGATTTTTAAAAACCGATTCCGTTTGGCAGCCCTACATGTCAACCAGCAGCCGAACTAAAGCATTTTGTATTTTTAGGTTATGGGGAATGTAGAAAAATGTTCGAGGAGTCCTCACATAACTTTTGAACCAAAGAAAAACTTCGACAGAAGAAAAACTCTGTCGAAAAATTTGCAAGACAACTTTCAATTTGAATTAGCAAACTTTTAGCCTATTTTTATGCTGAAATGGATTTTTTAACTAAATTCTCTGTCATTTAGTTTTTGAAAATATCAAAAATCAGCTGATTATTTTTCCAATTTTACAGAAATATTTAGTTATCGTGTTTTTAAGAAAGTTTTTGTTTATCAAAAATTAAATTGTTTTAAAAATGTTGAAAAACATTTAGGTCGAATTTTTTAATTTCATGTAAATCTCTACAGAAAAGTGTTTTAGAATCTGAAAAGTGTTTAAGAATCTGATAATTTTGGTGTAGAAAGAACGTTTCAGAATCTCAGAATTTTTTTTGTGGTAAAAATGTCTTAGTTTCTGAGTTTTTCTAAGGAAACAGGTTTAAGATTGTGCAAATTTTTCAATAAGAAAAAAAACTTTTAAGGATAAAATGTCTCTAAATTTTAAAATTTTTATATAGTACAAAGAATTTTTCGCTCGGAAAAATGCCTCAGAATATTCTCATATTTTTCAGTTGTGGGTTAAATGGCAACTATTTGATGCCTCATTCATTTTTCTTTCGAGTAGTGCTACCAATTCAAAATTTCATATAAAATATGAGGAAATCCTATCGTTTAAATGCGCCGTCGCTTTAACGATTCGAATTAAGATCGTATTTTTTAAATATTTTACCTATTTTATAAATGCGTTTAAGCACATTAATTGGATAGGTTCACTTTTGCAGTGGCGCATTTACGCGACGACTATTTAATATATTATTCATTGTTGCCCTTTTTAAAGTTCGAGTGGTGCTGGCTATTAATAATTGCATACTGAATATTAAGAAACGCTATCGTTTAAATGCGGCCGCTGAAATGAGCATTTCAAGTAGTGTTACCTATTCAAAATATAAAATATGAGGAAATGTTATCGTTTAAATGCGCCGTCTATGTAACGGTTTGAATGAAGATCGTATTTTTAAATATTTTACCTATTTTATAAATGCGTTTAAGCACTTTAATTGGATAGGTTCCCTTTTACAATGACGCATTTAAGCGACGACTATTTAATATATTTTTTCATATATTCATTGTTTCCCTTTTCAAAGTTCGAGTGGTGCTGGCTATTAATAATTGCATACTGAATATTGGGAAACGCTTACGTTTAAATGCGGCCGCTAGAATGGGCCCATCTAGAATGCACCCCGCTAGAATGTGCTCAAGTTAAATGTTCGAATGATTAACTTTTGTGCCATGATTTTTAAATTTACTAGACTATTTCTT
The DNA here is from genome assembly GCA_963921195.1 of Pegoplata infirma. Classification (NCBI taxonomy): domain Eukaryota; kingdom Metazoa; phylum Arthropoda; class Insecta; order Diptera; family Anthomyiidae; genus Pegoplata; species Pegoplata infirma. The sequence goes on along the minus strand of OY992539.1, from coordinate 91,046,718 downwards.
ATAAAAAAATGCTTAAGCTCACTTTTGCAGCAGCGCATTTAAGCGACGACTACTTAATATATTATGCATTGTTGTCCTCTTAAAAGTTTGAGTGGTGCTGGTTATTAATAATTTCATACAAAATGTTGGGAAATGATATCGTTTAATCGGGCCCGCCATAATAATCCCTGTTCTAAAATAAATAGATATTTGCCGAGGTTTTTATAAATTTATGAATGTCGCAGCTTCAGTGACAAACTGAGGAGGAGCTTTCATATAATTATAGGGAAATCGTTTAAATAGCCCAGGAAAATAAGGAGAAAAAAAGGGCAATCTGCGGAAAATCGGATAGGTTCTCTGAAAACTTGCACAGACCTTTGTTTTGACAATCTAAATAAGAAAAAAAGTCCTAAGAATTCACCCGTGTCCTTGCTGAGATATTTATTGGAAACGATGTTTATAATTTCAGTTTTTATATATCAATGAAAGAAAATTTATTTATTTTTTCAACTTCAAATTTACAAAATTTCCAAAACTTATTTTCTAAAAAAACAAAATTAAAACAAAATAAAAACAAAGTGTAAACAAAGTACTTTTGTTTCCACAATATTGAGGTCAAAGGTCACAAAAACCGGGTTTTTTACAGTTTTTTGCTAATATCTCGCTTGATATGCGTCACACGCTTTAAGAGTCTATTATAAAACTTGTAGAATATAAAATTATCTACAATATGTTTCTTAATACTTTTTTGGTGTCTCTCACCGTTTCTGAGATATTAAGGCTAAAATTCACAAAAACCAGATTTTTTACAGTTTTTTGCTAATAGCTCGCTTGATATGAGTGATACGCTTTAAAAGTCTATTAAAGAACTTATAGAATATAAAAATATGTACAAATGTCTCTTTAAATTTTTTTCGTATCCCTCACCGTTTTTGAGATATGGGCGAATTTATCTTTAATTTATGAATATAATAGGGGGACACAAAATAATGACACCAAACATGAAAACTGAAAAGGGCATATCTTTAAAACGAAATCGTGTATTACTAAAAAATAAAAAGTGATACGTTTATAATTAATCTAGCTATTATTTGAGTCTGTTCAGAGCAGTTTGTGTAATTAATGAAAATGATGCGAAGGCCTAATTGTAAAATTAAGTTATTTTAAAATATTTTTTAAATACAGGTAACTTAGTGCAAAGTAATTAAAAAAAGCAACAAAAAATATTTCTTTTGTTATAAAAAAAACTTATATATGGGGGTTTTCGTGTCAACTGACACAACTTTTGAAACCGATGTCTTCCGATTGGGATGAAATTTGCACCAAGCTTAGTCCTATTGGATAGTAATTCAGACACAATTTTTCAACGAGATCGCTCAAGAACTCTCTGAGTTAGAGGGGGTCGAAATTTGACATTTTGGCCAAAGAGGTGTTGATTCTCATCCATGTAACTTCTTACCTATTATTTTTAGCAAAATGTGTCCCAAAGAGTTTAGATAGCTATTTCTTCAGTCTTTCGAAAAAAAAATATAAAAAAAAAATTTTTTGATTTTTTTTCTTAAAAATCCAAAATTTTTTTGACTTTTTCCTCAAATTGGGCCCTTTTTTTTTTTTTTTTTTTTGATTCAAAAGAAAGCTTAGGTGATTTCCTTTAAGAGCTGTGGGGTCGCTTAGTGGGATGCGAGTGGGATATCTATGAACAAATTTTTTTTTTTAACTTTGGAACACAAAAAACGGTTCTTCAATTTGCACTATTAGGCGTGGGATAGCTAACCAGTTTTCGATTTCGATCCGCGATACCCTCTAATTTTTTAAGGTTCGAAAAAGAAAGCACGAGCCAAAAAATGGGGGCGGTGGGGAGGGGCCATATGGCCCCTCATTGGGGTCAAAGTTGGGCGTAAAGAGGTAAAAATCCTCAAAAAGCCCCAAAACTCCCCTAGAAACGCCCCTGGAGGGGTGCAATGTGAGACCGACCTCCAATAATTTTCTGCCCCCAACATTTTTCTTGAACATACCTTACCCCTATTTCCACTTCCCAAGGGGGCTCCCATACAAAACATTTTTAAAAAATTTGATCCTACTATTCTAACTTACCCTAAAGTGCCCCTAGTGGGGCCAAATGTATGACCGACCTCCATTATTTTATTAATTCCAACATTTTTTGCAAACATACCTACAATGTATCTTTAACCCTTAAGGTGGTCCCCATACATTTCTTTTAATTTTTATAAATTTGTTTTATTAAACCAGCTCCTACCGCCCCTACCGTGCCTCCTAGAGAGGCAAAAATTACGACCAACCCCCATTATTTTTTAGTTACCAACATTTTGTCCGAACATCATAACACCCTATCTCCACTCCCTAAGGGGCTCCCATACATTATAAAAACATGTATTTTTAAAAACTAATAAAATAATAAAAAAAAATGTATGGGGACCCCCTTAAGAGTTGAAAATAAAGGGTAGGTATATTCTAAGAAAATGTTGGAGTTAAAAAAATATTGGGGGTCGGTCATACATTTTACATCTCTAGGGGCACCCTATGGACAGTTAGAGCGGTAGGAGCAAATTTTATAAAAATGTCATTTTGTATGGGAGCCCCCTTAGGAAGTGGAAATAGGGGTAAGGTATGTTCAAGAAAAATATTGGGGGCAGAAAATTATTGGAGGTCGGTCTCACATTACACCCCTCCAGGGGCGTTTCTAGGGGAGTTTTGGGGCTTTTTGAGGATTTTTACCTCTTTACGCCCAACTTTGACCCCAATGAGGGGCCATATGGCCCCTCCCCACCGCCCCCATTTTTTGGCTCGTGCTTTCTTTTTCGAACCTTAAAAAATTAGAGGGTATCGCGGATCGAAATCGAAAACTGGTTAGCTATCCCACGCCTAATAGTGCAAATTGAAGAACCGTTTTTTGTGTTCCAAAGTTAAAAAAAAAATTTTTTCATAGATATCCCACTCGCATCCCACTAAGCGACCCCACAGCTCTTAAAGGAAATCACCTAAGCTTTCTTTTGAATCAAAAAAAAAAAAAAAAAAAGGGCCCAATTTGAGGAAAAAGTCAAAAAAGTTTTGGATTTTTAAGAAAAAAAATCAAAAAAATTTTTTTTATTTTTTTTATATTTTTTTTCGAAAGACTGAAGAAATAGCTATCTAAACTTTTTGGGACACATTTTGCTAAAAATAATAGGTAAGAAGTTATATGGATGAGAATCAACACCTCTTTGGCCAAAATGTCAAATTTCGACCCCCTCTAACTCAGAGAGTTCTTGAGCGATCTCGTTGAAAAATTGTGTCTGAACTACTATCCAATAGGACTAACCTTGGTGCAAATTTCATCCCGATCAGAAGACATCGGTTTCAAAAGTTGTGTCAGTTGACACGAAAACCCCCATATATATGTTCCCGAAGCTTCTATAAGGAGCATATGGCACCAACAAAATCTCTCCATTTTGATCTGTCCATCGCAATATTTTTCACTTCGCTCCAACTGGTGTTCAGAGTTGTTGCTTCAGTTATGACTTGTCGTCTCCATGTATGGGCTGGACGTCCTCTTCTACGACTACCTTGTGGATTCCACTCTATGGCACTTTAAGCAATGTCTGGATGGGTTTTTCTCATTGTATGACCTATCCAGTTCCACTTTCGTCTACGTACTTCAACGGTTATAGGAGTTTGCTGCGTTTAAAAAAAACTTGGAGGTCATTAATTAAAAATTTCAGACAATCCTGGTCTGAAATTTTTGTTAATCGGCAAGTTATATGATACCTGAAGATAAACAAAAAGATTGTTACTAAAAATACAAAATTTTGAACTTAGAAAAATTCGAGTTTTTTGGGAAACATATTGGGAAACCTGTATCAAAAAATATTTTAATATAATTTTAGTTTCTAGCTCAACTCTTGTAGCATACACTTAAAATAAAACCTATGTTAAAGCTGCAGAAAAATCTGCCCATTTTGAGCTAAATGAGAAAATCTATCAAGTCAGCAGACAAATCTGCTGATTTCAGCTGAAAATTTCATGATTTAGCGAAAAAATCAGCTCATTTTAGTAAAAAAAAACCTGTTGATTTCAGCTAACCAATCTGATGATTGGTTGAAAAAATAAATTTTTTTTAAAGATAGTTGCTAAATATTTCTGTAAAATTAGAAAAGTTATCTGCTGATTTCTATTATTTTCTACACTAAATGACTGAAAACTTAGTGAAAAGATCCATTTCAGCAGAAAAATCTGTTTAAAGTTTGAAGCTGAAATTTGGTTACAGATTTTTTGACAGAGTTTTTTTCCTGAGTGTATTCATAAATTAAACAATCTGCTCTAGATCAGACTCAAATAAAAGCTAGATTAATTATCAACGTAGCGCTTTTTATTTTTTAGTAATACACGATTTCGTTTTAAAGATATGCCCTTTTTAGTTTTTATGTTTGGTGTCATTATTTCGTGTCCCTTTTATATTCATTAATTAAAGATAAATTCTTTAATCTCAAAAACGGTGAGGGATACGAAAAAAATTATAAAGAGAAATTTGTATATAATTTTATATTCTTTAAGTTCTTTAATATACTTTTAAAGCGTGTCACTCATATCAAGCGAGATATTAGAAAAAAACTATGAAAAATCTGGTTTTTGTAAATTTTAGCCTTAATATCTCAGAAACGGTGAGAGGTACGAAAAAAGTATGAACAAACATATTGTAGATAATTTTATATTCTACAAGTTTTGAAATAGACTCTTAAAGTGTACGACGTATATCGAGTGAGATATTAGCAAAAAACTGTAAAAAACCCGGTTTTTGTGACCTTTGACCTCAATATCTCAGCAAGGACACGGGTGATTTCTTGGGACTTTTTTTCCCTTATTTAGATTACCAAAACTAAGATCTGTGCAAATTTTCAGAGAACCTATCCGATTTTCCGCAGATTACTCCTTATTTTCCTGGGCTATAAATGCATTTTTCAGTTTCAATGGCGCATTTAAGTTATGACTATTTTTATTCTTATTTCTTATTCTATCATTATTTAGGAAAATTCTATCGTTCAAATGTGCCATTTACAATTAATGTCCGCTTAAATGGTTCAGAATTGAGTTGGTGGCACATTCATCTTTTCAATAAATTATAAGAAAATCTTTTTTATGCATTATAGGTGCATTCGGTCGGGCACTAATGAAGTTAAAATTATTTTCAAAGGTACACCCACAGTATTAAATATCAATTCAGGGGTACATGAGCCTTAAGAGTTTGGGAAGCCCTACTCCAGAGTTAAAATGATTTCATTTATAAAAAATCAGTTCAGTTATAAAAAATTCTTATAAAAATTTTTTTGTTTTTCTTATACTTTCAGACGTCTGGGTGATGGATCATCACGACATTCCAGCGATGATTATACCGAAATAAATAAATCACAATCAGCGGCAGCTATAAATTGTAAAACTCTTATAAACGAAATACGACAAGCTGTAAATGAGGCTCAACCAAAAGGTGACACATCATACTAATTTCAAATTCAAAAAAAAAATCAAAAACAAAATCACTAAAACAAATATCACAAATACCACATGTAGTTTACAAGAAAAAAAAATTAGTTAAAAAAATCACCAAAAACTAACAAAAAAAAAATCATTTAAATTTTATTATTTCTTTTTATTTTTAATTTAACAAATTAAAGTTATTGGTGTTGTTGTAATTTGTAATAATGCCTGCCTCTTACCCCCAAAAAAAATTAAACAAAAAAAATAAATATAATTTTTCTTTTTTAGTAAAAAAAAATTATGTTTTTTTTTATAAATTCTTATAAATTTGTTTTTATTAGTGTTGTTTATTTGTCCATAATTAGTAAAAAATAATACTCCCCTTTCGTTGTTTAATTATGTGAGTGAAATTATTAACAAAAATATTAAATGTCTATATATTTTTTTCTTTTTTTCTATCTCTCCTTGTTGTTCTTTACTTTCTTCTTAATATTTAAACAAAAAAAAAATAACATGCCTGACTATAACAATTTTAAAAAATGATGGTAATCCTAAAACTAACATTTTAAATATAAATAATTTATTTAATTGAATTTTAAAAACAAATAAAGTAAAACAAGTTATTCCTCAATCTTTATCTCCGCCTGGTACAGTACCATGGCAACAGCAACCACAACAACCGCCATCTTCAACTCATAGTAATGGTCCTCCTTCACCAACCAGCATGTCTTCGGGCTGTTCTTCACCCGGCTATTCACCAAGTAGAGGTTTAGATTTATCGGGATCAAGTTCGAGCTTTTCAGAACGCAAAGCTGCTTGTTATAATTATAAAGGTGGACCAGTTCATGAATGGACCAAAGAACAAGTAAGTTAAAATAAATTACTCTTTATTCTTGTCGCAGACTAAACAGATGCGACAGTGGAGTTTTATAATAATATTCGAGTGGAAACTTTTTGTAGGAATTTTTTTAATAAGTTTTTAATATATGGGGTTACTGAAGATTTTTTTTAAGATTTTCCCAAATTTTTTACACTTTGAAAACTTTTTTATGGTAAATTTTCAAATTTTTTTGATGGGCCGTTTAAAAGATAATGAGTTTTAAAAAATTCAGAGTTTGTTTGTTTACTCAAACTTCTTTTACTCATAACTTTTTCAAAAATGGTCCAATTAAAAAAAAAAAAATAATAACACTACCCAGCCAGAAATTGCCAGCGGTACAAAAAATATAGTACTGGCAAAGTACCTTTTTTTAAATAGAGTACTTTTCCAGTGTTGGAAATAACAACCCTAAAAGTACTGTACCAGTACTTTATTACAAAAAATCTTACCGCTTAATATTATTATTTTTTACATTTTTTGGTGAGAACTAAAACTATTAAATAATCGTTGTATTTTTTTTTTTTTTTTTTGGAAAAGATAATTTTTTTCATTTGGCAACAAGTAAAACAAATCATAAAGTCGAAAGAGAACCCTAGCTGGGATGTCACAGTAGAGCTGCAAAACTATCGATAGTCGTCCCATTCGATATTTTCGATAGTTTGTTTTTAAACTATCGATAGTATTGGATATTTTAAGGAATTGTAAGATTTGGCGTAAAATTAAATTTTTTTTCATTACAACTTGGTACTTCTGAACACACAACTGACAGTTTTTGGCGTTCACTGCAATTTCAGTCTATTTTAACTCACTACGGCGATCTTCCACCATGCCCTGCTTGTTCTATTCGGACCTTAAATTTCGCAATAACAATAACACGAGATTACTATCATTGCATTAATACTTCAAAAAGTAGAATTATTCCAAAATGATATAAAGATTTTTAAAACGGTTCCCTTTTTGATTAAGTTTTCAGCAAGTGACAATCTTTTTGAAGCTAATATTTTTTCGGCGATAGTATCGCTATCGGGTAAAAACTATCGATAGTCCTTTTAAAATAAAACTATCGATACTATCGATAGTAATATCGATATTTTTGCAGCTCTTTGTCACAGCAAAGTGCTAAAACATTCAATTTAAAATCTTTTCCATTCAATATGCCAGTATGCCTTGAAAAAATACTATAAAATAAATAAATTGAAATATAAAATAAATACAGATTTTTTTGAATTTGAAGTATTGGGACAACGTTGTTTTTTTAGTTTTTACCGTGCTTTTACGATGCTATCTGAACGTCTTGGCCAACCGTGGATCAGAGTTATCATTTCGGTAACCGGGTCAGTACTGAAATAAACAAAAATTCTACGTCCTGGCAATACTTGTACCACCGTTTATGTTACTGGGCCAGTATTGGCCCGTTTTTATTTTTCTGCCTGGGTACTTTACATCGAAAATGCGACTGGGATGCAACCTTATCTCCAAACTTTTCCATCACATCTGGTTTTTGAGAAAATTTAGTTCGAAGTTCGAAAAAAATCGCCGTTTTGGACATTTTTGGAAACTCATAGCGAATGAACCCGATGTGGACTTCAAAATAAGTCCAGGGTAGGTTGTAAGTGGCTGCTGACGTTTTACGTCAACACACGTAGACTCTGAGGTCCATTGTGATACCACGGGACCGCAAATAAAAATATATAAAAATACTTACAAGGGAAGTATCTCAACCCTTATGAACCGATTTGCTTGAAACTTAAAATATGTATCAAAGAGATAATTCTAAGGTTGGGGTGTCTCGGCTTATCGGCCATATCGGGGATTTAGGGGTTCAAAACATGGGTCAAAAAATGGCGAAAAAATCGTTTTTTGGATTTTTCAGCCATTTCTTTTTAAGAAACTATATGATGTTTTCATATGAGAAGAAAGCTTTTTCTTAAGCCTATCCAATGGGAGCATAACCTTGTAAAAATTCGGCTTCTTTAAATATTTTTTTCAGGAAAATGTGTAAATTTTGGGGGGTACTTATGTGAAGACGATATCCATATGGATAAGAAATAATCTTTATTAAATTTAAGTCTACCCGTATTTTTGCCCTAGATGATATTCCTGTTAGTTCGGAAGTTATCAAAATTTTCCTGAAGGTCCACATGGTTTCATAAGGGGACAACGAAATTTTTAAACACCGATATGGCCGATAAGCCGAGACACCCAAACCTTAAAATCGTCTCTTTAATATATATCTTAAGTTTCAGGCAAATCGGTTCATAAGGGTTGAGATACTTCCCTTGTTAGATGCTGAATTTTGACATCCGACAAATCAGAAAGATCGTACAGCTCCCTAGATCCCAGTGAAGCAAGTCTCTGACCAGAAAGTGCCGAGCAATGGCAAATAAAGTGTTCGATAGTTTCCAACTCCTCTTAATCCATGCAACTTCTGCAAAAGTCATTCGACGGCACATTTAACAGCTCTGCGTGCTTCTCTATAAGACAGTGTCCGGTAATTATAGAAACCACCGTCGAAATCTCTCCTCTTGGAAGCGATATAAGCTCACTTGTGCGCCCCGGATTAAGAGAAGGCCAAATCAGTCGTGTTGTCTCCGTCGCAGAACAAAGCCGTAAGTTTTGCTTGCAAGTTTCTAGAGGCATACCAACACATTCCAATTCTGTTGGAACCTGTAAGGTAGTTCCTAGTCTTGCAAGCTCATCGGCTTTGCAATTCCCTGGAATGTCTCTGTGCCCTGGGACCCATATGAGTCGTATGTTAAACTGCTTGGCCATCTCATTTAAAGACGTGCAACAGTTAAGGGCAGATCTTGTTTTCAGAAACATTGAATCCAGGGACTTGACCGCGGCTTGACTGTCAGTATAGATGTCGACTGCGGTTGTAGACAAGACATTGCAGCTCAATCAGTCAGCCACTTCCTTTATTGCCAGCATCTCTGCCTGGTAAACACTGCAATGATCTGGCAATCTTCGAGCCAGGCTCAATCCAAGCTCTTCCGAATAGACTCCAAGCCCACTTGTTCGTGCAGCCTCGATCCATCTGTGTAAAAATTTATGGTGGCTCCACTACCCGGAATGTCCCGCATCCAAGACTCCCTGGATGGTATCATAGTGGTGAAGTGGCGCTCAAAGAGGTTCAAAGAGGGAACACAGTCCACATTTTGTGGTATTGTTATCTTCTTCAAGACCGCGCTATGGCCACAATCGTTGCTCCTCTATTGCAGCGTGCTGTTAAGTCGAATTGCCGACGCAGCTGCATACTGCCTACCCAATATGTCCAATGGTATCAGGTAAAGGAGGATTTCTAATGCAGCCGTAGGTGTAGTACGAAGAGCACCAGTGAAGCACATCGACGCCATTCTCTGTACCTTCGTGATAAAGACACAGTTCGCTTTTGTTTCTAAAGCAGGCCACCAGACAATGATTCCATACAGCAAAATTGGACGCACCACTACTGTATAGATCCAATGAACAACTTGAGGGCTAACACCCCATCGTTTTCCAATGACCCTTTTACAGGAATATAAAGCAATCGTTGCTTTTCTCACCCGTTCCTCAATATTACGCCTGAAATTCAACTTCCTATCTAGAAATACTCCAAGATACTTGGCTCCATCTGAGAAGGTGATTTCAGTGCCGTCCAGAGAAATAGGATCAAAAGCAGGAATCTTATTTTTCCTTGTAAACAAAACAAGCTCTGTTTTACTTGGAATAACTCCTAGACCACAATCTCTTGCCCATTTAGACAGATCTTTCAGAGAACCCTGAAGAATGCCCCTCAATATTGGCAGATGCTTCCCCTTTACCGCTATCGCGACATCGTCAGTATATGCGACAACTTGACAACCACGTGTTTCTAGAGATAGCAGCATTGAATTCAATGCCAGGTTCCAAAGAAGCGGCGAAAGAACACCTCCCTGTGGTGTCCAGGGTAAACCAATTGTCTTTCAATGATGTCTTATCGAAAAAAAAAGTTTTTAGGGGAAAATATCTTATTAAAAGGCAATTGGTGCTCCAACGGCTAAAGGGCACCTCGGAAATTTTGATACATCCCACCAAAAACTACTGCTTCGCCGTAAGCAGGTTTGTAAGGGAATGTTGAGTTGCCATTCCCTTACAAACCTGCTTACGTATGGCATGATATTTGGTCGCAATGTCCCACTTTAGAGCATTTCATTCGAGCGCTTATTTCAGCGCAATAAAAATGTAATGAAATCATACCTTCTTAGAAGCTTACTAGGTGCATTTTTGTAAGCATATTGGATGCTCAGAAATCATTGCTCCAATAAAGCACAAAAAAAAATGTATTACCATCACTAAAGTCTTCATGCCTGAAAAGTTTGTATGAAGGAAGTGCTCCTCGTAGGCACACAAATAACACTTCAGTTTTAATGTCTGAATAGTGTGTAGTCGAAACTTTTGTTTCCACTTTTGCACATGCGTACACGTCCGTTCACAAAAACACAAAATATCAACTGAATTAAAACTGTATTTTTTTATTGCGTCATCCAAATTTTCGTTTTGCTGTTTGATGCTCGTAAGTCGTCGTATAATTCACAATTTTTTCTCTCTGCCTTACGGTAGTGCATACTGGATGCACTACTGTAAGCGAATGTATTTAAAAATGTCTGTTTACATTCGTAATTTACCGAAAAATTCATATTTCTATCTCTGCCTTACAGTAGTAGGGTTCTATAGTCGAAAAGTCGATTAATCGACTTTTTGTATGAAAAAGTCGAAAAGTCGAAATCGACTTTTTTGTTCTTAAAAAGTCGAAAAGTCGACTTTTGCTTTCGACTTTTTTTCGACTTTTTTCGACCTTTTTTTTCGACTTTTTTCGAATTTTTTTTTGATTTTTTTTTTTTACTTTTGTCAGATGAAAATAATTTCTTTCTTCTGAAAAAAAATTCAAATGAGAGCCGAGTTTAATAACAACTGAAGCTATTGGTATTTCCATGTATTTTGTATGTGAAGCAAAAATGTCAATGCCAAATTCATGAGTTAGAAAGTGTTAAGTGCAATATTTACCAATATTTTTGATTATTGTTAACATCTCAGTGACAGGTTTCTATAAATCGAAAGTCGACTCTTTTGCTTTCGATTTTTTCAACCTTTTCAACATTTTCGATTTCTTCGACTTTTTTTGATAAATAAAATACAAGCAAAAAAAATAGCACCTAAATGCTTAGAACAAGTCAAAACTAAACTTTTATTTACAAAAAAATCGACTTTTTCAAAGTTGGAAAAGGTCGAAAAAAGTTAAAAAGTCGAAAAAAGTCGAAAAGTCGAAAAAAGTCGAAAAGTCGAAAAAGGTCGAAAAGTCGAAAAAAGTCGACTTTTTAAAAAGTCGAAAGGTCGAAAAGTCGACTTTTTAAATTTTGAAAAAAATCGAAAAGTCGAAAAATCGACTTTTTAGAAATTGGAAAAAGTCGAAAAGTCGACTTTTTGTTGCGACTATATAACCCTATACAGTAGTGCATCTAGTATGCACTACTGTAAGGCAGAAATATCTATGTGCTGAAGACGAAGCGCTTGTGTATGCCAGAAAAATTATGAACTGCTTCCACAATCTCGATTATTTTTTGCTGGGATTCTACATAACCTAAAAAGAATTATTTTTAACAACATTTTTCTTAAATTTTTTTTCAATTTTTTTTAAATAATGGTTTCTGCAATGATCTTTTTTACATTGTGGAGGGCTTTTTTAAATTTTTTTTTTAAATTTTGGAGATTATAAAAGACTCGGTACATTATTAACAGAATTTAACACTCTCATTTGTTTTCTTTTCAGGTCGGCCATTGGCTTTTAGGCATTGAAATGGAACGTTATATACCCGTTTTTAAGGAGCATAATGTTGAAGGTGGAGCTTTGTTATCTTTAGATTCAAAAGACTTAAAAACGCTGGGCGTTACCGGCGATGATAAACATCGTTTAAAACGACGTCTCAAAGATCTCAAGGTCAGCATTGAAAAGGAACGTAAAGATCAAGAACGTGAACGTAGAGAACGTGAAAAGGCCATACGCAAGGCGGAGAAAAAAGCGGCCAAAAAGAAATAAATAAATTTATTAATATAATACAAAAAAAAAATATTTTAATTATTTTAAATTAAATTTAAACTAAATTAAATTAGTTTTTTTAGATTTCTATTATTAAGCTCTACCAAATATTAATTTAAACAAAAAAACTTAGCAAAAAAAATCAACAACAACAAAAAAAGTAATCACAAACAATTTTACCCTGTCCAAAAAAAAAAAGCAAAGTAAAATTTAAAAAATATTTATTTAGCATTATTTATTAATTTATAAAATTAAACAAAAAAAAAACACATAGCATTAGTAGTAATTTAAACATAAATATTAGTTTTATAAGTTACTTAAAAAACAAAAGATACATCATTCAATGCATACAAAAAAATGAAAATCGAAAATCCCATAAATATTTCCATTTGTATTCTAAAATATCATTAAATATTATGGTCCGTTTTCTCTACTTTCTTTTTTTAAATGATCTTTAACGATTTGTATAAATTTGTATTTATTTTTTATGATAAGTTTTCTTTAAAATCTTTTAACTAACTTTAAAAAAATGTTGCAATTTTTTTTTTTCATTATTATTTTTATTTTAATTATATCTAAGTGTTGTTTTAATTCTCCAAAATACATATTTTTTTGAATTTTATAAAATTTCTTTTTCTTTAACAATTTTTCTTTAAAATATAAAACTGACTGATTTTAAATTAGTTGTATAGAAAACAAATGATAAAACATAATAAAATTACACTACTCTACTTGGTTTTTGCACAGACTTTTTGAATACATTTTCTACAGTATTTGGGTCTCCTAAACACGAATATGCCCTTAGAAACATTTTTATCAAATCGCGTTATCGATGTAAAGTGTCTGTCTGTATCTCGAGAAAGCCATTTTATAAAATTGTTCTGTTCAGAAGGCTAAAAGGCTTTAAATTATGTTTTGTAAACATTTTCGGTTGCAAGTTACCAAAAATAAAAGTGTGGGGAAAAAGTGTGTGTGTAAAAATAGAGTTGTCAAATATTCGTCTATTTCAAAAACCGGTTTTCGAATACTTCGAAAAACCGCCTTTTTAAAAAATCGGTTTTTCGGTTTTGTAACTAAAAACCGGTTTCGAATAATCGGTTTTTCGTTTTTTTTAATTATTTATTTAATAATAATAAAAAAAGTAAAACAAAACGGAAGAAAAGGAAACACTTTGTCATTCCGCTTGTAACGCATCGAAATATCGGACGGGGACCACATAAAGTATATTATTGATCCATGATCGATTCTAAGACATTCTATGAAAACACGATTCAGTCCAAAATAAATAAACTCGACCCCTGAAATTTGGCACGAATATGTCTCATGGTCATATGCCGAATTTAACACTCTCCCTTGTTATACCCTTCAACTACAGTATGGGGGTGTACTCACTTTGTCATTCCGTGTGTAACGCATCAAAATATTGGAATAGGAGCCCATAAAGTATATATATTTATGATCAGTGATCGATTCTAAGATATAGCGATGTCCGTCCGTCCGTACATCCGTCTGTCCGTCCTTCCGTCTGGAGCTAACATGATGCAGTCCCAAAAAAAAAGAGCTGGACTCCCGAAATTTGGCATGGTTCCTAGATTAAGCTAGTAAATGAGCAAACTCGGACCAGGGGGAAATGAGTTCCCCTCTGAAGAACTAAACCAACCTATGAAAAACACAAATTTTTTAAATGATTTTTGTGTGTTTGTTTAACAAATGCAACATTTTTTGCTACAAGAAGTTCAAAGTCCTGCATTTGGGCACAGGGGATTAGAAAATGTCGTTTTTAGTTGGTCCTTGGTCCGCCCCCCTTTGTGGGCATGGATTAAAAAAAAAAAATTTATTTATTGATAAACTTAAGTGCAAAAAGCTTAAAAATGAATTTTTAAACATATATTTCGAGAGGAAATTTGTCCGCCAAATGACCACTACAAACCCTCCCCCTCCCCCAAAAAAAAATACGCCCCTGGATTTTTTTATTTTTTGCATGTTGGAGGGTATAAAAGATTCGTCACAGCCGAATTTAACATTTAATTTTTTATTAAATAGTATTTCAAAAAAAAAAGGATACAGTTCAAATGATTTTTGAACATAAGATTTCTCAACTTAAAATTTGTTTTTATAGTGGATGATACTTATTATTATACAGTTTATCTATGTATTATCTAGTCAAAACCCTCTTTCAATTCACTATTATTAACTGTTTTGAACTCTTAGCTGGATTTTGAATTTCTTTTAAGGTATAATTAAGCTGGTCTTCAAAGTTTTAAATGGCTACTAAAAAACGACATTGAATGCAAAATTCGAAAAAAATTAAATATAAAAAAAAAATCGATTATTCGAGACCAAAAAATCGGTTTCTCGAATACTTCGAAAACCGGACTTTTTAAAAAACCGGTTTTAAAAAACCGTAAAAGTAGAAAAAAATCGATTTTCGAATACTTCGGAAATCGGTTTTGACAACTCTAGTATTTTAGCCCCAGGTTTTCATTATTGGACTAACTAACAGTATACAAATTTGCTTGAGTTGAGTTGAGGGTGGGTTGTACAAGCCTAAAAATAAGTAAATTTTTAGGTAAGTCCATGGCGCTCAGACTTAAAATAGTCCATTGTACCGTAAAATTTGCTTAGAACAGCAAATTTTCTTACCAAATTCGGAAAGTTATAAGGATAAAACAAAATAAATGGGCATTATTACTGAGGTTATCTGGATTGATACTAGATTTCAGGCAAAAGTGTTGTAATTTTATGTGGAATTCGAATAAAAACATATATAACTTCAACATACACTTTTCCAATTTTAAGTTATTTGTTGGTTTTGAGAACTTGATCCGCTAATCTAAGGCCTATATCTCGAGAACGTGATTTGATAACAATTTTCTGATGACAAATTCGTGTTTAGAAAGCCAAAATAATTTAGAAAATGTATTTCATAACTGCTATAAAAAGTTTATTTTTGTACAGTAGTGTTATTAAACGTATAATTTAAATAATATTGATTTCAATAATAAAATTGTATATTAAATATTTAATTTAATCGTATTATATTGAATGTGTTATACCCTTCTCAAATTTTATTGGTATTTGGTTACGTAAATTTTTTGTTAAAATAATTTTGTTTATTTAGGGTGCCAACGAAATATTCTTTATTATTTATTTTCGATATCATTCTTTACACCAAAGAAGACAAAAAAAAAATTTTTTTTTGACTTTTAGTCTTTCAATTTTTATTATAGCTGTGTTTTTTTGCTCCCACGTTTATGTTAACCCATATAAATTTGACATTGGCCCCGTTAAGTTTTTACTTAAAAAAATATGAAAAGTGCTGCCCAGTTCATGTTGATCTTTTTTCCTATTGCTTTATGTTAACGTAAACCCTGGAGCAAAAAAGCACAGCTTATATTAATATTTTCTATAAAGTCTAGGGATCGATTATTCGACTTTTTTCAAAAATCTGTTTTAGAATAGTTCTAACATCAGCCTTTTAAAAAAACGGTTTCGGTTTTTTAAATTTACAAAAAAATCGGTTGAGCCAGTTTTTTGTAGAACAAGGTAAAAAAATGACGATCATTTATCACAAATATTTGTGGGCACTTCGAGAAGTTTGTTATTGCATACACCGTCCGACAGCCAATATTTATCATAAAGCGGATAATATACGTCAGAATGTAGAGCCCAAAATGGAGTAAAACTGCGTTCAAAGTTTTTTTTCATTTTGTGATGCTGTCTCCTTTAAAAGGGACTTCAAAGTTTTAAAGGACTACATTTTGTAAAATATTTTTTAAATATTTGTACTTGTCTTATAATGTCAGTACTAACGGCAAATGAAAGAGAAGAATCTTCGCTAATTTTTCCATTTTTTTTTTGCCAGATCAGTATAAATTTTACTGAATAATGTCCTTTCAAAACGTTATCTAAATATTTTACAAAAATGTATTCTTCAAAAACTTCGAAGTCCTTTTAAAAGGAAACAGGATCACGAAATGAAAAACTGTAACTGCAGTTTTAATACATTAAGTCTCTACTTTCAAACGTTTATTATCCAGTTCGTGTTTAACGGCTTTTCCTACTTTTTGTCGGACGGTGATATCAGCAAAATTGGTCTACACCACTTCCATTTCAGAAAATATAAATTGTATATTAGAAATTTTCAATTATATTTCAGAAATCTTATATCATATTACAAAAATTTGTAATTATATTTCAGAAAATTTTTGAATAAATTTTAGAAACTTCAAGGCCGCTGTTCCAAAAAAGTAATGCACATAAAAAATTTTTCAAATGTAAATTTCCGAATTTTTTTGGTGTTCTAGATTTTACTTTCGAATATTTTTACTCCAAAAAAATATTGGTGATAGTAAAACCATACATGGGACTATTTAAATAAATGGACTAATTAATTGACGATTTCATTGGCATTATATTGAAACTAATGCCAATGAAATTTTTAGCATTAGCATTGTTTTAATCAATGCCAATGCCCGTTAAGGAATTAGTAGCATTAGTAATGCCAATTATGAAATATTTCATTGGCATTAATAAATGTCTTGATGAAAACAAAGCATTAGCAATATTAAAAGTCGTATTTCCGTCAACCAGTTGTGAAATTTTTTTTTTGGTTAAAACTTAAAATGGCTATAGGTCTGTTTGTTTACCCAAATTTCTTACTTTTTTTACTACAACTGGAAAGTTTTGTTTACTTTTTGTATTACAAATTTCCAGCTTTATTAAAAGTAGTAAAAATGAGATGATTGTAGTTAGGTAAACGAACAGGCATAATATCTCGAAAATATAGAGCAAAATGGAGGGCATTTTTGGTTCTTAGAATCTCCATAGTTTCGCCGGTCCTCTTCACATGTGTGGACCCTAATAGGTCAAAATTTAGAATCTAAAAAATTGGCAGTCCCGCAAAGTTTAAAAATTCACATACCTTTAGCATTATCTTGCTTATTTTTCCAGGTACTGCAATTTAGGGGCCCAATAGGGTCTTGAGAATTTTAGAAACTGAATAACTAAAAAACTATTGCTCTGAGGGTTTTCTAGTATTGGCAGACGAGTTCTAGAAACCAAGAGCTACAAAAATGCTTTTGGATTTTTTGTTGTGTCACCAATATTTACCGAGACATAAGCATTTTTAAATTTTCCGGAATCCCAAATTTTTTGGATTCAAAGTTAGGACCCATTGGGGTAAACATATGTGAAGAGGACCCTCGAAAGTATGGAGATTCAAAGAACTAAAAATGCCCTCCATTTTGCTCTATCTGGCTTAGTTATCGATATATCGCCATTTTAAGTTTTTAAAAAAAATATATATTTATTGTAAAAAAATGCTTTTTTTATCAATTGTAAATAGTTTTTTTAGGCATTTGTGCCGTTTCATTGGCATTAGTACAAATAATGCCAATGCCAAAAAATTTCATTGGCAATAAATTTTAATGCTTTTTTTTGGCATTGGCATTAGTTCCAACTAATGCCAATGAAAATTCAATGCCAATTAAAAATTCCCATGTATGAGTAAAACGAATGCACTTTTTTTCATTAGAACTTAACCGAAAAATGTTTTAGGCGCAACTCCCATTTGATTTTGGTTCGACTCTTAGGCTAGATTTTACAGTTAGCACAGAAGTTTAAGTGGACACATATGTTCATGTTTTTTTATCAATTCGGGACGATTTTAACAAATACGCACTTATTCATGCTTCAAAATACAATCTAAGACAATACCGTGTGGAAAAAAAATTCAAATGGTACTCGCGCTTAAGTGTTCACTTAGAAAATTATTGCAGTTACTACATGACAGTCACTTGTGTAATAAGTAGTAGTTGTTGTTTTCAACCACAATTTCAGTTGTTTTTGTATGAAAAATCATAAACAACTGTTACTACATTGTAGTAACAGTTGTTTTATGACGTTTAGAAGTTTTGTTTTGTTAATAAAAAATTTCAGACAATTTGAGTTAAAGTAAAAACAACTATAATTTGAGTAGTTTTTACAGCAACAATTGTTTGTGTTTACCGTAAAGTGTAGTGGACGCCGAAACAACAACAAATGAAGTAGTCATAATTTTTTGAGTGTTCATTTACCCTTAAGTAATGACTGTTAAATCCAGCCTAAAACACTGACCTTAGTACAAGAGGTTTCTAAAAATGTTCTGGGTGGCTCTAAATTAAAAGATCGGACTTGCTTATTATTGAAGTCATAATTAGTTTTAGTCCTGCCTCTGTTCTGTCTATTACAACTTTTCAATTCACATGAAATTTTTCGAATCACATGAAATCGAATTTAGTGTTCTATTGTTCACATTTTTATTCGAAGTTTAAATCGAATAGTTAAGGCCGCTGTTCCAAAAAAAGTAATTCACATAAAAAATGTGAAAATTCTACAACACCAAACAAATTCAGAAATTTTAATTTTCACATTTTTCATGTGAATAACTTTTTCTTATTAAAAATTATCAATAGTGAGTCCAACCCAGAAATAATTGAAAAAACTTTCGATGTCACTCAAATCATGAATTCATAAAATTTTCTATTTTTATAGGTCATAGAAATTAAACAGAAGAGTTATTATTTTATTATTGGTCAAACTAAATATTGAGTTTTGGAGCGATACAAATGAATATCATGGAAGTTTTAAGTCGACCAACATCTTTAACAAGGTATGTGAATAAGAAAAAACGTTTATTAATGGTGAAGGGTGTTCAATTTTTTTAAAGCATTACATTTTATATAAAAAACCAATGGTAATGTCATGCCGTGTAAGAAGCTGAGACTTTTTCTATAGGAAAAATTATGAAAATGTCCCAGAATCTGAAACCTTTTTCTATGGCAAAAAAGAGCTCATAACTAAAATAAAACTCTTTTAATTGGAAAATATATTTAAACTTAAGTTTTTTTCTGTAGAAAAAATTTCTAAGAAACTAATACTTTTTTTGAAGTAAAAATTTCCCTGAATGTGAAACCGTTTTTGGTGAAAATATGTGCCGAATCTTTTATACCCTCCAAAATGTAAAAAAACAATATTAAAAAAATCCAGGGGCGTCTTTTTTTGGGGGTTGGTGGGAGACGTTAGGGGGCACCTTACCCTTGCGATTTTGAACTTCTTCTGAGATAAGAATGTTGCATTTGCTTAGCAAAAGTACAAAAAACCCTGCAAAAAATGCGTTTTTTCTTAGGTTTGTTTAGTTCTTTTGCCCATTTCCGAACTTTTGCCCATTTCCGAACTTAACCTGCCTAGGAATATAAGACATATTCGTGCCAAACTTCGGAAGTCTAGCTCTTTTATTTTGGACTGTATCGTGTCCTCTACAGACGGACGGACATCGCTAGAATGTCTTAGAATCGATCTCTGATCAATAAAATATATTCTTTATGGGGTCCTAGACCGATATTTCGATGCGTTACACACGGAATGACAAAGTGAGTATACCCCCATACTGTGGTTGGAGGGTATAAAAAAATTTAGATTCGGAAACATTTTTCGTTTAGGAAAAGTCTTAGATTTAAATACATTTTTCGTTGAGAAAAAGTTTCAGATTCTATTCAAAAAATTTCTCAGAGTCTGAGACTTTTGCTTTACTAAAAATGTTTCATAATCTAAAACTTTACCTATACGAAAAATTTGACAGAATCTGAAAATTTTTGTATTCGAAAAATGTTTCTGAATCTAAAAGGTCTCAGAAGAATTTGCTAAATTTCAGAAAATAAAATTTCAAATAAATTCTCCAAATTCTTACTAGTTTTGCACAATAAAGTTTGTATATTTACAGTTTTTCTTTGTGATCAACTAATTTAGATTAACCATTTTTTTTTTTTGTTAAAATCAACACGGAAAAAAGCTTTATCAATATGATAAAATATTTTATAAAAGTTTGTCCAATGTAACAGTTTCTTAATGTTTTGTAATGTCTGATAAAAACTACGAAATATTTCATTACAAATGCTTAGAGGGATATTCCTACGCCAATGTCCGGGACATAGAAATCTAAGAAGTTCTACAAAAATTAAAAAGAATGTGCTAAATTTTAGAAAATAGACTTTCAAATGAATTCTCCAAATTTTGGACTATTTTTCATCTAAAAATTGGTACATTTACAGTTTTTCTTTGCTAATTTCAGTTAAATAATTTTTAGTTTGAAATCAGCAAATTTTCTTGTAGATTTACAATTTTTTTTCCAAATCAAGACTGAAAAAAGTTTTATCAATATGATAAAATATTTTATAAAAGTTTGTTCAATGAAACAATTTCTTAATAATTTTACAACTATGAAATATTTCATCAATTTCATATTTTCTATTAAAATCTTCTTAACATGGAAAAGATTTTAAATTTTAAATTAATTTATGAAATGAATTAAATAAATGCCAAGTTAATTAAATTAATATCTCTATTCTTACTCATTTAATTACTATTAATTATTATTTTCAAAACTATTACTTTATAATTTTCTTAGTTGAATATGCATACTCAAAATTAAAGTTGTATTTTATAAGAATTCTTAAAAAATAATCACAACTTTAGTTTGTAAGAGCAATTTCACCACATGTGCATTATGTTAACTTTAAATAATCATTCAAAAAGAAAATACATTTTAGAAATTCTCTAATTTAGTATTATGAATGATTATAAAATCTAAGCTTTTCGAAAGCTCGCCTAAAAATAGTGCCATAAAAAATTTAAAAAACACAAAAATTTATATTTTTTTATTAATTACAACAAGAAACAAAAAATAACAATATTTTTTATTTAAGTTTATTTATGTTATTCTCAAATATACTACCAACAGGTGTTAGATAAAAAGTGAATTTGTAAATCGATTATATTAAAGAAATTCTCCTTGGTGGTATTCACGTCAGCCATTTATACCATTGCAAAAGTGCAAAATGCTAATTTTTTTACAACAAACTCATGGAATGAAAAAAAAACATATAATAATTATTTTATGAGTGTTGGTTGTAATAAATGTTGCATTTTGCACTTTGCAAGGGTAAAAAGTTTTGACTTGAATATCGTCATTGGAAATTTTTACTCTTGTAAAATATATAATGCAAAAATTATTACAACAATTACAGAAATAAACTTTGTTTTAAAAATTGTTTGCATTTTGCAAGAGTTATCATTGCAGAAGTATTTAGGCTTACAGAAATATTTAGGCTTACAAAAATGCAAAATTTGTGTACAACTAACTTTAGGAAAAAAATAAAAAGCTTAATTAATTTCTGTTTGTTTGTTGTACTTAAATTTACATTTTGCACTTTGCAAGGCTTAACACTTCTGAATAGCTTTCAGATTTTTTTAAAGTTTGTAAAATATTATCGATTTACGAAATTGTTTTTACACAAATACCAAATATTCTTATATAAATTGTATAACTATCATAACTTTTTTAAATTCACACAATGCCAGAATCAAAAAAATATGATAGTAATTATAAAATGCCTTACCAACAACTTACTAATTATTATTATATTAAAAAAAAAATACAATATATATAATGAAATTATATAGAATTTTTTCACTCTCACAATTTGCCTTCAAGAAAATTTATAACAAAAGAAAAACAAAAATCACAACCACAAAATGGTAGTTTTAATAGAGCAACATTCAATTAACAAACAATTCAATAAAATAAGGATTCTCAGGTACTGTTGCAAATTTGCAATAGTAATTTGCTATACCTTAACATTTAAAGCAAATTTGCAAAAGCTTTTTTGTTAAAAGTTTAACGTCTTGCAAATTTTACAGCCGATGGTATTGCAAATTTGCGCAGCCTTTGTGAATCTCTTAATAACACTGATCAACAAGTCTTTTCCGGTTTGAATTGTTATAAGCAATTTTAGTAGTCTTTAGTCTCCTGATTTCAAATCTGTTCTCCAAATTTTTCCATCACTTCTAGATTTACTCGAAGTTAAAAATGTAAAAAATTAAGATTTTTTTTATTTTTTTTTAAATCCTTCACAGAAGTAATTCGGTGCTATGAATCCAACATAGGATTACGTTAAAATTATTTTTTTAAGTTTTCTGTGTAATTTTTCGTACAAACCGAAAAGTGTCATTAATTCCTTTGAAAGTCGATTAGAAAGAATGCACTTTTGACTAAATTTTGAGCTCATCGTAGTATCGATTGAATATCTGGTTTCAACTGTATTCTTACACAGAAAGAATTGAAAACGAATTTCAATCACCAAAATCTTGATTTCAATTAATTTTTTAATTGAAACTCCTCCGATGAAGAAAATTGTTATATCAATCATCAAATGTAGGTGATTAATTGATTTTTTTTAATCAAACACTTTTTCGATGTGATAAATTTTTTGTAAAAGTCAATCAAAATATTGATTGATTTAATAAATGAATTGTAATCGTATGACAAAATTATGAAGAAATTCATACTTTTTGCTTTCCAATATGTTGCATATTTTTAAATTAATGTATTCAAATAAATTAAAGCGAAAACAAATTTGGTATGTTGAAAATTTTTAATTTGATAGTTAAAGAAAATTACAAAAATATTGATCAAAATAATAATTTACTCATTAAAGTTTTGTTGATCAATAGTTTTATTGAAATTTTTTAGCCAATATTTTTTATACCATATTTTTTTTCCACCCAATGGCTTCTGGTTAGGCTTTCAAAAAGGGCAAAAATTGCAACTTTTGCATTTTCAACCGCGAATTACTAAAATTCTATGCGTGATGGAAAAATTTGTAGAAAAGAGTTGGACTCAGTGTGTCAAAATCTATGAAACTTCAAATCGGAGCCAAAAACCTTTGATTTGTTGAGCAGTGTAATCAAGAATATGAAAAAAAATCTCTACACAATCGTGCCTTTTTTTCAAAATTGTTGCGAAAAACACCCGTCCCACAAAATTAAAAAGTTTTTATATATTTATTATTCACCGTTAATTATATAAAAAACATACATATAAATTGATCTTAATTATAAATTAAAATTATATATAATTAAAAAAAGATTTTATTATTTAAAATATTAAAACTTTAATAAAATCTTTAAAAAAAAATCTATGATGGCCTTAAATACTTTCGTTTGTAATTTATAATTAAGATCAATTTATTTAAAAAAAAATTAAATTATTTTAGGAATTTATTTAACTTGGCATTTTTTAAGGTATTTCTTTTTTCTATTAAATGATATAGTTTACAGCAAATTATTTAAGCACTTTTGGGTTTCTTAATGGAATTTGTATAAAAAAAAAACTAAGTAATGGGCGGGATTCGTCGGAAAAGAGTTTATCTTGATTATGTATACAAGAGCGTCCCGAAAATTATAAACTTTAGAATTTTGTGAAGAAGAAATCGCCACTGAAGAGCTTATTTCCGAATCTGTCTCTAAAATAAGGAATTTTTTGGAAAAATATTTTAATAAATTACAAAATCTCGATTTTGGTTCACAAATGGTGGTTTTTGTATTTATTTTTTTTTTTTTAATATTTTTCCAATAAAGTTCGTAAAATTTCGTAATTTTTTAGATTTGGTCACAAATTTCGGACACGATTTTTGTTCGAAAAACGTAATTTTTGCATAATTTTTCATAAATTTTCCCTCAATTAGATTTTAAGTTGTCATCGTTCGGTAGGTATTCCGACACGAACCTCCGAATTTCATAGTTATGGGAGCGTCCTAATTATTAATTTTTATACCCTCCAACTACAGTATGGGGGTATACTCACTTTGTCATTCCGTGTGTAACGCATCGAAATATCGGTGTAGGACCCCATAAAGAATATATATTATTGATCAGTGATCGATTCTAAGACATTCTAGCGATGTCCGTCTGTCCGTCCGTCCGTCTGTCCGTCCGTCCGTCTGTGGAAGACACGATACAGTCCAAAATAAAAGTGGTAGACCCCTTAAATTTGGCACATATATGTCTTATGTTCATAGGCTGGTTAAGTTCGGAGATGGGCAAAATCGGACCAGGGGAAAAAAAGTTCCCCCTTGAAGAACTAAACAAACCTCTGAAAAATACCATATTTTTACATGATTTTTTGTGTTTTTGTTTAACAAATCCAACATTTTAATGCTACAAGAAGTTCAAGGTCCTGCATTTGGACCCACAAAATTAGAAAAAATCGTTTTACGGAACGCCCCCCCCCCCCCCCCTTTTATGGGCGTGGAATAATTTTTTTTTTATATAATGATAAATTTGTATTTCTTTAGTGCAAAAAGCATAAGAATTATTTTTTTTAACACTTATTCGAGAGGAATTGTGCCCCCCAATTACCACTACCGACCCCCCCCCCCCAAAAAAAAAGACGCCCCTGCAATTTTTTTTTTATTTATTTGCATGTTGGAGGGTATAAAAGATTCGGCACAGCCGAATTTAACACTCTTACATGTTTTAAATCATTTTTAATTAAATTTAAAATCTTTTACCGAGCCGGGGTTTTAAAATAATTCTTTGAAATCCCAAAAAATTAACATTTCAAGATATTCTCGAAAACTAAGAAAAGTTTTATTACTTTATGTCAGTTTGTGTAATTCTTCTAATTTTAAATTTTCATGCATAATAATTTGCCTCTAAGTCTAATACGCAAATTAATGGATAATTGCAAAGTTTCATAAAAAATTTTGGATTTTAAAGAAAATAATTTTTTTTGGTAATGTTCACTAAAATAATATGCCGAACATTTTTTTACTAAAATCAGCACAAAAAAACTGTAAACCGTAACTTAAAATTTTGTGAATTTTTTATTGAACTCATTTCAAAATTGATTTTCTGAAACTTACGACCATTTTTGTTCGTTTTTGTAAAATACTGAAAATATACAATTTTTTTACTAGGGTAAGGAAATAAATTGCTCTTTTATTGGTGGAAATAATATCGTCTGTTAAAGTTTAGTCTGGACGCTGTTAAAAATTTTAACCTGCGGGATTTTGAAATTGAGAAGAACGCCTTAAATTTATAAGATTATGCCGCTGTTCCTAAAAATTATTTACATATAAAATGTGAAAATTAAAATTTACGATTTTTTTGTGCTCTAGATTTCACTTCCTTCCGAATATTTTTACTCGTTTTGTTTCACATAAAACAATTTTGGTAAAACAAACTTCGAATGAAAACGTGAAAAACAGAACACCGAATTCGATTTCGTGTGATTCGGAAAAATTTAACTCTCTCAAAATTAAAAAAAAAAAAAAAAACATTTTTAAAGGTAAATAGAAATATGTTCTTATATCGTTAGGATTTTTGTGAAAAATATGTTTCAACAAAGCGAAAAATCGGAACAAGATTCTTTAAACATGAAATCCTGATGAGGAAGATCAATTCTAAGTCCAGATTTAAATTCAGCGCACATTAATTCATTAGAAAAGGTAAGCTAAGTCTCACACTCAAAAAATTATGTTAGTAAAATAAACTGAAAATGTCAGTTAAAATAACTACTTTGTAAGTTGTTTTGGGGTCAACTACTTTTTCAGTTAAATCAACTAACAATGTTAGTTACAGTATTTTTTTGTTACACTGAAAAAAAATTTTACCATTTTTAAAGCATGTTGAACTTAATTTAAAAAAAGAAGGGTATGCGAGGGCTCCAAAGATATAAATTCTTCTTCCAAGTATATTTTTTCCTAAAACATAGTAATGCATTTACTTAAATATATCTTAAAAGTAAGTAAAATTGTACTTATTATAAGTTTAATTGTTTTTATCCAGAGGAAAAATATTTTTTTAAAAAAAGTAAAAATTTCCTTAAACTTACGGATTCTGTGGACCCTATGGAGTTCCAATGTGAGGACCCTACGGGCCCCCAATATATGGGGTCCGCCCATGAGTATGTGCGTACACTATTATAGGGTCACTATTGATTTTGATCCAAAATTTTGGTCAGAATCGCTCTATCTTGCTTAGTTTTCGAGATCTGGGAATGGGGTCTTGAGAAATTTGATCATGAAATAACTCGAAAACTATTACTCGGAGAGCTTTCGGGTCTTCGGCGGTCATATTCTACAAGTTAAGGACTACAAAAATGCCTTTAGAATTTTTTTCGTATCTGCAGTATTTGCAGAGTTATAGGCATTTGAAAATTCCGCGAAAATCGAAATTTGGATTTAAAGTTAGGGTCTCATGGGGTCTTTAGATAGGGCCTCCAGATGGGGTCCCCAAAATACCTCAAGTATTTTTTTCTTAAGTTAAGTCAATTCTTTCTTAAACTGATGAAGATATGGATTCAAATAAAGTCAATGAAATCAATAAAATAAAGGTTACTTTTTTCTTAACTTAAAACAAAAATTGATTAAATTAAAGAAAATGCGTTTTGGAATTAAAGATTAGTACTTATTTGATTCAATGTCTTGAAAATGTCTATACTATTTTTAAGTAAGTTACGTACTTATTTATTTTTTTTGCACACAATTTAAATTTTTTTCTTTTAAGTAAACCAAAATTTTTTAATAAACCCTTTTTTTCTTAAATGCAATCAATTCGCCATTAATGTAAAGAATATTTAACTTAATTTAAAAAAACAAATTAAGGAAAACTTTTGTGCTTTCTTAAGTATTTGCATGTACTATCTTCAAGTTTATTTTCTTTGTTTTAAGTAAAACCACCTTATATTAAGTTAAGTTGAAGTAAAATATAAAAAAAATTGTGTACTTAAATTAATAACAGTGTTTATTTAATTTCAGTATAGTTATTTTTTTCAGTGTAGTTATTAAAAAAAACGACTTAAAATAACTAACAGAAATAGTTGTTTGATATTTTTCATACAAAAATAACTGACTTTGTAGTTGAAAACAACTATCTACTGTAAAATATACAAACAACTAACATGTAGTAACTTACATAATTTTCTGAGTGCAGTGTCTGATATTTTTTGTCCGGATCTAATAGATGCAAAGTAGTAATACTTATGTACTCAATAGTGCTCCTAAACTGCACTCAGAAAATTATGTAAGTTACTACATGTTAGTTGTTTGTATATTTTACAGTAGTTAGTTGTTTTCAACTACAAAGTCAGTAGTTTTTGTATGAAAAATATCAAACCACTATTTCTGTTAGTCATTTTTTGAACAACTAACAAAAAAGTACTGTGATGTAGTAACAGTTATTTAAAGTAGTTAATTTTATTTAGCTTATCTCTGAAAAATTTTCAAAGTTTTTTTCCAAAAAATAAAAATAAATTTAACTTTTTTTTATTTTCCACAACTTTAAAAAAAAAAAAAAAATTTTAAAAAATTTGGCCTTCAATTTTTTTTCTGAAAAACTTTTTGAGAAAAAAATTTATAAATTGATTATTTTATATTTACCACATTTTAGTTTTTTTTTGACTACAAATGAAAGTAGTTTTTACTATATAAGTCAGTTGTTTTTTGTCAGTTAAAATAACTAACATTGTTAGTTGATTTAACTGAAAACGTAGTTGACCCCAAAATAACTTACAAAGTAGTTATTTTAACTGACATTTTCAGTTAATTTTTCAAACATAATTTTTTGAATGTGTCTATTATTGATCGAGTCTATTCTGTAAATGTGCGTCTGCGGGGGGCTTGATACAGTAAAAAAAATATTAACCTTGAAGTGCATTTGAAATATGTCTTAGGTCAAAACGGACCATGGATTCAAAGTTCCCCTTAAAAAAAACCAGCCTCTAAAATCGCCATTTTTAAATATTTTTTTTTTTTTTTTAAACAAATGCAACATTTTTCGGGCAGAAGTATTTTAAAATCCAGGGCTTGGACACAAATTAAAAAATGATTCCCCCCTACTTGACGAAGCATACATACATTCAAGTGCCGTAAAATTTCGCTGAAATGAAGAGTTTTGTTAATAATTTTACCCCAGCGTCATCTACCGGGTCCAAATTTAATCAGAATTTTTTTTGTTAAAAAAATATATCTTATGAGTTTGAGCCAAATTGTACCACAATAAATACTAAAAATGGAATTATGACCAACCCATCGGGTCCAAATATTATTTTTGTTTAATAAATACATTTTGTGACTTTCAGCGGAATCGTATCATAAAGAAAAAAAATTAAATATTGCGAAAACAACTTTTTTTTTTAATTTTATTCTGAGGACTTTTCAGCAATTGAGAACTGCCTGAGAACGAAAATTAAGAACTGACAAACTCGTTCGTTTAAAGATTTTATATTTGCAAAATTAAATGATATAATTACAAATTTTTTATTCATTTGTTAAAAACTAAATTTTTTTTAAAAGATTTTGTATGTTTTTCTATAGAAAATCATTAGATTTTTATGATTATTTTTCGAAAAAATGTAAATATAAAGTTCTATGCAGTTAAGGGTTAATATTATAATTCTTAAAAATTTAATTTGTGTCATTTAGTATTACTACTGCAGTGGTCATACTAAATAAAAAGCAAAAAATTAGAAAAAAAATTTACTTGCAATCCTTAAAAAGTGCATCCTTGAAGTCCTAAAAGTGTTACAAACAAATACCAACAATAGTTCTTTAAGTTTTGCAAGTCTGAAAAAATGTGGTCAAAATCTGCTGCAAAATAATACATTTTTATTTAACTTTCATAAAAAATCCATCCAATGTCAGGAATAAAAAACAAAAAATAAGAACAAATTTTATTTTGAGAAAGTTTATTCTAGCTCAAGGTCATATTTCTTTTACTAATCATTACGACGATATTTTCAAAGTAACAATTTTCAAGAAACTATTTATAAAGTTGTTTATTTTAAATTGAACAAACAACTTTATAAATAGTTTCTTGAAAATGGTTACTTTGACAATATCATCGTTATGATTAGTAAAAAAAATATGACCTTGAGCTAGAATAATCTTTCTCAAAATAGAATTTTAAAAGTCGAACAATAAATATTTTTTTTAATATAAAAATTAAAACAGAATTTTAATAAGAAAAAACCCTTTTTTGCATGTCCTTGCAATCCTTAAAAAGTGTATCCTTGAAGTTCTCAAAGTGTTACAAACAAATACCAACAGTAGTTCTTCAAGTTTTGCATGTCTGATAAGAATGTGGTCAAAATCTGCTGCAAAATAACACATTTTTATTCAAATGTCAAACAAAATTTTTGGATATTCGCCCTTTTTCAATTCAAGCTAAAATTGAAGTCCAATTTTTAGCAAGTTCCCTTTCGAATACCTTACTAAAATTTTGTGTATGAGTAGAAATTAGTTAAGACTTAAAGCTAATGCAAAAATATTAGTTTTTATCCGTTTTAATTTTCCCCTGTAAAATTCTACAAATTTCCTTTTTCGCATGAAAATTCGTGATCAAACTAAGAGATTGCACAGTTTTCTTCTTCTATTGCTCAATGAGTGTAGAGTTGAATATGTATTAATATTTTTGTTTTGGATACTAGTATAGGGACAAATTCCAAAACACGTGTCGCACATTGGATCCTAGACGCGCATTTGAGAGCCAAACAAATGTTTGGTTATTTACAAAAAATGCCCATATTCGCTAAGTAGACACCCTAGGAGAAAGAAAACCGTTCATAGAAAGAAAATCCATCGCTTAGTTTAGTCAGGACATAAATTCAAAGTAAGGACTTTTTCCAAAAATTTGAAAAAAATATTTTTTTTTGAAGACCATTTTTATTTTATTTTTTAAAACTACTTCCGATGTTGCGAGTTTCCTAAAATTAAGTGAAGATTGTAGCTATAACTAGTACCTTTGTTACCCATTTTATTGTTTTTAATATTGCTCTTTGTAAGTAGGAAATACAGGCCATCAAAAAGTGTCAATTTTTAAAAAATTTGAAAAAAACAGTTTATATTATGGATTGCAACTTTTGTGGGGAATGAAAGGGAATGGCGATTCTTTTTGTACAATGAACTAGAAGTATTACTTAATACACCTGGGGTAGAAACTAGTGCAGCCAGTTGCAGCTGCGGCCTAGAATGAGGTTTAAAGTGGGGTCTATTAACGAAAAAAAATTTTTTTAAAGTGATTATTTTTTAAAGTACTTTACTAATAA
Organism: Pegoplata infirma; assembly: GCA_963921195.1. NCBI lineage: Eukaryota > Metazoa > Arthropoda > Insecta > Diptera > Anthomyiidae > Pegoplata > Pegoplata infirma. The sequence goes on along the minus strand of OY992539.1, from coordinate 91,016,409 downwards.
TCGTTTTATTATAAAAATTTACTTAAATGATATATATATGTTAACAGTTAACCGCGGTTTCCAATAATTACTGATTTTGATACCCTACTATACTTTATTAAGGCAAACTGAGTTTCACCTAATGCTTGTAACTAACAGGCTTTCTTGACCGCATAACGGCCAAAATAACTGGAATAGAAGAAGATATTATAAAACAGGTTGATATAATACTTCTGTGTATCAACGCAAATGAAAAAAATAATTCAGTTAAGTTTAGAAAATACATACATGAAACTGAAAAATTATTAGTTAAAAAGTATGGTTGGTGGATCATGAGTCCCACTATGCATACAATTCTAGCTCATGATATTATTTATACAATAATTGTGATTGCCCTTTGGTATTAAAATTATTCTTAACTAATTAAGTATCATATAAAAAATATTTGTTTTATTTCTTGACAATTATCGGAGGAGGCTCTAAAAAGATCACATAGGCACTTTAAAAATTATTAAAGGAACTTTAACAGACAAAACTCTAAAACAAACAACCTGCAAGATGTTTTTAATAAGTTTATGATTGAGTCCAATCCAAATATAACCCTAATAAGGCAGACAGAAATGTCGGAAGTTCTGATTATATAGTAGTGTTTATATAATATTTTTTTACCAAATATCTTAACAATTATTGCAAATAGATTATTTATTTGAAATAATGCTTATTTACCGTGTGTTGCTTCTTTGTTTAATATTTTTCCGCATTATTTTTGTTTAAAAAAGCGAAAATGATAATAGATAAATAACAGTTAATTTTGCATGTTATTTTAGTGTTGGTTGTAGACTGCACCAAAATATGAAAGATACACTTCGTATTGAATGGTAAGCTGTTATATTTTCACTTAAAATCAAAAAGTTTTTTTAAATAATTGAGCTCCAATTTAATTTTTTTGTGTGAATAAATTAACCAATTTTTCCTCAAATTCACATGTAGGGTACAAATGCGAAAAATGTCCAATCCACATGTATGAGTTCCTTAAGGTGTCCAGTTTTTATAATGGTAAAGAACGTCGTGAAATTCCTATCCGTTCAAGAGTTATGACAAAAAAACTTCGATGCGCGCCTTTTTCACACAAAGTTCCCAATGTGTGTCGGCTAAGTCTTGCAAAAATTACCAACATTAACAAATTTAAAACAGAAAACATAATTCTCTTGAAAATTATTTTATGAGAATGTCATTGTTTTAAAAAACCGGAAAACCGGCCTTGTGCTAGATTAACACTACTCAAAATATAATACATATTTTAAAGGTCGAATAAAACAATTTTTTAGTAAAAATGAATCAGATGTTTTTAACATCTTCGGTAAATTTTTCTGAAAAAATAAACTTCAAATTTGTAAAATACCTAACTTTGATTTATTGTAACCACTTTTTAATTAAAAACACATATTAACGGCCCTAAATAATGCTTATTTTTAAAACTTAAAAATTTTATTAAAGTATATTTTGTATAAAAAATATCATTATTTAGTTTTGTTTTTTTATAAAATTTTTGTAAATTACTAAGTTAATTTTTTATTCAAAAACCTGCCAAATATTAAATATTTTAATTTTAATTATTAACTTAAAAAACAAACAATATAACAAATTACATATAAAAAAATCCCTTTTGTAGAAATGTTTAACACTTCACATAAAAAATTACAATCGAAAAGAAATAAATTACATACACAGAGAAAACAGTTTTATTGTGCCAGCCGAATTTAGAGCCAACTGCATGGTTTAATTACAACAACCGAAATTTTTGGTTGCGATAACCGAAATTTATTTGAACCAACAGAAGTTAAATTTTCAAAACAAATTCTGGTCATCGCAAACGAATTTTTTGGTTGTTGTTATTAAACTCTAAATTCGGCTGGTACAACTAAACTGTTCTCTCTGTGTACAGACTGTTTATGAAATACCTACCGTAATCAATCTAATGACATTTCAAATTACGTTTTAAATTATAATTAAATATTTTTTCCAGTGTATTTTAATAAACAGGCTGATTTCATTAACATAAACACATTATTAGTAGATTTATAAAATAGTAAAATTAAATTTAAAACAAAAAAGGAGACTGCACTAGTCAATATTTATACAATTTATCTTTTTGATTTTTTTTTTCATCTTAAATATCATCACACAAAAAAGCACTTGTATTTAAAAATTACCATTAAATAACATAAAAAATGACTTGGAAATTTAAAAACTTATGGCAAGTTTGTAGTTTGTCATAATTTAAATAAAAACAAACATTTAAGAATTTCTTACACCATAAATTACACAAAATTACATATTTAAAAAAAAATAATAAACATAAAATTATATTTAATAATAATATTAACTATTTATGAAATTATTTTTTTTGTTACAGATGAAAAACTATACCAACTTTTGTACTCAATATTAAATTAAAATATCAATTTTTAAAAAAACGGAATATTAAGACGACAAAAAGGATTCACCAGCAAAAAGTGTTTTTGATTGGATAAAGGTAAGTTTTGATTTTTCTATACAAAACAAAAAATGACAGAATTATACTGGAAAAATCTCTCAGAATCTGAAAAGTTTTATTACAGAAAAAAATTCCAACAATTTAAGAATTATTCGATACAGAAAAAATATCTAAGAATCTTAGAACTTTTCTTTAAAAATGTTTCAGATTCTGAAAACTTTTCTATACAAAAAAATCTCAGAATCTGTGAATTTTCCTATACAGAAACAAATGTCAGAATCTAAAAATGTCTCAGAATCTGATAATTTTTCTTTACAGAAAAATGTTTGAGATTCTGAAAAAAATTCTCAGAAGCCAAGATTGTTTTTTTTAAAAGAATTTATATTGAAACAAGTAGAAAAATTAAATGCGACTTTGCCGAATCTATGAATACCCTCCACAATGCATTTTTTTAAAGGATAGTACATTTTTTAACGTGAAAAAATTAACAATTTTGATAAGAAATGTTTTATTTTGAGTAAAAAACTATTTTTTCGTCATTTGTTTTTTTTATACCCTCCACTCTAGTGATAGAGGGTATATATAAGTTTGTCATTCCGTTTGTAACACATCGAAATATTGGTCTAGGACCCCATAAAGTATATATATTCATGATCCTCGATCGATTTTAAGACGATTTAGCGATGTCCGTCCGTCCGTCCGTCCGTCCGTCTGTCCGTCTGTCTGTCTGTCTGTCTGTCTGTCTGTCTGTCTGTCTGTCTGTCTGTCTGTCTGTCTGTCTGTCTGTCTGTCTGTCTGTCTGTCTGTCTGTCTGTCTGTCTGTCTGTCTGTCTGTCTGTCTGTCTGTTGAAAACACGCTAACTTTTGAAAGACTTTACGAAGGCTCCTGAAGTTTGGCATATATGTTGGACATTTACCTGGTCAGGTTGGTATTGCAATCCAGCGAAATCGGTCCAGTGGTTCAAAAGTTATAAGCAAATGAGTGAATTTCGGCAAGGGTTTTTCTGGAATTTACGAGATAAAACACACGGTAACTTTCGAACGGCAATTCTGAGGGTGCTGAAGTGTGGCATATATATTAAGCGTTCCTCTCGTCCAGTTCGTTTGAAATTTCAGCCAAATCGGTGCAGTGGTTCAAAAGTTATTAGCAAAACCGTAAATTTCAGATTATTTTCACCTTAAATTCACGTGTTGAAAACCAGTTAAACATGTTTAAAAACATTTGTAAGTCAGAAAAATATTTTAAAAGGTATTTTTGTCACAAAAAAATATTTAACACTGAAACAAAAAAAAAAATACACTCAAACAAAAATTTACACTCAAAAAAAATTTTACACTCAAAAAAAAATTGGTAAATTATTTTTTTTTTTTTTTTCAAAAATTAATAAAAAAAAGTTTTTTACACTAAAACAAAAAAAAAATACATTAAAAAAATTTTTACACTTAAATAAAAAATTAGTCAATTTTTTTTTTTTTTTAAAATTAATAAAAAAAAGTTTTTTACAGAAAATAAAATATTTCTAACCAAAAATGTTATTTTTTTCACATTAGAAAATTTACTATCACTTAAGAGGGCATTGTGGAGGGTATTCATAGATTCGGCCAAGTCGAATTTAACTTTTCTACTTGTTTTTTTTAAAGAAAAATTACAAATTTTACTAATGTTTTTTTTTACTGTAAAAATGCACGTACGTATCAGTGTTGGTATTTGAGAATTTTCAATTGGTGCCAAGTTGAAGGCAAAAAGGGCCAAAATAGGTTGAATAGGGCCAACAAATTTGTTTTTTTAAATATTTTGAAGTTTTTAGTACTTTTTATTACAGTATACTGCCAGTTTTGACAGTAAAATCATCCCTGCGGGAAAGGTGACCAGTCGAGGACCGGTCTTAAAGTGGTACTAATTAGCACCTTAATAAACACCTTTGATATGTCCCAGTACTTGTCGCGAACTGATCTTTCAGATCCCTTGACATATTTTTACAGGTCTTAGCACTAGTATTTTATTACTAGTCCGTGTTGAATCAGGCATAGGCCTCTGTTCTGTCTTTCACAACTTTTCAATTCACATGAAAATTTCGGAATCACATGAAATCAAGTTTAGTGTTTTGTTGATCACGTTTTCATTCGAAGTTGAAATCGAGTAATTAAAATTTAAAACATTATAAGGAAAAAAGAGCATTCGTTTTACTTTCATAAAATTTTATTTATGTGAAATAAAACGAAAAAGAAATTCGGATGTGAAATCTAGAACACCAAAAAAATTCGGAAATTTTCATTTTCACATTTTTTATGTGAATTACTTTTTTTGGAACAGCGGCCATAGATAGGTTTTTCGGATCAATTTTCCTGTAGGACCAATCAATTACCTTCAGGGACTAAACATTCGAGTTACACTAACTTTTAAATCTTAATTTAAAGGAAACAAAAACTTACATTGTTGCAAAAAATGGTAGGGTCCTTTTTTCGTGTTTGTATTACATAATTCAGTTTTAGTAAAAATAATTTTTTTTTTAATTTTAAATAAATTTTGACAATATTCGGAAAGAATGAAAAAGGGCCAAAACTGTCATTTGTGGTGCCACTGACCATTCAATAGTGCCAAAAATGGCACTATTGTGCCACATTTCCCAACCGTGGTACGTATGTACACAAAATATTGTCAATTTTGTAAAAAAAAAAAAACTAATTTTTTTTTTTTGTTTAAAATTTTTTTTGAGTGTAAAATTTTTTTTGAGTGTAAAATTCTTTTCGAGTGTATTTAAGTGTGTATTTTTTAAGTTACCAATGCTTTTAAAACTAAACAAGTTTAAAATGCATTGCTTTAAAATTAAACAAGTTTGAAAAGCATTGTTTAGCTACCACCAATGCTTTTAAAACTTGTTAAAACACGTGGCATTTTAGATGAAACTAATCTGAAATTCAGGGTTTTGCTTATAACTTTTGAACCACTGGACCGATGGAGCTCAAATTTAATACCAAGTAGACCTGGGGAACGGCAAAGATACATGCCAAGCTTCAGCAGTCTCATTATTGTCTTTCGAAAGTTATTGTGTTTTTTATCTCGTAAATTCGCGAAACACCCTTGCCGAAATTTACTCTTTTGCTCATAACTTTTGAACCACTGGACCGATTTGGCTGGATTGCAATACCAACCTGACCAGGTAAATGACCAACATATATGCCAAACTTCAGTAGCCTCTGTAAAGTCTTTTCTACGAACGGACAGACAGACAGACAGACGGACGGACATCGCTAGATCGACTTAAATTCGATCGAGGATCATAAATATATATACTTTATGGGGTCCTAGACCAATATTTCGAGGTGTTACAAACGGAATGACAAACTTATATGAGGAATTCCGTTTTAGACTTCAATTTTGAGTTAAAAAAGATGTGATTTTTGTTTTGATGGCACATCGATGAAAGTTGGCATAAATATTAGATGCTATTTAAGAATAAGAAATTCGTTCGCGTCAATTAAATCGCGCAAGGGGGTCAACAGTTATGGCGGTTTTAAGACTTAGCGGTTTTAAAAATATTTTAAAGATTTTATTTTCTACACATTTGTTGCAAGCGTTATTAAAACATGCCAGGATATATCATTTCTTCTAAAATATATGATATAAATTTAACCCTTTAATGACCAAACGATTTAAAAAAAAAAATATCTAAGTGCCTAAAATCGCGATTAATTCGCGGTAAAAGAAAAGTTTCACAATTTTTTATAACATATTTAGGCAATACGCGTTGGTATTACTGAAGAAAATCACGGAAAATCGTATCATTGTACCAGTAGTTAAAAAAAAAATCGGTGATGCTTTTTTATAACAAGAAAATTTAATATGGTCCAAAAAATCTATAATCATCAAAATTTTTTAACCCGCCTGTGATTTTATGATGACACATCAAGTGGGCTTTCATTTAAAAAAAAATTCATCCGATTTCGTGTAAAGCCTTGGATGTGCCAGATTATTAAAATGAACATGATGCATTAATTGCTACTAAAAAAAATAGGAAACAGATTTGCAAATTTCGCACAATTTTCAAAAATGCCATAAAATTTTTGCAATTTATTTTTTATAAACCCGCCAGTGATTTTTTTATGTAAACTCACAAAAAACTCGGTTTACGCAAGAGTCCACCAAATTTCGAATGAAACCGCGAATGTGTCTCGCGAAAAACTGGTATTTTAAAAAAATTACGTTTTTTCTTGCGAACTTTGATCTGCTGAAACTCCTTAACTATTCGTGGCACATTAACGGGATTAATTCCAAAATGTTAAGAATTACAACAGCTACCAACTCTAGTTCAACTTTTTTCATTTTATAGAGGGGCCGAAATCCCTGATCAAAAAACCTCGAAAATTTAAAAACTCTTAATTTTTGGTTTCAAAATTTAACCGTCTTATAACTTCTTACCAAGCGATGAAGCATCTATCAAACCAACATTAAAATAATCTCTTATATGTACTGACTTTGTGTTATGCCGGAAAAGATTGAAATATAAGGAGAACTTAAAAAAAAAACGAAATAATGTAAAAACTATGGATTATTTCAAGCCATTTTTATCGATTTTTCAACTTTAACCCTCTGTAACTTTTACGGATAAAGTGGGGTAATCCTTAAACATTGCTCAGCGATGGTTCAAGGTCTTGTTTACACAACTGCATTTACAGTTTTTCTTAATTCCAAAAACTGCCGGTTTTTTATAACATTTATTTCAGTTTCACTGAGTTGAAATTTAAAAAAGATTTCTTGATATATACCCTCTATCACTAGAGTGGAGGGTATAAAAATTTCTCAAAATCTGAAAATTTTTCTATCCAGAAAAAAAGTCTCTTAATCTGTAGATTGTTCTATTCTGCACAAAAAAACTTCTCATAATCTATATTTCTATACAGAAAAAATGTCTCAATCAATTTTTCTATACGTGAAAGTTGTCTATTTTTTTTATAGGAAAAAATTCTCGTAATCAATTTTTCTATACGGGAAGAACGTGCCAGAATTTGACAATTTTATTATAAACACAAAATGTCTCAGAATTTAAGATTTTTTTCTATTTCTAAGAATCTGAAAATTTTTCTATTCTCCTCACAAAAATGTTAACAAATTCACTTATGTTACACAAATTTAAAATTATTAAAATTATTTTTCTATATACACGCCTAAAAAAGGGGGCGGTCAGAAAAAACGGTATTTTCGAATCTGCTGAATCCCAGTACTGTACCTTGAACTTCTTTTACAATAAAAAGGTTTCAATTGTAAAACAAAAACACCAAAAATAACTAATTGTAAGTGTCTTAAATTCTGCTGTGCCGGTTCTTTGGAGGCGAGGGACACCTATGTCCATGCGATAAATGTTTTCTAATTTTATAATACTGTTTGCACTACAGTTATACAATTTTATCATTATTTTCACTATTTTTTTTATCCACGCCCGGGCGCGCCCTCAAAAGGCGCGGACTAAAACAAATGAAATTTTCTACTCCCCTGGATCCAACTGCAGGGCTTTGAACTCTTTTGTTATAAAAATGTGTCAAAAAACCTATAATAAATTGCGTTTTCGTGCCAAAATTCAGGAGTCTAACAATTTTATTTCCTTCAAAACCAATAACAACATCTCCTCAAATTTTCTTAAAATTTAACATTTTGGATGGTATACAAGATTTGGCACAATCGAATATAACACTTTTACTTGTTTTAATACAATAAATTATAAAATAAATCTTAAGGTTCAACAACACATGTCTTGCAGCCTTTGTTTATCTCATAATGTTGAAAATACGTTCCTCTTTATTGGAAGCAAAATTTTCTGTGAGTGTAAATTTACAAACCAGGGTATTAAATTTTTCTGGAAAAAATAACACCCAGTCTGCAGCTTATCAGTTAAAAAAAAAATTATTGGTCAACAACATCAATTTGCATTGCAAGCAAATAACAAACGTTAAACCAATACAGTGGGTTAAAAAAATAATTCGGGCACACCAGGTCTTCGGTCTGACATAAAAATGATTAATTGGAACAAATTAAAAAAAAAAAACAAAATTTATCAATTATATTTCAGATATTATCAATTGTATTTCAGATATTATCAATTGGTATTTCTAAAATTATATCATATACAATTGATAATTTTTGAAATACATTTGATAAGTTCTGAAATACAATTGATAATTTCTGAAAAACAATTGATTATTTCTGAAATACAATTGTTTACTTCTGAAATACAATTGATAAATTCCGAAATGCCATTAATAACTTCTGAAATTCAATTGATCATTTCTGAAATACAATTACAAATAGTGTAGAACATCAAAAAAATACGGAAATTTTCATTTTCACTTTTTTGTATGTGAATTACCTTTTTGGAACAGCGATCTTGTTCGAAAACGTAATTATTTTCAACTTTAAGCGCTGAAAGCCATCTGAAGATAATTTTGTAAATTATTTTCATGATTTTCCCACAAGCAGCTCTTCAATTGCCATCATTTGACAGGTATTCCATAACGGAATTCGAAAGTGTATTTTTATTACGCATGCCCGAATTATGTTTTTAGTCACTGTAACACAACCATACCCACATTTCATATCAAGGATTTATTTAGCAACACACAAACTGCAATGACTTGATGTACACTAAGGGTGGGATAGTGTTGTGTGAGATTTTAAGCAGCAATATTTGGAAGCGCTAGAACCGCTCATTTTGTGAGGTTGGTAAAAAAAGTGTATGAGCCAAAAAATGGGGGAGGTCGGATAGGATCTAGGGGTCGCTCATCGGGGTCAAAGTTGGGCGTAGAGGGGAAAAAATCCACAAAAAGCCCCAAAACTCCCCTGGTTTTGCTCCTAGAGGGGTCAAATGTGAGACCGGCCCCCATTATTTTTTCCCCTGAACACTTTTGCCAAACATACCTAAGCCCTATTTCCAATCCCTAAGGGGGGTCCCATACAAGGGTTCAATTTTTAAAAAATCTTGCTCCTACCGCTCTAGCTGTCCTAGAAATCACCCTAGAGGAATCAAATGTATGACCGACCCCCAATATTTTTTCAACCCCAACATTTTCTTAGAACATACCTACCCCATATCTTCAATCCTTAGGGTGGTCCCCATACATATTTTTTTATTTTTTCTTAAATTGTCATATTAAATCAGCTCCTACTGGTCCAATGGTGCCTCCTAGAGGGGTCATTATCAAGACCAACACCCATTAATTTTTAGCCCCCAACACTTCTTCTGAACATACCAATTCCATATCTCCAATTCCTAAGGGGTCTCCCACACAAAATGACATTTTTGTAAAACTTGCTCTCACCGCTCTAACTATCGCAGGGGTGACCCTAGAGAAGTTAAATGTGTGACCGACCCCCAATATTTTTTCAGCCCCAACATTTTCCCCAAACAACCCTACCCTCCATTTTAAAGCCTTAAGTGTGTCCCCACACATTTTTTTTATTTTTTAATTTTTTTTTATAAACTCTGCGCCTACCGCTCCCATTCTGCCTTTTAGGAACGGTAAATGCAGACTGACCCCCATTAATTTTTGCCCCCTACATTTTTTCTGAACATACCTACGCCGTATTCCACTTTGTAGGGGTGCTCCCCTGGGGAAAACTAAGTGTTTGAAACCAAATTCGGCAAAACGTCTGGACCAGGAGTGCTAATGTTTGCGCGTTTTAAAGAGCAGTGGGAAAATATAAAAGACAAACCGTACAGTCTTGGCATATAAGATGAGGAAGTGGCAGGCAACATACCAGCTCAAGTCCAAACTGACATCAAGTTGTTTTGTTGGGCTCAAATAAAAGAAAAGCAACCCAGAGACGACTACAAGGAGTTTCTTGAAATTGTTTTATTATACCTTGGCGAAAATATTCCTAATAAGCATTTTAGCCCACCAGGACCCATCAGTCATGCTCGATGGATGGCAAAAGGGATATATTGCCTAAAAAGGTTTTTGTTCCGAAAATGTATCGGTTTGGCCAAAAAAGAATTAAATGCACTTCTTGATGTGACCGTTTTCATCATTACAATTTACGTAAAAGCTTGGTTTAGCGCTACCAAAGCAATAGAAGCTCCATATAATGATTTGAATTTTTTGAAAGCGATTGCCAATTATGCTTCAATTGATAAGATTCTGTCGCAACGATTGGTCAAGAGATTCTGTGGACATCTCTGGTATCTCAGTGGCAAAGCTGTTGCTCTCGCACTATTTGATCCGAATATCTCTTGTGAAATAAAACGAAAAATGTCGAATGCAATTTGTATATTTGAAGAAGAGAAAGAGGAATTGGAGGAAGAGTTATCTGACGATGAGATGGACGAATCGTCTAACGAAGACAGCGAGGAAGAAGAAGACGATGATATCGGGGAAGAAGATGCCTCAGAGGATAGCGGCGACAGTGGCAACAAGGATTGTAATCCTCCAGTACATGTTGTTGGATTCGAAGGTGTGAAAAGAATTAACATGGCATCGAAACAAGTGAATCAAGAACTCATGAACACTGATTTAAGCCACTACGTCACACCTGAGACTCCAAAATTTTTTGCACGCTTCGGAATAACAACAAATTTCATTGCTTCCGATCCAAATACTTGGGAAAATCGTCAGGACTACCAGCGAGCGCTGCATATATTACGTAAATTACATGTTGTCAACGACGCTGCCGAAAGAGGCGTAAAATTAATAAAAGACTATAACAACGTGTTGTGCCGTAACGAGGAGGAAAAAATAGTTTTGCTTCAGGTCGTGGCCGAAAATCGGAAACAATATCCATCACACGATAAAAATAAATTAATTTGATTTATAGTTATATTATTTATCATTTTTTATTATTTTCAAGTTAAAAAAAATATTTTTTTACGCTTAACAAAAGTTACTATTAAAATACAAATTAAAGACCTCGGATTTCTCGATAAAATAAATAAAAAAATGGTGGGGTAACACCTTGCAGATAGAGGGTAGGTATGTTTGAAGAAAATGTTTTGGCTAAAAAAATATATGGACAGGTCATACATTTGACTTCTCTACATACATTACTAATTTAGTTTTCCCCAGAGGAGACCCCTACAAAGTGGAAACACGGCGTAGGTATGTTCAGAAAAAATGTAGGGGGCAAAAATTAATGGGGGTCAGTCTGCATTTACCTTTCCTAAAAGGCAGAATGGGAGCGGTAGGCGCAGATTTTATAAAAAAAAATTAAAAAATAAAAAAAATGTGTGGGGACACCCTTAAGGCTTTAAAATAGAGGGTAGGGTTGTTTGGGGAAAATGTTGGGGCTGAAAAAATATTGGGGGTCGGTCGCACATTTAACTTCTCTAGGGTCACCCCTGCGATAGTTAGAGCGGTGAGAGCAAGTTTTACAAAAATGTCATTTTGTGTGGGAGACCCCTTAGGAATTGGAGATATGTAATTGGTATGTTCAGAAGAAGTGTTGGGGGCTAAAAATTAATGGGGGTTGGTCTTGATAATGACCCCAGTAGGAGGCACCATTGGACCAGTAGGAGCTGATTTAATATGACAATTTAAGAAAAAATAAAAATATATGTATGGGGACCACCCTAAGGATTGAAGATACGGGGTAGGTATGTTCTAAGAAAATGTTGGGGTTGAAAATATATTGGGGGTCGGTCATACGTTTGATTCCTCTAGGGTGATTTCTAGGACAGCTAGAGCGGTAGGAGCAAGATTTTTTAAAAATTGAACCTTTGTATGGGACCCCCCTTAGGGATTGGAGATAGGGCTTAGGTATGTTTGGCAAAAGTGTTCAGGGGGAAAAAATAATGGGGGCCGGTCTCACATTTGACCCCTCTAGGAGCAAAACCAGGGGAGTTTTGGGCCTTTTTGTGGATTTTTCCCCCTCTACGCCCAACTTTGACCCCGATGAGCGACCCCTAGATCCTATCCGATCTGCCCCATTTTTTGGCTCATGCATTTTTTTTACCAACCTCACAAAATAAGCGGTTCTAGCGTGTCGAAATCGAAAACTCGTGCACTATCCCACCCCTAATGTACACGTGTGAGGTATCCTGTAAACAATTGTTTTAAAACAGGTTGTTAGATATTTATTTAAATTCTTTAATCTCAAGTAGGATGATGAAATATTTGTATTGGTATTTCAATAGACAAAGTAGTTTTGTTTCAAAACTTTTGTAAATGGGTTTTTATATTGTAAAAGAGAATTTCAATGGAATTTACCCAAACAATTAAATAGATGCAATGACTGTGGAAATTTCTGAAAAACTCAAAAAGTGGTAAATGGGTTTTTTCCGTACTTTTGACAAACATATAAAAGATTTTTATGACAGAACTAGTTCACTTAAACCAAGGGGATTCGAAAAAAAATTTAAAAAAATGTTTGCCACGCCCTTATTAGTCAGCGTGATATTTTTTCGTAAGCGCAAATATCAATAAAGAAATTTTTAAACATTTAACGTAAGTAGAAATGTTTCTAGTACTTTTTTTGCAGAACGTGGACTGTACCATAACCCTATTTTAGCGCCAATATACTTTGTAACATCCAGAAAAGGAATGAAAAGGGATCATTTTAATCCGTGTCACCCTGAGATCAAAATTATGGATTTTTGGAAAATAAAAATTGTGCGCCACGATTCAAATTTTTATTTTTCAAAAAGAAAAAATTGTAGAGTTTCTTGCTTTCAAAAAATCTGGCAATTTTCAGGAATGAATTGACGAACATCTCGGGGATTTTCCAATTTAAGTACCGTTAAATGCGAAAAGTACTTTTTGGTTTGTTAAAAACCAATTTTGAAATTCAGATTTTCCGTCTCTGATATTAGAAAGTCTTATGGAACTCAATTCATTTAATTCTTCAATGAATTATGATGATTATAGCAAAAATCAACTGGGTTGCAAAGAAAATCGTATATTCAATAATCGGGGTATTCAGTGAAATATTTACCCATAAACGCTAGCAGCGAGGTGATGCAATAATTATTCGATGTTAAAATATTAAAAAATGTTCATTAAGTGCACATTTTAATAGGGGGTCTTTATTTATAAAAAAAAAATATTAAACTTTTGTTGTCGAGTCATTTGTTGTATAATACATATTCCATTAAAATGGAAAATTTCTACAGATACTTTGCGTAACAAAAAAATGTCTAATAATATTCTAAAAATGGACCTGAATAGAAAACGATTCTTATCATGAAAAAAATATAGTTTTTTTCTGATGCAATAAATTGCAATACTAAGTTATAAATATACCATGTGATTGCAGTAAGAGAATACGGATTATGAAAAACCCTACACATAAGAGGACAGACATTTCAGAATTTATTATATAAGTTTGACATTCCGTTTGTAACTCCTCCAAAAATCGGTCTATGACCCCATAAAGTATATATTGATCAGTGATCGATTATAAGACATTCTAGCAATGTCCGTCTGTTGAAATGGTGATCACGGCCAAACTATTAAACCGATATGACTGGGACTTAGCATATTTACTTGTTGTTTTCCTAAGTAAATTGGTTTTGCATTTGAGCAAAATCTGTTCAGCTGTTCAAAAGTAATGAACGAAAATGTAAGGACACCTCGAAAATGTTGGTAAGTAAATTTCACATAACCTTGAACATGTGTGAATACAATTGAACACAGAACGGTATTTAAACAAGGACAAACATTTTTTTCAAAAGAATTTTTGTAGCTATTAACTCGGAGAACAATGAAATAATAAATACCGAAAAGCTCTCCGAGTAATAGTTTTGAAGTTATCGAGTTTTTAAAATTCTCAAGACCCCTGTGGTCCCCTAAATTCACGTATCTCAAAAACTAAGCCAGCTAGAGCGAAACGTACAACAATTTTGGATAAAATAATACCCGAGTAAAAATTTTTATATGATGCAATATATAATGATATATAACACAATATATATTTATACGCAATTTAATCCGAATAATGGTGGATGTTTTTGCATTAAAAAAGATCAACTTGTATAAAATATGATTTGATTTCATCCGAGTTTTGACCAGACATTGACATATATTAGTGGATCTAATTAGATCTAATTGAATAAAAACATGTAAAATCCTGGTTTGGGTTGAGACACACCACAGGTCAACGATACATTCACCAAACATATAATTTTCTTAAACAAAAAAATGTTCGGGTACGCTTCGAACCAGATAGGTAATATACATAACCCTAACAAGGAAATGTTTAGGAACATTTTAAAAAGTTTCTCATACTTTACACACAAAAAAAAAAATTTCAATTTCAATAAAAAAATTCACGAATTCAATAAATAAATTAACTAAAAAAGCCGCGGTGAAGATTTTCACGAATTCAATAAACGCATTTGTAAGTCGTTTGCTGAAAATAATTTCAATAAACAAATTTCAAGATTCAATAAAAAAGTTTATTGATTTATTTTTTTTTAATATTTTTTTTTAGAACTAAAGAAAAAAAAATTTTTTTTTAATTTGTTTTTTTTTTTTTTATTTATTTTTATTTTATTATTTAATTGTTTTCTTTATTTCTTACTTTTTCTCAATTTATTGTTTCCATTGAGCTTTGAACAGCATACCTCCTGTTTAGAATGCTGGCGGTCTAACTAACTGAGCTACAGCATGACAACAAGTTTTAACGCATAAAATCAATTTGGTTTTAAATAAAAGTAAACAAGAATTCTGAAACACTCACATAATTTTGTCAGTAATGGTAACAGAAAAAATTCTCAATTGAAATTAACAAAAGAAAAAAATACTGACTAATTTAGTTGAGTGCATCACTTTCATTCTCTAACTTATAACAGTAAAGACATTTAACACACAACTATACACACACACACGCATTCACAAACAAATTGTGTTTTTATTTCTATTTTGTTCTTGCTTGTAAGTAGATGACAGAATTTAGCCGACAAAACTATAACACTGTTTTGGCGTTATGCGCTAAGCGGTGGATAAACTTATTACTTTTTTTGGGGGTCGTTGGTTCGAATCCCCATCAGACCCAACTTTTTTTTTTTTTTTAATATTTTTTGTTTTTTTTTTTTAAGTTATTACTTTATTTGAAATTACTATGTGTGAAAAAAAGAAACACAACAAAACTTGCCGACGGAATGAGTTGAACATAGTTTTTTTTTAATTTCAATAAATTTTTTTATTGATACAATAAAAAAATTTATTAAAAATATTTTTATTTTTAATAAACGTGTTTATTAAAATTTTCTTAAATATTTTTTTTTCTGTGTACCTTAAAAACTTAGAAAATTGTTGGTTAAATGGAAACATATAGTGTTATATATGGAACAGAATAGGATATATATAATTTTATATTAAATTATACAGAAAAACAAATTTTGTATTGACCCTCATATAATTTTATATAATTATATCAACCGTACACCTTTTAATCCGAATCATGATTCAATTATATATAACTACATATGACTGCATTTAAAAAATTTTGAAAATATCTCACGCGATGTATAATCATATATGATTTATTATGTTTGCATCTGGTTATATATTGTTATATATTTTTATTTTTATTCGGGTATGACGATTCTTAAGGAACCCAACTGGGTCTGGGCTTATCTGCACCTTTCGTTATTTGTGAAGTGTTTTGGCTGAGTCTGGGATCTGACAGTTCGTTTTCTATTGACTTTTTGATGCTGATTCCGAATCTGGGTTCCAAAATTTTCTAGTACGTTATGTTTTTGAGAAAATTAAATGCAAAGTTCACAAAAACGTATTCTTGTGCATTTTAAAGAGCTTTGTTTGTGAAATTTTTGGGTGCGTCTGGGATCTGACCACTTTTTTCGATTTATTTTTTAATGCTGATTCAGTGTTGTAAGGTTTTTAGGGGTTTTCCCCCCAGAAAAAAACCCTAAATCGACTTTGACTTACCATAACTTTTAAAATATACTTATAGTTTATGTTCAATTTAGCTTCTTTATCATTTTTTCTATTAGCCTTATCCATTAAACAAGGCAAAACATGTAATAGATTTACTTTATTAAACGTTTAATGTGTTGACATTCGTAAAAAAAAATGCACAAAATTGTCTTCGGACTTTTAATAGATTTTTGGCAATAGAATCATTAATTCGACAAAAGAATACAATCTGAGGTAATACTCTTACAAAGAAAATGTTGGAGAACCCAAAAATTTCAATTTTGGAAAAATTCGATCATTATGTAAAAAGTTATGATAAGTCAAAGTCGATTTAGGGGTTTTTCTGGGGGAAAACCCCCTAAAAACCTGACAACACTGTGCTGATTCCAAATCTGGATCCGAATAACGAATCTAGATTCGTGATCGAATAAAATTTCGATCAATATCAAATATTGGTACATAATTTTGAAAAAAGAACAATCTTTACTCCAAATTGGACTTTAAATGCTTTCTTGGTAAACATTTCTTCATTTCTGATCTGAACACCAGTTTGTTTTTTTTCGGAAATAAAAAAATCGATGAAGATAGCAAGTTTCGATATAAAATGCCGTAGTTTAGGACCCGATTTCCAAATTTTTGAGAAAATTGAGGACTAACAAGGGAAGACAAGGCCTTTTTCAGTTTTTTTCGTTTATCTTCTATATTATGCAAAGAAACCTAGTCATGTTACATACCAAATGAAAGGTCTTTGGAAAACCTATCTACGTGTGCTAAAAACGTGTCCAAACATGCAAAAATTTTCGTCATATTGAGTAAAATACCAAAATTTTAGGGTATTTTTGTTAATAATAATAACTTCTTTGGCCCGTTGTTAGCACCACAAGATAGGTATTTTTAATACCTTTAATCTGATACCACACATTCCTATATTAATTTTGTTTAAATAAGCGTAAATCGTAAAAAAACTGAGGAAGGTCAATTTCCCCCCATACAAATCGACACCCCCTAAAAATCAGTTTCGAATTAATTTTCGTTCTTAACAACATATCCAAATTTCATGAAGATAGGAGGGTGACACTAGTGAGACTTCCCTTGTAAGTTCACAAAAATTGAGTTTTTTTTTTTTTTGAAATTTTGGTATGCGTCTGAGATCAAACCAAACGGTTTCGATTAATCTTTCAATGATGCTTCTGATTTGGTTTCCAAATTTTTTCATTACTCCAGGTTTTTGAAAAAACTGAGGTCAAAGTTCACGTTGAGTTTTTGAGTTGAAGGTGGGTTGTACAAGCCTAAAAGAAAGCTAGGCTAGACCATGGCGCTCAGACTTAAAATAGTCCATTGTACCGTAAAAAAAGTTAACGTTAATAATTTTGTTTTTTATTTTGGGGGTCGCGAAAAATTTGAAATATTGAAAAGAGGTCGCAAACCAAAAGTTAGTGAGAAGCTCTGCTATACCACATCAAAAGTATTTTTCCATTGTAGCACAGTGTTATAGATGTAAACGTTTTAAAGTTTTCCCAGGGCTAAAAACATATTTCGGAAGAATCTTGGGATTCCTATTCCTACTCCAAACGATAGAACAAACATTTAATACCCAGTATCATAAAGTATAGTGTAAATAAATGATATACATAGGTAATAATTTTATGAAAATGTTAAGATATTTTTTTTTGCATAACTTAATAATGAATTTTTTATACGACTAATTTATTGAAAATAGAAATATTTAAATTATGAAGCTTTGCTTTAATAAAAATCATAAAGAATTAAAACATTTATTTTAATTTGAAATCTAACATTATAATTTATTTTTTTTGCAATACAATATATTTTTTCAATTAAACAAATATTATTTTTATTTTTTTTTTGTTTTGAACTCTGACAGTAAATCGAAAATAAACTGATAAGACCCTTAATCGGGGAATGAATCGTTGCTCCGTCAAAGTAGAATGCTTTCTACCTATTTATGAAATTCGTAAAGGAATTGGATTAAGGTAAAGTTAACACTACTTAACTTTATTATTATCAAACAAGTATTTTTTAAAAAAAATATTATGTAGATAATTTAAAAAGCTTTTGTTTGAGCTTGATATCATTCAAATTGAGGAAATAATAAATGTGATATGAAGGTTAATCCGGAAAATGAAATAACACAGTGATACAAAATCGAACTTTCGGAATCGGAATGGGATGAAACCAAAAGCAAATGAAAGCTGACGTTTTCCATAACAAAACCCACAAGGCCTTTTTTTTAGGTCAGAGCTAGATTTTATTTTACACGCATTTAAAGTTGGTGATTTTTAAGCATTTAAAGTTTGTGTGTACTAAACATGTCCTACTTTAAAGGCCCCTGGTTGTGCCCTTATTGAACATGTAGGGTCCAGTTTCCAAACTTTAGCTGAAAATTACTTCAGCTATGACTGGTATGAATTTTGCTGCAATCGGTCCAGTACCTATTTACCAGACATGTGCACGGATGGTGTTAATATGCGTTTAGAGACATTCTAAAAAATTTAGAATGTGGACAATATTCTATTCTTAGCGTTCAAAATGAATGAGTTTTTCATTCTATGCTCACAGTGCATGAGAAAGCTACACACACTAGTGTTACGACATTCGTAACACGAATGAACCAACGAGGGAGTACATAGAGAGCCAATGATTTGAAAATACTGTACTCTGAAGCGTGTACTTAGAATGATTTTTATAAAAAAAAATATATATTGTTTGGCTATTTGGGGGAATGCTTTTATAAAAAAAATATATGTATGTATGTATGTATGCAAGTGCGAATTAAAATAAACATTTTGTTATGTAGAATAAATGAAGAGGTAAATAAAAAATAATTACGGGGAAAATTAATATATTAATGAGAGTGGATAAAAAAAAATTAATACATGAAAATAAATATTATGGTGGATTAAAAAAATATTTTTCTATTTCGAAAAATAATGTAAAATGTGGTAAAAATTGTTTTGTTTTATGGCGGAAAATGTAAGGGCCTATAATGATGAAGTATATAGTGTGTGACCGAATACAATTTTTTTTGCCTACGCCGAATGTATCAAAAGTTTGTCTATTTTTTTTTGTATGTGCATTAGGGTGGAGCAAATTATACTTTTTTTGCTTAAAATATTAGTTTAATTTGGAGATTACTGAAATTTGTTTTTATTGTAAACATTTTTTTTTTTTTCTGTAAAAAAATTTAAAAAAAAAATGTTATTTTTTATTTTATATTTATATTTTCAGCAAAAAACTAATTAAAAATATTTTTTTTGCAAAACAAGAAAAAAATAAAAAAAAATTTACAGACAAAAAAAAATTTTACAGACAAAAAAAGGAGCACACAGACAACGAATAATTTGGAAATACTGTACTCTGAAGCGTGTGAATAGAATAAATTTTTTAATAAAAAAAGAGCATTAAAAAAAATATCGTTTTGCTGTTGGAAAGAATTCTTATATAAAGGAAAATATTGGGGCGAACTAAAAAAACATTATAAATGTAATGGTTAATAAAAAAAATCATTATGGGGAAAATTAAAAAACCACCGTTTTGTTATTAGCGAAAATAAAATATATTTGTACATACATATGTACATAAGAGTAGATAAAAAAGGTTTACCATTGTACACTCGTTAATCTTACCCACACACAATCAATATACTTGCATATTGTACATAATTTTGCGTCGTCTGTAGGTACATTAAGACCATAGAAAAGATTAGAAGGTACGCAGTGTTGTATTTTATGTATTTTCCAATATGGTGGCAAAATGCTTGTTCTTCCTCATCTCACACGTATTTAATATCAAATTAGATTCTTTGTTAATAAAAAATAAAATTTGTCTTTCATTTAATTAAATTTATTATTTATTTTGCTTTATTCAACTTTTTTTTTAAGATAATACGCACTATTGATAGTTTAAAAACTTTTTTTCTCTTTTGTTGTTTTTCTCCTTTATGTTGCATTGTTTTTATTAAACGTCAAAAGTTACATAATGTGCTGTCACTAATACTTATTCAAGCGAAATACGACTCTGTTTCATTTCTATTTTTTTCTATGATTAAGACACGAAAATAAATATTAGAATTTTGTTGACGTATGTAACGTCAACAAAATTATTTTGCTTTATGGTACAAATTGTGTATGACCAAAAACACCTTCTTTGGCCAACGCCAATTATTCGGTTACAAAAACAAAATTATTGTTATTGCAAGTTCACAAAACTTTTAATTACTTTCTTGATGCACAAATTTTTTGGTCTCAAATATTTTTACGAGAGGCAAAATATAGAAAAAAAAATATATATTGAGAAAAATAAGACTCAATAAACAATGCAAAATACAAAATACATAAATAAAAAATAACTGTCATACTCATTTTTTTTAAAGACAGAAAACAAGTGAACAATTTCAATAAGAGGGAGAGAAAAAATGCCAGCTAGAGTTTGCAACGAAAAATATTTGTTTTCTTATTGTAGTTATGATCTTTTTAGTTGATGGTAGTTTTTTATATTTCGTGAGGCAACGACATGCGCCAAAAATCACAACAGAGGCTTTGGCTTCGAACGAATGGTTTTGGCATTTGTTCTATTATTTGAAAACGCAGAAGAAAATAATTTTATTGTAATAGAAAGAAAATTATTTGATGAAAATTATTTGATATTAGTAGATATCGTCGCTGCGCCTAAAAATGGAGTCATGTGTTTTGGGGCAAGTGTTCAGGAGAGCAAAAAAACTGTTTATTTTCGTCCCTTCGCGATATTTTTTAAAAGTTTGTTCTACAAAAAATTCTTGTAACGATAAGCTATCCACATACAGCAAAAAAATTATGAAACATTTAGCGGTTTTCCAGTGATGCAGAAATTTTAAAAAAACATACACATAACTCCTTTTTTAAGTACTTTTTGGAACAAAATTTAAATAAATGGAAATATTTTGTACACATAACTCCTTTTGCTTATGAAACCGTTCTTATTGTTAATTTCTTTTCGAGAGGGACAAAGACTAAATATAGTTTGTTGGCGGTTTAAAGCGACATTAGTTAGACAAGGTCCTTAAAATTTTGACATTTAAAAGCTCTTCACTAAACAGCGAACAACAGATTTTTCGCAAAACTGGTGCTGATTTTCATTTTTTCTTGTAAATATTTAAGAGCTTTGACATAAATTGACATCTGCGAAAGATGCTTTACTTTAGATACTAAAATTTTCCGCCGTCAATGATTTCATTGCTTTCACAAGGCTTTATTACCCGCCATTTATGATTTAGATAACAGGATGAAAATTTGCAAATATTTTCCAAAAAATCTTGACAAATTCATGTAAAATACTTGGATGCTATGTGTGAACCTCATATTACTAAAAAAGTGGTCCATTTTGTCACGTTCTGTTACTTTTTTATCAAAAAATGTTATGTGTAGCTTAACACATAACTACTTTTCAGACCGTTTTTTAGTATGACGAACACATAGCTCCTTTAACTAACTTTTGAACCAATCAAGATATCAAAAAACGGTTTAGTGAGTAAACGTATGACCAATAGGGGATCATAAAGATGTAATAAAAAAAAATTAAAAAACTACACATGACTCCATTTTTAGGCGCAGCGACGATATATAATATTGTTTTAATACATAAATTAAACAAATGTTAAGATTTTTTTTTAATTTTTATGAAATATTTTTTTATTAATAGAAATTATTGCACCCGAGTAAAAAAGTTTTGATATAATAATATATAAATTGATACAATCATATTAAATTATATATGACTTTTTATATGTTCAGATCTAATTTTATTTAAGATTTGATGCGGCTCCATTTTCGTATCTGAGGTTATACATAAATATATCTGACTTTATATAATTATATAAATCAACATTTATTTATATAAAATAACATCAACTGGGTTTATTTGGATGTGACCAAAATTCGGATCCAATTGTATAATTTTTTATATTTGTGTATCTAAAATAATACAATTAGATAATTATTTGATACAACTTGATACAGCCAATTTTGAGATCAAATTAGATCTAAAAATTTTTTTTTTACTCGGGCAATTCTTTTTTAATTATTTTTCAAATATGTGACTTTTTTCCTATTAAACGTGTATTATTAAACTTAAACAATTTTTATACAAGCTTAAAAATGTATTTAAAAAGTAAAACAAAAAATTCTGACTGCCCGAGTAAAAATTTTAATATTGCGTCACATAAAATTATATAACGTTTGATCTGTCCTCGAATACAATTAGATATAATTTTATCCCAAAAATGGTGGATAGAATTGCATTAAATTAGATTTATTAATATCTTATTTTATTCATTTGTATATAGTATAATACAATTTTGTCCGAAATTTGTCTCTATCCACTGGCATCAAATTATATGTGATTGGATACAATAAGATCCAATTATATCTAATTGTATAACATTTTATCGGGTTATAGTGAATCTTTTTTTGGTTGAAATAACACACATATCACAGGCCAACGATACATACACCAAATATAGTTTGTGTACGCTTCGAACCAGAAGATGTAGTTTATCAAACTGTAAAAATACTTGTAAAATTTTTAAACTGTAAAAAAAAAACTTAGAAAAATTTCAAACTGTAAAAATATAAAAAAATTGGACTTTATTTCACCCATTTTTTAAATAAATAAGGTTAATCCTAATCTTAATCCGGTTTATTTTTATTGATCCAGCCTTGCATAACCCATTTTGGACCAAGATTCAATTTTCTTTTTTGGAAAAAGGTACTTTTTTAGGATAATTAGCACCCGCTGATCTCAAAAATCTTGTCAAAAAAAATTTTTCAATGTGCCGTTTTCTCAGAAAAGCCTGCATTTCAACTTTTTATGCAATTTTAATATTTGGATTTATTTGCTATTTTATTAATTTATTTCATTATTTTCAAAACAATTCATTTCAAAATAATTCAAATTAGTGGAATTTGATCATTAATTAAATCTAAAAAAAATTTAAATTAGTCAAAAAAGTTAAAAGCCGAAAATTGAAAAATGCTAAATTATCGTTTTTGCTTGAAACAATTTCTGTGCTGATTTGCATTGCACTTCATGGACATAGAAATTGCGGTGGTCAAGCGGGGATATTTTTTTTAATTGCAGAAAGATGAGACTTAACATTCCTAATCATATTTAAGGTCTGAACAGAACAAGCCCGGCACGACTTTTTCCATACGATTTGACAGTTAAAAACCGTGACCGGCACGACAAAAAATTAAAATTTATTTTATTTTATCTCCGGGTTCTCTCAATCTCCCTCCCTCTCACACTCCAGGGTTGCCGCATTTTCTCAACAATTTTTTATTTTTTCATTCACAATGGTGTAACAAACGTACAGTAGTGCCAACTTAATCACATTGACTATGTGATAAGCGATTTTTTTCTGTAAAATTACTCTAATTTTATAAAAAGTTAGCACCACTGAAGAAACAAATGACATTTTTTGCCGTCGCCGTCCCCCGTCATTGTTTTGGGCCTATATTCTCCGGCAACGGCAACCGTCCCCCGTGCCGTGCTTGTTCTGTTTCTACCTTTACCCGAAATTCCACCTCATTCATACAAAAATATTTTTTGGAAAAAGATGTTCTCTACTGTTCGAAAAATCGAACAGAGGATCGAAATGGGATAATTAATTATATAGCATAACGATTTTGTTTTTTTTTTATTCTTAAATTTTTCCATTTTTTTATCCAACCTTATAATAAGTTTTTGTTAGTTAAGCCATATGTTTGTGTTTTCCAATTTAAAAAACGCCATATTACATAAAATAAAAGAAATAATCTATCTTGATATGTCTTCTCATATAGATGGTTATTTTAATTTATCCTAATATTATTCACATAGTGAAGTCAGTTTTCCTTAAATTTATTTTTTTTGGTTCAGCCTAATATATTTTGTCTTTTAAAATTAAGCATTTTTGTTCCGTCCCCCTTAATGTTTTAACTTTCATAATACGCTAACGCATGTAGAAAATCATTTTTTTTTTCAATCCACTATAATATCTTTCATATAAAACCTTTTTTTGTACATACATACTACTTATTTTTTTCTACAAAACATACATACATACATATTTTCTCTTACATACAAAACGCTTTTTTTTTTGCTACCCCCATATTTGTAATTTTTTTTCTACATTTTTTTTTATAAAACATTCTAAATGATCAGTGTATATAAAAAAAATTCTAACACACGGTGTAATTTTTAGATCTCTACTATGTTTGATATTCTAAAAACGATGGTTTGTTTACATTCTAATCGTTCAAACACGACATGTTGCGCGTTCGTTTAAAAAAGCATAGCAAATTTTTTAATTTGCTGTTTAGCATCATAGTAAACATTCTCATTCCCAAACACTGTACTCTAAAAGTAGTGTACTCTGAAGCGAATGATTTGGTGTCAGCGAAGAAGGGAGTACATTTGAGCTCATGTCTGCTATTTACTGAATAGCCAAATTATTAAAATAAACCACTAAACACCGTTGCGTATGATTGTTATTTAAAGGCAATTATTAAATAAACCACTGGACACCGTTGCGTATGATTGTTATTTAAAGGCAATTACAATATTAATCATTCGCCACTAATACAATTTTCAAGCATTTATTATTATAATTATAATAAAAGTGCACTAACTTTAAATGCGTGTAAAAAAAAATCTAGCTCTGAACTGGAAAAAAGCCTTGAGGGGTTTGTTATGGAATATGTCATCTTTCATTTGCTTTTGGTTTCATCCCATTCCGATTTTGGGTGTTGCACAGTGTAATTTATAAATATTATTTTGAAAATTTTTAAAAAATATTTCTCAATAACACAAATAATTTAACCGGAAGATAAGTTGGATTTTGTACTAACCATAGTTTATAGATGTCAAAATTGTATGAGACTAGCCGGTATTAAAAGTATTACAGGTCAAACAATACTGGGGGGTTACTAGACTGGGTCGACCATAAAGGAGATAAAAAATGTTTCCATTGGGCGCGCTTTATTTTAATGCTTACCTAGAAAAAGTTCCGTAGCCAAAATATTAGATTTTTAGGTCGCGATTTGGTACCGCCGAAATCGTTATTTGTTCATAGCTTTGTCATTTGATGTCCGATCGTTATAAAAAAAATTTGTTAGAAAGTCCTTAGCGAGTACTAAATTTATACTATATCTGGTTTTAACCTTGTTATGATTGTTATGATTGTTAGTTTCTCATCTTTCTACCCACTTAAATGATTTTTATTTTTCCATTAAATTATAGCACTAACAAGGGAAGTATCTCAACCCTTATGAACCGATTTGCCTGAAACTTAAAATAAGTATATATCAAAGAGACAATTCTAAGGTTGGGGTGTCTCGTCTTATCGGCCATATCGGGGAATTAAGGGTTCAAAACATAGGTCAAAAAATGGCGAAAAAATCGTTTTTTGGATTTTTCGGCCATTTCTTTTTAAGAAACTATATGATGTTGTCATATGAGAAGAAAGGCTTTTTATGCCTATCCGACGGTGGCATAACCTTGTAAATATTCGGCTTCTTTAAATATTTTTTTCAGGAAAATGTGTAAATTTTGGGGGGTACTTATGTGAACACATTGACCTACGATATCCATATGGATAAGAAATAATCTTTATTAAATTTAAGTCGACCCGTATTTTTGCCCTAAATGATATTCCTGCTAGTTCGGAAGTTATCAAAATTTTCCCGAAGGTCCACATGGTTTCATAAGGGGACAACGAAATTTTTAAACACCGATATGGCCGATAAGCCGAGACACCCCAACCTTAAAATCGTCTCTTTAATATATATTTTAAGTTTAAGGCAAATCGGTTCATAAGGATTGAGATACTTCCCTTGTAAGAAAATCATAAAATCCTTCCCTTGGAAGTATACAGTTAAATTAATTAACAAAAAAGTTACATTTGATTTAAGATTTTCAAGTAAAATATAAAGAAAATTAGAAAAAACACTTGTTATTGTGCCTTTAAACTATATTTAATTTTTTTAGTTTGTATTTAAATATATACGAACAAGTGTTTCGAATCATTTTCTATGGAAATTTTAAATCGAATGTAACTTTTTTGTTAATTAACTTAAGAAGGTACTTCTAAGGAAAGAATTTCTTGAATATTTTAGTGCTATAATCTAATGAAAAAATAAAAATCATTTAGGTGGGTAGAAAGCTGAGAAACTAACACTCATAACTGTGTCTTTATCACGAAGGTACAGAGAATGGCGTCAATGTGCATCACTGGTGCTCTTCGTACTACACCTACGGCTGCATTAGAAATCCTCCTTCACCTGATACCTTTGGACATATTGGGTAGGCAGTATGCAGCTGCGTCGGCAATTCGACTTAATAGCACGCTGCAATGGAGGAGCAGCGATTGTGGCCATAGCGCGATCTTGAAAAAGATAACAATACCACAAAATGTGGATTGTGCTCCCTCTTTGAGCCTTTTTGAGCGCCACTTTACCACTATGATACCATCCAGGGAGTCTTGGATTGGGGATACTCCGGGAAGAGGAGCTACCATAAATTTTTACACAGATGGATCGAGGCTGCACGAACAAGTGGGCTTTGGGGTCTATTCGGAAGAGCTTGGATTGAGCCTGGCTCGTAGATTGCCAGATCATTGCAGTGTTTACCAGGCAGAGATGCTGGCAATAAAGGAAGTGGCTGACTGGTTGAGCTGCAATGTCTTGTCTACAACCGCAGTCAACATCTACACTGACAGTCAAGCCGCGGTCAAGTCCCTGGATTCAATGTTTCTGAAAACAAGATCTGCCCTTAACTGCCGCACGTCTTTAAATGAGATGGCCAAGCAGTTTAATATACGACTCATATGGGTCCCAGGGCACAGAGACATTCCAGGGAATTGCAAAGCCGATGAGCTTGCAAGACTAGGAACTACCTTACAGGTTCCAACAGAATTGGAATGTGTTGGTATGCCTCTAGAAACTTGCAAGCAAAACCTACGGCTTTGTTCAGCGACGGAGACTAATCAAAGATGGGCAAATGGATGGACGTGTGAGACAACACGACTGATTTGGCCTTCTCTTAATCAGGGGCGCACAAGTGAGCTGATATCGCTTCCAAGAGGAGAGATTTCGACGGTGGTTTCTATAATTACCGGACACTGTCTTATAGGGAAGCACGCAGAGCGGTTAAATGTGCCGTCGAATGACTTTTGCCGAAGTTGCATGGATGAAGAGGAGTTGGAAACAATCGAACACTTTATTTGCCATTGCCCGGCACTTTCTGGTCAGCGACTTGCTTCACTGGGATCTAGGGAGCTGTACGATCTTTCTGATTTGTCGGATGTCAAAATTCAACATCTAAGGAGTTTCATAAGAAGCTCAAACTGGTTTAACGACAGGGACTAGTAGGGAAACCTATTACGATCCCGTGGTATCACAATGGACCTCAGAGTCTACGTGTGTTGACGTAAAACGTCAGCAGCCACTTACAACCTAACCTAACCTAACACTCATAACACGAAGACGACCATAGAGGTCAAAACCAGATATGGGTCAAATTTAGTACTGGCTGAGGACTTTCTAACAATTTTTTTTTATAACGGTCGGACATCAAATGACAAAGCTATGAACAAATAACGATTTCGGCGGTACCAAATCGCGACCTAAAAATCTAATATTTTGGCTGTGGAACTTTTTCGAGGTAAGCTTTAAAATTAAGCGCGCCCAATGGGAACTTTTTTTTCGACCCGGTCTAGGGGTTACTGTGTATTTCGATTCGAAAAGAAAAACATTTCAAATCGAATGACAAATGCATACAAAATATTGGTCTTACAAGTGTTCGAATTCGAAGAGTTTCTTTGGAATCAAGATACGCAGTAATCCCTCTGGTTTCACCTACTGTATTGATTGGTTTTTAGTAATTTTGTGGGTCGTTGGAAAAAAAATCCTTGTTAAAAAAAAGTTTTTAAATTTTACTGGAAATTCTCGTAAAATAGGAGGTAGCAAAAAATCTAGTAAAGTCACGAAACCTCCTTGTAAGTTTTATTGCGCCAAAAATTGTAAATTTACAATTTAATTGATAAAAAGCTTGTAAAATTACTGGTAAAATAAATTGTTGTAAAATTACAAGGAATTCTTTTCAAAAAGGAGGTACCAAAAAAAAAGTTACAAACTTTTCTGGTCATTTTACAAAGTTCTTTTTTTTAGTGTATGTAAACTAGTGGACTAAAAAATATTCTAAAATATGTCTATAATTTCATATTCCAGTTCGGCCCTCGTACACAGAAAGAATTGAAAACGAAAGTCAATCAACAAAAACGCGGATTCAATTAATTTTATAATTGAAACTCCTCCGATAAAGAAAATTGTTATATCAATCATCAAATTGTAGGTGATTAATTGATTTTTATTTCAATTAATAATTTTTTCGATTTTGATCAAAAATTTTATTGATTTTTTATTTAAAGTCAATTAAAATAACTATTAGCGGTTCTCACCCTTGATAGAAAACAAGAAAAGAATCGGAGAATCGAAGAAAACAAGAAAATGTTTGACAGATACAACAACAAAATACATGGCGGCTCGTTTTTCTCATTTTCTTGGTTTCTTCTTTTCTACATAGAAAATTTCTTCGACTTGATGCTTGAGTAAGTTGAAGTATAGAAAAAAATAAAAGTTTCTAGACCAACAAAACAGCTGATTAGAGAGGCATTTAATTATTTTGTGATATTCTCAGACTTTTTATACGAAATTTAAAATGAAACTTAAATGATTAATTATAATTTTACTAAAAATCGCGTTGTTTATTTTTATTTCGTGGTTTTAATTATGTAAAATAATTTGAGGTTATAGAAAATGTTAGTGTGAGAAAACTTGTTTAAATAGTTGTTCACTCTTTAGTGGAAAAAATCGGTAGAAAATTTTCTTGTAGGAAATTTCCTCAAATGTTTTCTATCAAGGGTGAAAACCGCTATAGATTTAATAAATGAATTTCACGCTTATGGAAAAATTATTAAGAAATTCATATTTTTTGCTTTCCAATATGTTGCCGACAATAAAAAAAGTAAAACTGTAGTAAAAAGTATATTTTTGAATTAATGTATTCAAATAAATTGAAGCGAAAAAAAATCTGGTATGTTGAAAATTTGTAATTTGACCGAATTTACATTAGGCAATTTTAATTGCGGCAATTCTGATTTTATCGTTTATCAGAGAGAGATCTAAGATTCTTCCCTCTCTCTCTGATACACTAGAAAATCAAAATTGCCGCAATTAAAATTGCCTTATGTAAATTCGGTCTTTGATAGTTAAAGAAAATAACAAAAGTGTTGATCAAAACCATAATTGACTCATTTAAATTTTGTTGATCAATAGATTTAATTGAAATTTTTTAGCCAATATTTTTTTGTGTGTAGCACATTTATTATTTATTCAATCTGGATGCTATCAAGCTTAAATTAAAGCTTTTTAAATTACTTACACAATATTTTTTAAATAATAATGGAGCCAAATCATTCCCTCTTTTTCTCAAAATTTAGTTAATTTTACCAGTTTTTAGTTCAAATCATTCCCTCTTTTTCTCAAAATTTAGTTAATTTTACCAGTTTTTAGTTCACTTTTTTTTAAGTGCAGTTTCCATTGTCTGTTATCATATTTTAACCAAAAATTTTTGGATTTTTCTAAATTCCTCCAGAATTAAAAATTGTTTCCAATTTTTAGGATTTCCAATTCCTCATGGGATTTCATAAAGTGGACGTTAGTCTCGATTTCGATTTCTTTAGCAAAAACAAAATAATAATAAGAATATAAATGTAAACAACAACGCCTCGGACCATTGGGGGTATTTTTTTGCACATTCTGAGTTGATGATCTTTTAAAATACGTTTGTTAACAACGACTGATGTTACAGTTATTTTTTATTGACTTTTCGGAGTCTTACGACGTCAACACTTTTATCAACTATTGTGATCTTACGTGGTAAACAACTTTATTGTTGTTATGATTGATTTTTTTTACAAATATTTAACATGAATTAATTTAAAATAATGACTTATGATTTACATGGCGTATTTCATTAAAAAAAAGTGTCATGGACTTTTTCGGTGTCTCCTAGGCTCGGTTTAACAAGAATTAAATTGTTTGCTAGTGCTGGAAATAACAACCTTAAAATTGTATTACAAGTAATTTTTATCCAAAAATATTACCGTTGTATGGAGTCAAAATGACTTCATAAAATGTTCGTAAAATCAAAAATTCCCTTCTGCTCCTGCATCGCGGTTAAAGTAAAAAAAAAAACATTTTTTTGAGGATGTTTATTCTTATTTTCTTTACTAATTAAAACCATGATATTCTCATAGCATAATTTTCAAGAAAATTATTTTTTGTTTTAAATTTATTTATGTTGGTCATTTTTGCAAGACTTAATCGACACGTGTTTCACAACAACAAATAACATATCGTTGTAGTCCAATTGACTATCATATGTAAATTGTTTTAAATATTTTTGTTGGTTATTGACAATCGTTGCTTTACTAGTATAGTACAATTTCTTCGTCTTTTTAATTCCAATTGTGAATAGAGTCGAATATGTATTAATATTTTAGTTTGTGCACAAACGATTTGTCATTAGACTCGTTTGCTACTTTGTAGTAAATCGTTTCTATTTTTGATAAATAATCTTGACAATGGAATCTGACAAATTCCGAAACACGTATCGATTAAGTCGTGCAAAAATGACCAACATAAATAAATTCAAAACAAAAAATAATTTTCTTGAAAATTATGCTATGAGAATATCATGGTTTTTATTAGTAAAGAAAATAATGACCTCGAGCCAGAATAAACATCCTCAAAATATAATATTTAAAAGGTCGAATAAAACAATTTTTATTTTTTAATAAAAATTAATCAGAATTTGTAAAAAAAAAAAATCTGTAGAAAAAGTATCAGATTCTGATACATTTTTTCCGTTAAAAAAAAGTTTCAGAATCTGAGAAATTTTTCCCATAACAAAAGTTTCAGAATCTGAAACATTTTGGTCCGATTTTGCACGAAAGAAACCGAAATGATTAGGAAATATTTTTTTTCGTAATATTTACGAATGTTGACTACATATTACGAAATAAATTTTGTAAAATCTTTCGTTGTTTTACGAAACGGGGACCCCCGTAGGTTAGATGGTAGCGTGCTAGCCTTTGAACGTGGGGGTCGTGGGTTCCATTCCCACCAGAACCCTAGGTTTTTTCGCTACAACGAGACAACGGTCATTGTTACCAGTTCTCGGTTAGGTTGAATTTATTAAAAAAATGAGTTGTAAATAAATAGAAAAGAATAAATAAAAATAATTGATCATGTGATCAAAAACTATTATTAACTAACGAAAAAAAGAATTTAAATGCTTCTTTTGAAAAATATACGAATGTTGACTTTATATTACGAAAAAATAGTAATTTTACGAAACTAGTTCGTAAAATGTATCAAAACTAATCACAAAATAATTGAAAAATGTATTTTTAGTTGCGTTCATTGGCGATTTCGCAATTCACATGGTTTTAATTTTTGGCTATAAAATCGCTAATTTTTATTATGTGACCCTAATTTTTTGTTGGGACATGTAGGTTAATAAAATATACCAGAATCTATCAAAATACCGATTTTGAATTTTTTGTTAGTTAGGGCGTTTTGCATTTTAGGTGACGATATACACAATTCAAATTTATGTCTTCGAAAAAAATAAATCAACATGGGTTGAAGGTCAGTATCTCCATGAAAAGGATATTCAGAGCCGAAGAAAATATATATGCACTAAATTTAATTAAATAACAACTTTGTTCAACATAAAATACTTCCGTTTAAGTATTTCTTGTTATTAATTTCTTTTAAAATTTCTTTTATTCATATTTAAATGAAAATGTTGTTACACTTTTCAATCAAAATAATATTCAATTGAAGAATATCAAACCACGAGTCTATTATATTATTAGTTAAATAATAGTAAAAATAT
Source organism: Pegoplata infirma (assembly GCA_963921195.1). NCBI lineage: Eukaryota > Metazoa > Arthropoda > Insecta > Diptera > Anthomyiidae > Pegoplata > Pegoplata infirma. Next base: position 90,984,074 of record OY992539.1, on the reverse strand, counting down.
AATAATAAACTAAACAAACAACTGAAAAATGTATAAATTACATTTAATCAAGAAATTTTTGCAAAATTCAATTGAAAAATAGTAAGAAAATTCTAAATCGGCTTGGCCGAATGCTTTTATGCCCTTCACAAAGTTTTAAAAAATTTTTGTGGTAAATTTATACTGATTTTGTTGCTAAAATATGCACTACAAAGTCTAAATATGCACTAAAAAGACTTGATATATGCACTACAAATCTTAAAATATGCATTAAAAATCATAAATTTCCACTTATTTTTTTCTTTTATAAAAAAACAACATTTGAATTCAGTCTCGTATTTGAAGTTTAGTTATACAGTGTGTATAAAGTCACAGTTGGAAAATGTGTCACTGAGGAAATTTCCACAGTGATTCTTTGAGGAAATGTCTTCAGGTTCTGACAAATCATAGGTAATCCTTAATGACATGTCCTAACATTGTCAGCACTGAATGTTTGCTTTAAGAGTGTGGACAATTCCTCTAAGACGTCTAAAAGGAAATGTCTTTCGAATAGCAGTATATTAAATTAGAATTCTAAAACATTTTTCGTATTGAAAAATTATCAGATTCTACGAAATTTTTCGTAAAGATTCAGATTCTGAGACATTTTTTGCATAAAAAAAGTCTCAGATTTCTAGAAATTTGTCGTATACAATTAGTCTTAGATTCTTAGACATTTTTCGTATAGAAAAAGTATCAGACTCTTAGACATGTTTCGTGTAGAAAAATTATCAGGTTCTATACGAAAAATGTCTAGAGAAAAATATCTCAGAATCTAAAACTTTTCTATGAAGAATATTTCCTATAGAAATTTATCAGATTTATACTTTTTCTATTTTCCTCGGGGCCCCTGGAACCGTGCCCCATGTGCCCTAATGGTTAAAACGTTTTCTTTTGCACATCATTTTTTTGTTTTAGTTAAAAAAATATTTAAAAAACAAAAATCGGCAAATTTCTCATGTGGCTCAAACTCTATAAAATTTCCTGCTATCTTACAAGTAGGGTATCTTAACTGTTAAGTCATCTCCATTTTTAAATGAAACATAAAAATAAATCCTTACAATTTGAAAACAATTTTGACATCTCACATCACTAGGTTTGTCCATTTTTTTGCTATATGTATTACAAACGAATAGATAAGATTAATGTTCTTCTTTTTTGTGTAGAGTTCGCAACAAACCGAAATACACTGGACATTTAAAAGATACAAAGTATAGACTCGTTAAAGAGACTAAATTGAAAGACTAATAAAAGCAGAGAACTCAAAGCTAATAGCAAAAGAGAAATTTTGATTAAAAATTTATCTATACTAAAAATGTTGAAGAATCATTAATTTTTTCTATACTAAAAATGTTTTAGAATCAGTAACTTTTTCTAAACGAAAAATGTCTCAGAATCTAAATCTTTTTCTGTACGAAAAATGTTTCAGAATAAAAAAACTTTTTGGGTACAAAAAATGTCTCAGAATCTGAGCTTTTTCTCATAGAAATAGTCTCAAATTCTAAAATCAAGAAAAAGTCTCATATCCTGAGACCTTTTTCATATAGAAAAAGTCTAAGATTCTACGACCTTCCTCCCAGAAGGTCCTCCAACAGACAAACAGCCTGAAGGACGGAGGCACATCGCTTTAATATCTTAGAATCGCTCACATATCAGTAATATATGTACCTTATGGGATCCCAGACCGATTTTTTAATTAGTTACAAACGGAATGACAAACTATTATTTATTCCCTCTACCACTTATTGTTACACTCAAAAGAAAAACTCTGTCAAAAAATCTGTAAAACGACTTTCAATTTGAATTAGCAATCTTTTAGCAGATTGTTCTGCTGAGAAGGATATTTTTAGTAAAATCTCTGTCATTTAGTTTAAGAAAATAACAGACATTTTACTATGTTTATACTGATTTTGTTTGCTGAATTTCATTATTTTTTCAAGAAATTTTTTTATATAAAAAAAAAAGCAGAACAGATTGTCAGCAGATTGCTCTGCTGAAATCAGCAGATTGTTCTGCTGAAATCAGCAGATTGTTCTGCTGAAATCAGCAGATTATTCTGCTGAAATCAGCAGATTTTTCTGCTAAAATCAGCAGATTTTTCTGCTAAAATCAGCAGATATTTCTGCTGATTTCAGCAGAGCAATCTGCTGACAATCTGTTCTGCTTTTTTTTTATATAAAAAAATTTCTTAACAAAATAATGAAATTCAGCAAACAAAATCAGTATAAACATAGTAAAATGTCACACATGTTTAATAACTAAAACGCCAGATAAAAGTATAAGCTTCCGTAGCGTAGTGGTTAAGAAGTGTGCTTTCAAATCGGAAGGTGGCGAGTTCGATGCTGGCTGGCGCCGTATGTTTTTTTTTTTTTTTTTTATTGTTATATTTATTCACCTCTTATGACAGATATTTAGCAAACCGTGTCTGCTAAAATCAGCAGATTTCTCATATGGCTCAAAATGGGTGTATTTTCAGCAGATTTTTCTGCTGATTGGACAGAGAATTTATTTTGAGTGTAGTTGAGGGTAAAATAAAGGGCAAACAAAAAGAAATTTTTTTTTATTAAGAGATGATTACACTACTCTACAAAAATCAACTTTTTTTTAGAGTACATTTTCTAAAGTATTTTTTTTCCTTAACATAAATCTATCTTCCGAAAAGTTGTATCATATCTGGGGTGACAATTTTTTTCTGAACTCAAATCAGTACGCCCAAGTTTTTATGATTTTTTCAACACTCACAAAATTTTACTTAAACTAACAAACTTGGGGCCCATTGGAATTCTTGTAAGAACAACTGCCATTAACTGTTTTCGTTATTTTACAGAAAATTAAGTTGACTTTAAACAACGTAATCCCAATGTTTTGATAATTTCAGTGCAATAAATAACAACAAAAACCCTCAGGTTTTGAGAATAACAAAATTTCTCAGATTCTGGCGACCCTTAAGTTTTGATAACTCATTCTTTTAGAAAACTTCCCAGATAAGCACATGTTTTTATAAACATCCCTGCTGAGAGTTTTTTCCAATAAATTCTGATGACATTACCTCATTAAACATCGTAGAATCATTTAGATTCATACACAGATAAACCCCGGTTAAACGAATCTCGCTTTAACGAATATTCGATATAACGAACGACAAAAATTTTAACATTGACTTCTTTAATAAAAATATATTTTTATATTTAAAGTGCTAAGAATTCACTTTAGCTTGGTTATTTTAATAAAAAATACATAAAAACCCTTCGGGATATAACGAATCTCCAGATATAACGAATGGGTCCAACATTATATCATTCGTTATACCGAGCTTTGCCTATAATTTCATTTTTAAAAATATAGAAAATCCATCATCCAGTAAACATTTTGTTACAGAAAAGATCAAAATAATTTCATGCTCAGCCCAGCAAAAACTTGGTAATGACACATCATTACCATTCGAATTACTTAGTAATGACAGAAAATTACCTATAGCATTATTTTGAAATGTAAAAAAAGGACTTATTAATAATGACTTACATAAGTCATTTTAATAAAATAAAAAATTTTCAGAACTAGATTTTCACTTTTTGACTCACTGTACATTATTTTGAATAAAAAATTAAATATTTTTTTATTTTTTCAATTTTTTTTTTAAAAAATGTTTTCATTACCTATAAGTATATATGTAATTAGTTATTAATACTGGTTTCATAATCATTACATTTGGCACATTTGCTTGTAAATGTAATGGGAAAGGTAATTCGAATCAGAAGTAGTTATAACTTTTGAATTTCCCATTACACATTTCATTACTTGGTAATGCAATTTTTTGCTGGGAGATACATCAATTTTTGAGTTAAGGATCCACGAGCTCTAAGCTCCTTAGAATAATTTCAATATAAAGTATTGTCAGACCTAAGTTATAAAAAACTACTCTGACGACTTATTTAATTGAAATTCATGTTTTTGTATACAATTTTTGAAAAAATAATTTTTTAATGTTGAAATGCTCAAAAATCGGTACAATCAGTACATATTTCAAAAAACTAGTACAAATCAGTACAACTTTTTTTAATTCGTAAACGTAATGAAAAATCAGTACATGTACTGATCAAATCAGTAAGAATGGTCAGCCTAATCATATCGCCTTCTCGAGATATAGGCATTTTCAATTTTTTATACTGACAAATTTTTTAATATTGGAAAAGTGTATGTAAAAGTTATTCATATTTTTTTATTCGAATACATAATAAAAAAATTGCCTAACTTGGTCCACAAAAAATAAAAATGCCTATATCTCGAGATTCGTGTTTAGGAGGCCAAAATACTTTAGAAAATATATTCAACATGTCTGTACAAAAACCGTGTAGAGTAGTGTTATTTGTGAATTTATATACGAAAATATGTACAATTTGCAAGGTTGGTGATTTTTACCATTATACATATACCGTTTCCAATTCTAAACACATTTAATTTTAATAACTTGCACCAACAATAGAGAAACATAGAGGCGAAGGTGAAAGAAAAAACCATATTATCTTTTTCTAATTTCTCACACGTACGTTGTCGATGTGAATTCACCACACAATACATGTTTACAAGTCGTACTTTGTTAACAAATACATGTATACAAGTTGTACTTTGACAACTCAATTTTTGATGCCTTCGCCTCTATGTATACAACTCGCGAAACTTGGAGCTGATGGTGTAGGTACCACGGTGCTAGTTTTACCACCGCTCCAACACTTCAAAAAAAGACGGGATTCCATAAATGTTGCAGTAACGAACAGGAAGTGGGGACAACTAACAACATGCAAAATCAGCAGAACTTTATGGCCATCTTATGACCAAGGGAAAACTTAATACCTTTTATCACTTACGAGAAGGGAATGTCGGGCTCTGACGGGAATAATAACTGGTCACTGTCTCATCGGCATTCAAGCTAAGAATATTAGTCTCACCCCGGACGCCAGTTGTAAAAGATGCGGCTCACCAGGAGTGGATGAAACGATAGAACACATACTTTGTCACTGTCCAGCGGTGCCAAGAAGTCGCCGATCGATTACTGGTCAGATAAGCTTTAATACTTTGGAGGATATAACGCGAATGGATCTTAGAATATTAAAGAGATTTGCAATAACTTTGAACGTGTTTAACTTGCGCCGCTCGCGAAAAAAAAAGTTTTGTGGTATCGCTATGGACCAAAAGGTCTATGCGAGGTGTAAATCGTACACCGCCAACCTAACCTAACCTCTATGTACACTCCACGTTACCAACCTCTGAAAACGCATTTTTTTTTTTTTTTAAGAAATAAAAAATTTGTATGCAAGATAAGTTCAAAGTCCTGAATTTGGTTCCAGGGAATTAAAATTTTTTTTTTTGAACCACTACTAACTACGTAATTCGTTTCGGTAACCAACCTTGATAATTTGGAATTTATCAGTTCATGTTGTTTTTGGATTGGGGGACATAGAAAATAAATTATTTTTGTTTTTTCTTGAATAGTTTATTTTTAATATTAAATTTATTTGTCATGTGGAAGTATATTTAATATTTCTAAATTTTTGTTTTTCTATATTTTTTATTTAATTGTGGAAAGTTCTTATTAGATTAGGGGTCATAGGGGATAAATTTCCCCTCGAAATATATGTTATAAAATTCATTCTTATGCGGACCGAAAAAAATAAATTTTCAAATCTCCAAATGCAGGACTTTAAACTTCTTGTTGTATAAAAATGTTGCATTTGTTAAACAAAAAAAAAAATAGTGTTTTTCAGAGGATTGTTACGTTCTTCAAGGGGAGAACTTCTCCCCCTGGTCCGATTTTGATCATATACGAACTTAACCTGCCTAGGAACATAAGACATATTCGTTCTAAATTTCGGTAGTCCGGACATCGCTAGAATTCCTTAGAATCGATCACTGATCATAAATATATATACTTTATGGGGTCCTTGATCAATATTTCGATGCGTTACATAAGGAATGACAAAGTGAGTATACGCCCATACTGTGGTTGGAGGGTATAACAAGTTTTCATAAGTTTTGAAAAACTTTCTAATTGTAAGTCACGAAATTTTTTTTATTAGACCAATTTTTGTACCCTCCAACTACAGTATGCGGGTATCCTCACTTTGTATTCCGTTTGTAACGCATAGAAATATCGGTCGGGAACCCCATAAAGTATGTATATCATTGATCTTTGATCGATTCTAAGACTTTTGTAGAATGTCCGTATGTCTGTCTGTATAAGTCACGATTTTTGTTTTTCTATATTTTTTATTTAATTGTGGAAAGTTCTTATTAGATTAGGGGTCATGGGGGATAAATTTCCCCTCGAAATATATGTTATAAAATTCATTCTTATGCGGACCGAAAAAATTAAATTTTCTTCTTGTTGGATAAAAATGTTTCATTTGTTAAACAAAAATACAAAAAATCATAAAAAATATTTTTTTTCAGAGGTTTGTTAAGTTCTTCAAGGGGAGAGCTTCTACCCCTGGTCCGATTTTGCTCATATACGAACTTAGCCTTCCTAGTAACGTAAGACATATTCGTTCTAAATTTCGGTAGTCTAGCTCTTTTTAAAGGAAAGACAGACGGACGGACATCGCTAGAATTCCTTAGAATCGATCACTGATCATAAATAAATGAGGGGTTCTTCGTCAACCGGACCACCGACCTCTCCAAAATTGGTATGTGTTTACAATTTTTTTAAAAAAATTTGAAATTACATAAAAATATTTACTTTTCAATGCCGAGTGGCGGTTTTTGAATTTCAATATGGCGGATCTAATATGGCGCCATTTTTTTTTTAATATTACAGATTTGCTTAAACTCTTCAAACACGGGTTATACGGGTCGCTAAAGAAGAATCTGCATTTTGACTTTCAAAATTCAAAATGACGGATCCAACATGACGATTTTTTTTTAATAACAGATTCACTTAAAACTCTTTACGCACATATTTGTTGGGTTGCTAGATTGGAATCTGCCATATGCATAACCTAACCTCATATTCTTATTTGGCGACCCAAAAACTCGTAGCATAAATAGTTTTAAGCAAATCGGCTTATTTTTCAAAAATATTGGTCGCCATGTTGAATCCGCCATTTTGAATTTTAAAATTCCAACTTCAGAAAAACATGTGTATTAAGAGTTTTAAGCGAATCTGTAATGTTCAAATTCAAAAACCGCCTCTCGGCATTGAAGAGTAAATATTTTTAAGTATCTTCGATTTTTTTTTTTTAAATTTTACACCCATACCAATTTTGGAGAGAGCGGTGTTCCGGTTGACGAAGAACCCCTCATATATACTTTATAGGGTCCTTGATCGATATTTCGATGCGTTACAAAAGGAATGACAAGGTGAGTACACGCCCATACTGTAGTTTGAAGGTATACAAATCAGTTATGTTTCCTACATATATCTTACGAACTATTTTACTGTTAACTTTTGTTCTCTCACTTAATAAGAGCAACTAAATAAACAATGCAGTTACTTTTGTCAAATTTTCGTAACTGAGCTAGGAATGGGCTATTTATTAGCTTTAAAGAAGTGCTTGCCTCCAATGACATCGGCTTGTTATACCGTCCAACTACAGTATGGGGGTATGCTTACTATGTCATTCCGTGTGTAACGCATCAAAATATCGGTCTAGGACCCCATAAAGTATATATATTTATGATCAGTGATCGATTCAAAGACATTCTAGCGATGTCCGCCCGTCTATCTGTCCGTCTGTAGTTAACACGATGCAGTCCAAAATAAAAGAGATAGACTCCCGAAGTTTGGCACAAATATATCTTATGTTCCTAGGTAGGTTAAGTTCGTAAATGAGCAATATCGCACCAGGGGGAAAAAAGTTCCCCCTTGAAGAGCTAAACCAACCTCTGAAAAATACAATTTTTTTAAATGATTTTTTGTGTTTAACAAATGCAACATTTTTATGCTTCAAGAAGTTTAAAATTCTGCATTTGGACCAGAGAATTATAAAATGTAGTTTTTTTTCGGTCCGCCCCCCTTTTATGGGCGTGGAATAAAAAAAATTTAAATAAAGATAAACTTGTATTTCTTTAGTGCAAAAAGCATACGAATGAATTTTTAAACACATATCCGGAGGAAATTTGGCCCTTGCCCCAATTTCCACTACCAAACCCCCCCCCCCCCAAAAAAAAAGAAAGCGCCCCTGCAATTTTTTGTTGCCTATTGGAGGGTTAACACTCTTACTTGTTAAAGTAATTTACATTGAAATTGGGACGTAACTACCCTGCAGGAAAAGTGTGTCTCTCGATCCGAAATCACCTATCCCGTGACTGGTAAAAACGGGGCATCTAAAATTTTCAAAAATTGGTATGGGTTTAAAATTAAAAAAAAAAATCGAAAATACTTAAAAATATTTTCTTTTCAATGCCGAGAGGCGGTTTTTGAATTTGAACATTACGGATTCTCTTAAAACTCCTAATACACGGGTTTTTCTGAAGTTGGAATTTTAAAATTCAAAATGGCGGATTCAACATGGCGACCAATATTTTTGAAAAAGAAGCCGATTTGCTTGAAACTTTTTATGCTACGAGTTTTTGGGGTCGCTAAATAAGAATATGAGGTTAGATTTGCATATGGCAGATTCCAATTTAGCAACCCAACAAACCTGTGCGTAAAGAGTTTTAAGTGAATCATTTTGAATTTTGAAAGTCCAAATGCAGATTCTTCTTTAGCAACCCGTAGAACCCGTGTATGAAGAGTTTTAAGCGAATCTGTAATATTTATTTTGAAATTCAAAAACCGCCACTCGGCATTGAAAAGTAAATATTTTTAAGTAATTTCAATTTTTTTTTTTAAAAAATTTAAACACATACCAATTTTGGAGAGAGCGTTTTCATAAGTTTTAAAAAACTTTTCAAGTCACGAAATTTTTTGAGAAAATTTTAGAAGTCCCGTTTGAACAGATTAGACCCATTTTTTTAAATAAAATAAAGTCAATCCTAATCTTAATCCAATGCAAAAAACAGGGCTAAACAATTTCGAAAAAGTTCCGAAAATTGTGGGTACATCTGTCACTATTGAATTGTCATGGGTTGTGTTCCTAATGGACATTTGCAGTGACATGTCTCCATAGATATATCCGGAGCTGAGGCATTCCTTAACAAAAGTGATAGGTATTTTTATATGAAAGGTATCGAATTTGTGATAGGTTTTTTCGGTCCAGGGTTATATGTCATATGACCTATCATGGACCTATCACTTTTCCAGCAGGGTATTTACTCATTTTCATTATAAGTTAAAGTTAATTACGTGGTAATAGAAGTTTTTTCTGGGATGTTAAAATTGTGTCTAGGACTTTTTGAAAATTTTTTCGGGACTTGGATAATTTTGATATGTCCTATTGTCCCCGGTCACGGTATAACAGTTTAGTAATTAGTCAAATTTTCACTTGTCACGTGATAGACATTTTAGTGATATTTTCCGTTTTCACCAGTCATTGGATAGGTGATGTCAAATTATGATACACACATTTCTGCAGGAAACGCAAAAAAAAAATCATTTGCAAATTTTAAAAATCCCATGTCTGATATAAAGAACATTCATTTTGATATATTATAGATTAAAAAAAAAAATTCGATTTTTTTATTAAATAATAAAAATTGTTTGTTTAAAACTGTGAGTGTATAGCGTTGTTTTGGTTTTTGAAAATTAAAAAAGTTCCGACGAGGAATAAACGACGACAAAACTGTATCAGTAGTGGACAACAACAACTGACTACTTTAATAATTATGAAGACGATGATGATAATGATGATCAACAGGTTGCTTATAAATAGAGCCCACACGGCAGGCAAATAGATCAGTTAACAAACATTCTTCAACTAGGCAACTACTATACCTTTTTTTCCATTTCTGTGTTGTGAACAAGTAAAAAAAGAGAAGACGAAAAACAAAACAAAGAAATTAAAAAAAAATATATCTCCATAAAACAACAACAAAAGTTAAAGTGAAAAGTTCTAGAAATAAAATATTTTAAAAATTTACCAAACAAAAAAATTATTAAGTTTTTATAAAAAAAAAATATTTGATTTTAAACTAAATTTACCAACAAAAATAAAACAAAATGACCGGTTTCGATGTTAAAGGCACCTGCATGCTTAAAAGCAAATCCTGTACAAATGGCAATGGAACTACAAATAGCAATGGCACTACAAATGGCAGTGGATCTACAAATGGATCAACAAATGGCACTTACACAGCCAGAGAAAATGCCTCGTAAGTACTTTAATATTTATCTAAGATTATTTTAATATTGTGTACACAACATATCGAGGGTCTATACTCAAAACCCTCTATCTTCCATTTTCACGAAAATGAATTTTTGATGGCAAAATATTCAGTAAAACGGCCCTCATCTATGGTGTTAAATTCAGAACAAAATTATTTTTTTTGCTATTTTATTTGCATTTTTGGGTTTCTCTATCTCTTACACAATTAATTTTTCTGAATGCAAAACCCTCTATCTTTTTAAATAATTAATTTATAAATATTTTTTTAATAATTTCATTATGCATTATATGTTTTCATACTAAATTTTGCACACTGAACATGAATTTGTCAACAAAATTCCAGAACCACGATTTTGGTCCATTTATGCTAATTTTTTCTGAAAAATCTTGTTGGACTTTTTTGAAAAATATGGCTCAAAATTTGGATGTCTTGTGTACATTATAAAACAAAAATTTTAATCACAAAAATCGCGATGCTGATCAGCATCTGTGGACCGAAATCGCGTTTTTAATTTTTTACATAACATACTCAAAAGTTTGTCAACTTTTGAGATGAATTTAGTAAAAAGATAGATTTTGTCTTAAAAACAAGCACCTGTGGACCAAAACCGCGATATCGGAATTTTTGATAAGCCGTTGTCAATAATAAATCACGTTAAAAATTTACCGATGTCGTAACTGAAATCATAATTAATTTTTATTAAAATGCAAAACCCTCTAACTGGTCATTTTCATTCATGTACTTAATATTTTTGAGATACAAAACCCTCTATCTATCCTCTAAAACCCCCAATAGTGCAAAATTTTAAAAACGAATCATATGTGAGATTCAGTAGTTGATTAAAAAAAATATTGTAGAATATCGAATTTTAATTACTTTAACAAAACGCGAAATAATCAGTTTTTTTGGCTCTACTGGAAAGTTGTGTTTTTTAAGATAGAGGGTTTTGAATATAGGCCCTCGATATGTTCGGAGTTAGAATTGTGTCTTTCATGAACGAACTAGTTCAATTTAACTATTTACTTCACTGAACGATTGATCTAGGTTATTTTATTCAGCTGCCTTAGGTCTTTTGAATATTTTTTTGGAAATATTATTTACTTTTCATGTGGTTTACACACAGAAAAAAATAAGGGGGAAAATAATATCTTGTTTAAATTTGAATAAAAAAAATTAATAATTTTTTAATTGATGCAATTAAAAATGTACTCAAAAGTTTTTAAAAAAATTTAAGTAAATAATTTTAATAAAAATTTAATATTTTTTTTTATTATCTTTGTTTTTAGAATTCTCGTTTAGTTTATAGTTTTTTTGTATAATTATAAAAAAAGTTGCTAAATCAAATCAAGTTGCTAAAATCAAATCAAAGCTGATATTGCAAAATTCTCATTTCCAGTATAAGCTGTTTTACATTTTTTACAAAGAAATAAATATTGCTGATATTCAATTAATTCTTGTAATAATTATCTAGTAGAATGTTTGATTTATTGCCCTGCCCGGTTTGTTATTGTTCGTTTATTTTTATTAAAGATGCATGACCCTTTTTTTGATAATAATTGTTTTTATTTAAATAAAAGATGATCAGAAGCTCTATATGAAAACAACTAAAAAATGTTTGTTTGGAAAATTTTGTTATGAGGGAAGTCTCTCTTCCGAAATGGAGCTTATCTCAGAATTTAATATTCAGATTCTGAGAATTCCTAGTAATTTTACAAGGTTTTTACCAATAATTTTGTAATTCTACAAGATTTTTACCAATAAAATTGTAAATTTACAAATTTTTTGACACGATAAAATTTACAAAGAGGTTTCGTAATTTTACTAGATTTTTTGCTAACTTCTATTTTATGAGAATTCCTAGTAATTTTTCAAGCTTTTTACCAATAATTTTGTAATTTTACAAGCTTTTTACCAATAAAATTGTAAATTTACAGTTTTTTGCCGCAATTAAAATTACAAGAAATTCTCGTGAATTCACTAGATTTTTTATGTAAAATTATCTTGGAAATTTGTAAAATTACAAAAAAAATGTAAAATTACAAAAAAGAATGTAAATTTTAATCCAAATTTGTTTATTGAAAAACAAGGAAACTGTCAAATATTGGTAAAATGAGATTAAAAAACTTTTCCTAGTAATTTGACAAAGTTTTTTTTTGTGAGTATACAAAAAATGGCTTCGAGTTTAAGACATTTTTTATGCAAAAAATGTCTCTGAATCTGAGACTATTTCTAAAAGGAAAATTTCCCAGAACGTGAGCCTTTTTATACCCTCCACTCTAGTGATAGAGGGTATATTCCGTTTGTAACACCTCGAAATATTGGTCTAGGACCCCATAAAGTACATATATTCATGATCCTCGATCGATTTTAAAACGATCTAGCGATGTCCGTCCGTCCGTCTGTCTGTCTGTTGAAGACACGCTAACTTTTGAAAGACTTTACGGAGGCTCCTGAAGTTTGGTATATATGTTGGGCATTTACCTGGTCAGGTTGGTATTGCAATCCAGCGAAATCGGTCCAGTGGTTCAAAAGTTATGAGCAAATGACTGAATTTCTGCAAGTGTTTTTCGTGAATTTACGAGATAAAAATCAAGCTAATTTTCAAATGGCAGTTCTGAGGATGCTGAAGCCCGGCAGATATTTTTGTCGTTCCCCTGGCCTTGTTCATTTTGAATTTCAGCCAAATCGGTCCAGTGGTTCAAAAGTTATTAGCAAAACCGTGAATTTCAGATTAGCTTCACCTTAAATTCACGTGTTGAAAACCCGTTTAACATGTTTTAAAATAATAAGTCACAAAAATATTTTACGACGTATTTTTGTCACTCAAAAATATTTTTACACTAAAAAAAATTTTTACACTCAAAAAAAAAATTTAGTAAATTATTTTTTTTTTTTTTTTCAAAAATTAGTTTAAAAAAAGTGTTTTTACACAAAATAAAATATTTCTAATCAAAAATTTTATTTTTTCACGTTAGAAAATTTACTATTGTGGAGGGTATTCATAGATTCGGCCAAGTCGAATTTAACTTTTCAACTTGTTTTATATGAAAATTGTCTCAGAAGTTCTGAGTCAGAACCTGAGACTATTTCTAAAAGAAAAATTTCTCAGAACCTAAGACATTTTCTTCACGAATAATCTTTCAGAATCTGAGACCTTTTCTTTACGAAAAATGTCTTAAATCCAAAGGCTTTTTGTGTGGGAAAAATTTCTATGATTTTGAGACTGTGAGGGCTAATTTCTGCTATAGAAAGTCTCATATTTAGAGTTTTTATAGTCAAAAATTTTTCCTTTAAATCAATTTTTTTTTTTTCTAATAACCATTTAATTCGCTTTAAAAGAGCAAATATATTGGAAATATTATCATAAAAATTGCGGTCCATTTTTCATGTACCCTTTAGTGGCCCCCAGGAGCTCGGGGGCCCGGGCACGTGCCCAGTGTGCCCTAATGGTAAAACAGTACTGTTAAAAAAATATAAACTTCTTGTTAACAAATATTGTAAACAAATATTTTTCTCAGAATTAACTGCGCAAATTTTGATTCTAATTTTTCTAACAACAAAAATATTTATGTTTTATCAAACACAGAAAAAAATAAAAAAAAATATTTGAGTAAATTTTTAATACTATTGAGTAAAAAATTACTCAATTTTGCACCAGTAAACGATTTAATAGTATTGAGTAAATTTTTAATAAAAATTTATTAAATGTTTGAAAAAAAATTTGAGTAAATTTTTAGTTGACGCAATTAAAAATTTACTCAAAATTTATCTATTTATTTTTTTTTTAAGGTTTAAATTTTCTTATACAAAAAAAACAAAAAGCTTGTTTTTCAAACTTTACCAAACATATTTATGCCTCAAATACATAGGAAAATTTTATAAAGACGATTACAAACTATAAACTAAACGAGAATTCAAAAAACTGAGAGTTTAAAAAAAAATTAAAGAAACTATTTAATTTTTATTAAATTATTTACTTAAATTGTTTTTTAAATTTTTAAGTAAATTTTTAATTGTGTCAATTAAAAAATTACTCAATTTTTGTTTTTAAATTTAAACAAGTGATTACTCAAATTTGTTTTCTCCACATTTTTTTCTGTGAATAACAAAAACTTGCAAACTGTGTTTTTCCAAAATATTATTATTTTCTTTTCTTATGAATACGTCATTTGTTGTGTATTGCGTTGTCCAAATTTGTTTACAAGGAAGCTAACCCAACCGTTAAACGCCGAATTGCGTAAAACCTTAAACATTTATAAAAAAAAAATTAATTTTTAACTTGGGGTATCTCGGCATATCGGCCATATTGGTGATTTAAGGGTTCAAAAAGGGCTCTGTATATTTCCGAAGGACTTTTTGAAACTCTAAAATGACCGATTAGCCTAGACAGCCCAACCTTAAAATCGTCTTTATATTAAGTTTCAGGCAAATCGGTGTATAACGGTGCGGATAGTTCCCTTGTGAGATTGAAAAGTTTGATCGCTGGTAACTAAATGTTTTTCCATTTTTTGTTCTCCCTTAAAAAGTTCATTCAAATTCGACCAGTGTTAAATTTAAATAAAAAAATTCAAAAATATTTCTATAAAACATATACCCTACAATTTTTTTTTTAAATAAAAGTTCACTAACTTTCTTTTTAGCTCGATGCTTCGATTAAACGAATATATAATTAGCCTTGATCTTTAAAAAATTGTTATCGATAAAAATTTTTTGAATTTAAATAAAAAACGTAATGATAACAAAATCAAAAACAAAAGAAATTATTAATGAATATGTATATTTTTTTTTATGTTAATAAACAAAAACAACATTAACCAAATATGGCGTGATATCAAACAAATTTACATAAAAAATTTTAATCAAGACCAAAAATAGAAAATAAAAATGTTGATATAAATAAATTAATATTTTGAATCAAGTAATTAATTGTTAATAAAAATTTTCCATATCTAAACAAAAAAAAATATTTAAATTACACTGCGTTACAGAACGTATAAATAATTAGAAAACATGAGGTACCACCATCGTTTCCAAACTCCCCGTTTTTTTGAAATAATTTTCTGTGAAAAATAGATCTGGACTGTGATCACGCAAAACGATAGTTGACTATCGTCGGTTTTTGGAGCCTTGTTGCTTCTGAACTAATCAAAATGTTTCCAAATTTTTTAATGTTTCTGGATTAGACAACACTCTTTAATAATTTAATAAAGAAAAACTTTCAAATTTCCCTTCAAAACGATATGTATTTTGGTGTCGTTTATGCATCGTCTATCGTTTTCGTTTTACGTGATTAGCCCCCAGGTCAATACACTTAAATCTGGTCTGATCTGATCATATTTTATGATACATAATTAAATCTAATCATAACTAACAGATCTTTAACATTGTTACCAAATTTGAGATCTCATCAGATACAATTTTATGTAGCTTGATATGAGCACTAAGGGTGTTCTTATTTTTTTATTTCGGATTTTTGTGTTGCACTGGGCAGAATTTTGTTCCTTTGTAGTAAAAACTTAATAATAAAAAATTTGAAGTTAATCCGATAACTTTAAGTGGACGCGGAAACGACCTGAAGTTTGAATAACGAATTACAAGGGGAAAAAATGACTTTTTACTTATTTTCTCAATTTTTTCGATATTTAAAATTAAGTTTGAATTCAAATTGTTACAGAATTGTGATGTGGAGTACATTACCTTTGTAATAAGGCAATAAAAACTAAAATCGGTTAAAAATCAGCCAAGTTATTACAACTGCCCCAGGCAACTAACGTGAGGCAGACCACTTGATCAAAGATTTCGAGTTAAATTTTTGAAATTGATTGAAATTATCTACTATAGAAACATTTATTTATTCTTTACTTGCCAATGTGCTAAGGTGATAAATATTTTTCATATTGTGTTATGCTAACTTGTTTTTAATTAATGGTAAAAAGGTCTAAATTTTTCAGACCTGTTTTCAAATCTCCAATTTTAAATTTAAATTTTTTTAGGCATATAAAACTTAAAAAATCGACCATTGGACCATAGGATTTTGTTAAGCACATATAAGGGAATAAAAATTACAAAAATTGTAGACATTCCTTTTTTCATTCGTCTAGTTTAGCGATTTTAATTCGGCGGATTTCGAGATAATAGTGATTTTGGTAACTTTTTTAGCTTTTAGTTAATTTTTTAATTTTTTTTAACAAACTTCATATGTTTTCTACCGAATTACTACAGAATAATATAGAATACTTCAATTCCTTTAATCAGGGCAAAATTGAGATATGAAAAATTGTCCCAGTTAAAAGTCAAAGGTCAAATTTTAGAAGAATTTGAATTTTTAAAGATTTACAGATTTTTCGAGCGGATATTAATGAAACTCTTAAATGTTATTTTAATAACATTTAAAAATTAATGGCTTATAAAAATTCAGAACATTAACCCTTAAGTGCTGTTGGGGTCTATATGACCCTATGAAATAATATACTTATATTTTCTCCATTAAATAAAAAAAAATATAGACCCCAATAGCACTTATGGGTTAATTTTCCGAATTTTAATAATAAACCATTTACGTTTAGTCATATTAAAATAACATCAAGGAGTTTCATAAATATCCGCTCAAAAAAATTGTTAATCTTTAAAAATTCAAATTGTTCTCAAATTTGACCTTTGACCTCAATTTTTCATAACTCAATTTTGCCCTGATTAAAGGAATTGAAGTATTCTATATTATTCTGTAGTAATTCGGTAGAAAACATATGAAGTTTGTTAAAAAAAAATAAAAAAATTAACTAAAAGCTAAAAAAGTTACCAAAATCATTATTATCTCGAAATCCGCCGAAATAAAATCGCTAAACTAGCCGAATGAAAAATGGAATGTCTACAATTTTTGTAATTTTTATTCCCTTATATGTGCTTAACGAAATCCTATGGTCCAATGGTCGATTTTTTAAATTTTATTTGCCAAAAAAAAATAAAATTTAAAATTGGAGATTTGAAAACAGGGTTGAAAAATTTAGACCTTTTTACCATTAATTAAAAACAAGTTAGCATAACACAATATGAAAAATACCTATCACCTTAGTACATTGGCAAGTAAAGAATAAAAAAATGTTGCTATAGTAGATAATTTCAAACAATTTCAAAAATTGAACTCGAAATCTTTGATCAAGTGGTCTGCCACACGCTAGTTGCCTGGGGCAGTTGTAATAACTTGGCTGATTTTTAACCGATTTTAGTTTTTATTGCTTTATTACAAAGGTAATGTACTCCACATCACAATTCTGTAATCATTTGAATTCAAACTTAACTTAAAATATCGAAAAAATTGAGAAAATGAGTAAAAAGTAATTTTTTCCCCTTGTAATCCGTTATTCAAACTTCAGGTCGTTTCCGCGTCCACTTAAAGTTATCGGATTAACTCCAAATTTTTTATTATTAAGTTTTTAGTACAAAGGAACAAAATTCTGCCCAGTGCCAAGCAATTAAAACATTTTACATTTTTCCCTTACTGTTAAGAACACCCTTAATGAGCACATCATTCTAGATTTTATCCATTTGTACACGGATTCCTGATGTTTTTATATTCTCATTTTAGTAAAAATGTATTATTTCCATTTAAAAATTTTTGTATGCAGAAAGCTACATGAAAGTTTTTAAAGACATCTTTTAATATAAAAAAAAACTGTACCATTCATCGGAAAACAGAGTTCATCAGTGCCTTTATTCTGGGGCACTTGTTTATTTTTGGCCATCAGTGTTATTTGCCTTCAAGTATATTTTGCTTATGCAAACCGGCCCTCTGAATCTTGAAGTAACACGCGCCATTTGTATAGGTTTTTATTTGTGTCAATTAAAGGGGTGTGTTATTTTAATATTAATCAATGTACATATGGGACATTCCATGCCAAATCGGACACATCGAAAAAGTTTTTTTTTTTTTTTTCTCAATTTATTAACAGTTTAAAACTCCTATTTGGCAAATTTTCAGATGTCGAATTTTTAAAAATTCGGAGCTTCTTAGGAGAGGACTTTTATGCAAATGCATGTTTTTCCCCGTTAGTCTTAGAAAAGCATAAACCAAATATCATTGTAATTCAAAGAGTTTGCTTGAAAATGGCATCGATTCGTTAATGCATAATTTTTCATATTGTACCACAAATGCATATTCTTGCATATTTTGCTAGAAATGCATATTTTTGAGTCATATTTTGCGTAAAATTCAAGTAATTTTTTTTTTTTTCAATTTTTGTGAAGTTTTTTAAACCATATTTAATTTGCTACCCAACTGGACTCAAAATTATTTTTTAATGTCAACTTTAAAACCGAAAAACTTGTCTAATCCAATTTTTATGTTTTTTCGTTAATAAGCTAACAAAGTAAAAAATATGTATTTAAGAAAAAATCCAAAAAAAGTTTGCAATGTCTGAAGAACTTTCTACATAACAGTAAAAATGAGCTATTTTTATATTAATTTTATATTTTTTAGTGCATTTTTTTATAGTTGAAAGTCACTTTTTAGTGCATGAAAGTCCCTCAAAAAATGGTCCAAATTCACTTAAATAACATACTTAAAAAAAAAAAATTTACAATTTTTATGCGATTTTTAAGTTTTAAATTTAATTTTTAAAAATGTTTGTACTCTTTGATTTTTTTATAAATATTTTGTGAAAAACTTCTATCGATTCTACAAATTGTTTGCCCATTAAGATCGTGGGATTTTTTAGATTTTTTGAAAAAAAAAAAATATTGCAGTTTTCCAATCTCTATAACAAGTCCATTGATCCACTGGTGCGGTCCAGAAGGGTCGATACCAAGATCGACCCCCATTAATTTTTACCTCTAAACATTTTTTCCGAATAAACTTATGTTCTGTCTCGAATTCTTAAAGGAGCCCCTATGCAAAATAACATTTCTTAGAATTTGCTCTAATCGCTCTAACTGCCAAAAGAGTCACCCCTTGAGGGGTGATATGTATGACCGGCCCAATTTATTAGTAAGATCACGATCAGATCACGATCGTCAAATAATCCATAAAAAACAATTAAAAATAGAATTACACATGCTTACCCATTTGACAATACTATATGCTAGTTATTGTTGTCCAACTGGTTATCATATTTAAATCTGTTTTTAATAGTTTTTTGTTTGTTTGCAATTTGCTTCTTTTAGTTCTCAATGCGGGTAGATTTGATAATATTTTTTTTTTTTGAACATTAGCGATTTGTCATTTAAATTCCCTTTGCTACTTGTGGTATTGGGGTTTTTATATTTGATAAATAGTCTTGACAATGGAATCTGATTAAAATTACCAACATAAATAAATTTAAAACAGAAAAATAATTTTCTTCAAAATTATTCTATGAAAATATCATAGTTTTAATTAGTAAAGAAAATATTGACCTCGAGCTAGAATAAACCTACTCAAAATATAATATTTAAAGTGTCGAAAAAAACTATTTTTATTTTTTCATAAACAATAAATAAATTGAATTTGGACCATTTTTAAATAATTTATGAGCAAAAGAAGTTTGAGTAAAGGAACAAGCTAAGAATTTTTACAAATTCGATATCTTTTGAACGGTTTATCAAAAAATCTGAAAATTTTACAGTAAGAAGTTTTCAATGGGTAATAAAAACTGTAAAAAAATGTGAAAATCTAAAAAAAATATTTCGAAGTGGCATGTAATGTTCCATATGAGGCGAAAAAAAACTAAGAAAATTTTTTTAAATTTTCAAAAACTGGGCTTAGGAGGCGTGGTCAAATATTGGAAAAATTGTCAAATTTGTGTCGAGTTGTCTTGTTTAAATATTTATTAAATTAAAACGGAATGCACCACAATCTCAAAAGTTTTGTATGGGCTATTGATATTTTTTTTTTTGGAAAATTTTCATAACCCGTTCTGAAATTTTCCATTTTTTAAAAAAGTCAATTTATTAAAAATAAATATTTAAACAAGGCAACTCGACACAAATTTCACCATTTTTCTAATATTTGACCACGCCTCCGAAGCCCAGTTTATGAAAAATATAAAAACCGTTAAAGCAATTTTCTTACAAGGGAAGTCTCCCTGGTGTCACCCTCCGATCTTCATGAAATTTGGATATGTTGTTAAGAACGAAAATTAATTCGACACGTATTTTTTTAGCGACCCAAACTCATTTTTAGGGGGGGTCGATTTGTATGGGGGAAATTGACCTTTTTCAGTTTTTTACGATTTACGCCTATTTAAACAAAATTAATATAGGCATGTGCGGTATCCGATTAAAGGTATTAAAAATACCTATCTCGTGGTGCTAACAACGGGCCAAAGAAGATAATATTTTTCGACTTATTAACAAAAATGTCCTAAAATTTTGGTATTTTACTCAATATGACGAAAAGTTGTGCATGTTTGGACACGTTCTTAGCACACGTAGATAGGTTTTCCAAAGACCTTTCATTTGGTATGTAACATGACTAGGTTTCTTTGCATAATATAGGAGATAAACGAAAAAAACTGAAAAATGGCCTTGTCTTCCCCCTTCCTTTTTACCCCCTAAATATGAATTTGGGTCGCTAAAAAAAAATACGTGTCCCTTTATTTTTTCTGATCTACAAAATAAAACCAATTACATAAAGATCCGAGGGTGACACTAGGGAGACTTCCCTTGTTAGTTCTATATAGGGCTATTTATACAACCTATTTAGAAATTCACGGTACACATGCTTTTTTGTAGCAGGTTAGGTTATGGTGGATGGCATTGACAAAAAAAATCAATGCCCATAGAGGCCGACTTGTGGCCCATTATGATTCCAGTTTCCCCTTCTTCTTAGATAGAAAGCAATAGTTGCATCTATTCATTTTGTAGCAGGACATTTGGTTTGGAATGCCATATATATATTTTTTTTACAAAATACTTCTACACATTTTAAACAAAAAAGAGTGTTATATTCGGTCGTGTCGAATATAATGTACCCTTCAATAAAAAATGGGGAGGACATTTAATTATAGCTTCCATTAAGGAAATCCTGAAAACCAAACATGTATTTGGTTTAACGACAACGCCCGCAGAAGGATCAAAAAAATGGCTCTTTAAAATGATCTTGGTACAAATTGAACACCATGCTTTTTTTTTGACATCAGGGTGTTTCACAGTCACTGGCAAATTAGTCTTGTAAATGGGAAATTTGCACACTAAACTTCCAGAGATCGTGAAAACTCCTATAATGTTTTTACTGAAAATGTTATTGACCCCAAAACAACTTACACACTGCCATATTGAGTTGATTTTACATACAAATTGGCTGAGTGTACCAGGGATGGAAAAGTTAGTACTTTAGTACTTTTTGACTCTCAAAAATACCGTAGTACCCCCGCGACTGATTTAGTACCTTTTCTATACCAGACGATCTCATACATTTTTCAACCAAATCTAAAAAAAAAATCCGAAAATCGAGCGATTTTCATTGGAAAAATTTTTTAAAAGCTTAAAATAAATGAAATTTTTGATTTTAACCAACCTTTATTAAAGTTTTCTCTAAAAAATAAATAAATGAATAAGGATGTCCTTAATTTAAGAACTTTTCTAATTGAATTATGCCTAGTTTCTTCTTATTCGTCGCAGACGAACGGGGTTTATCGTACAAAAACTGGACTTTAATTTTTTTAGTACCGTCGAAGGCGAAAAAGTACTTTTTTGGTTGAGCTCCAGTACCATTTCAAAATTCCGATTTTCCATCCCTGGAGTGTACTAAATGGGGTCACAGAATTATATTTTAATGAGTTAAAAACGGAATGACAGACTTATATATATATACTCTCTCCCTCTCCCAAAGAGCGTGCAAAAAAATCACTCAAAAAATTTGTTTACTTAATTTTTTTTTAATATTTTCCTTTAAAAAATTTTCATCAAATAAAACAACACACTCAAATTATTTTAACCCAAATTCACTTTTACTCAAAATTATTTATAAATTGTGAAGGGCATTTATTGATTCGATCAAACCGAATTTAACAACTCTTTAACTTATTTATCAATTCTCTTTGAGCAAATATATTTTTCAGTAAACAAGTTTTCTTGGTTAAATAACATAAATAAATAAATTCACTGTCAATGTCATATTGATTTGCAAAAATTGTTTGAATTATTCATTACGTAAGAATAATTCGGAATTTTAAATTTATTTAAATTTATTTTTGTTTATTTGATCTTTAACTATTAACACTCCATTGTTTAGGTATACTTCCCTTGTATTTACATAAAAATATATATTCATACTTAAACCATTTTTATAGACATATGAGTGTCATAAATATCAAATTTTATTATATTTAAATTGCATTTACTGCACATTTTCGTAACAAATACTTTTGACCATAAATATTTTTTATAGACACATTTCTAAGTAGCGAAAGTTAAACATTTTATTAATAGTAAAACTATTAACTTTTCATTGAATTGAAATTAATCTTTGAAAAGTGATCACTCAGCTTCAACATTCTTACCTTCTTGATTACAAAAAAACTATAGTGTTTAACACTTTGGCGACCGGCGTTAATCACTTTAATAAAAATTGACCATTAATCCAAAAAAAATAAAATTAGTAAAATTTTAATTTTTAATTTTTTTTATTATTTTATTTTGTACCCAATTTTTCGAGACAACTCCGTTGCTCATCTTCAGGGGATCTAATCATTATTTTTAAACAATAAATTTTGCGTATTTTATGATTAGATCCCCTGAAGATGAGCAACGGAGTTGCCTCGAAATATTGGGTACAAAATAAAATAATAAAAAAAATTAAAAATTAAAATTGTTTTTTAATTTATTATAAACGACCTCAAGCTAAACTAAATATAAACCACAACAACAAAAAAGGTCAACAATATATACTGTCAACAATTAGTAAAATTTTAAAAAGTATTGAGTAAAAAATTACTCAATTGTTGCACTAATGAACTAATTAATAGTATTGAGTAAATTTTAATAAAAAATTTAATACAAATTTTCAAAAAGTATTTCAAAACTTATTAAAAATTTAATTGCCACAATTAAAAATTTACTCAAATAAATTAATGTTTTTGTAGAGGTTTTCTACAAAAATTTGAAAGTTGCTTAAAACAAATTTGAAATTTGAAATCTTGAAATTGTTTTTGTTTAAAACCTCTACAAAAGACAAGATTTTTTTTTTTTAAAAGACAATATGATACCGTTATTTATTCATTTAATTTTTTTCTAATATTTTTTCTAAGTTAATACGTAAACTTCATAATTTTTATACATCGATAAATATTTCTGGTCTTATGTAAATTTTAAATGATACTTCGCAATATTCTTACTGTTTTTAATAAAATCTATTATCATAATTATTGCACTTTAATTAAATATATAAAAGTTATAGAAAACCTTATTTTAAATAATAATTTTCCCATAGAATATACAATTCACTTGAGTATAATCATGTGAAATTCTATATCATAATTTCATTATATATTTTTTTTATTATGAAACATTATCTTGAAAGTTTTGATTACGCAAATACTTTATTCAAACAAATATTTTTTTTTCTAAACAAAAAAAAAAAAAAACATGAGAAAATGACACACCTCCTTAAATGATAAGTGGTTTAATAAGTTAATAAATTTTATTTTTTAAACAATTTTCAGGTTTAAGCAAAATTTATTCACTATATTTAACAATTTGAATTGATGGGTTTTAAAAATTTCTTTTCATTTAGTAAATTTTAATTGCCGGTGTAAAAATCGATTTTATCTTATCAGTTCTTATTTGATCTGATAATATATAATTCTAATTGTATATCTAATTGTATATAATTGTATCTGATCAGATATAAATACATGTCAAATTTGTGTCAATGTTGACCAAATAGATCTCGATTTTGGTAATTTCAGATATAATTATATCTTATCAGACATGATTATATATGAAAAGATATGAACAGATCAGATAAGATTTAATACATTTTCAGGTTCATTTCTGAATTTTAATAGGGTTTTCTCTTTTGCTTTCAATTAAGCTTTGCTGGCTTTGAATTGGTATTTCTCAATTTTAATTGGCATTTTTTTGGTGTAGGGTTTTTACTTCCAATTGACCTTTTCTGAATTTCAATCGATCTTATCTAAAATTTAACTGTGTTTTTCTTAATTTCTAATTGCTAT
Organism: Pegoplata infirma; assembly: GCA_963921195.1. NCBI lineage: Eukaryota > Metazoa > Arthropoda > Insecta > Diptera > Anthomyiidae > Pegoplata > Pegoplata infirma. The sequence goes on along the minus strand of OY992539.1, from coordinate 90,959,646 downwards.
TCTGTCATTTTGTGAGCCCCGAATTATTCTGAGACGATCTTAACATTTTCATTATCCGGTGAACAACTTATAGGCCTTTATTTAAGTAAAGTTTCTTATCATTATTTTTTATTTTTTTTTTGCCTGACATTGATATTGAATTTACAAATATGTTTAATATGTTTGGATCCTCTCATTTGGCATTATACATGCGAATGTTTTTGAAATTCCATAGTTAAAAACTACAGTCTAACCTCGTTTAGCGCTACTAACATGAATAACTTTTTCATCCGATTACTGCACCCTAAAAATCAGTTAAATTTCTGAAAAATTAAGCACTTAAGTCCTTACTTACAATTATACTTAAATTCCAGCCATTTAGTCTCGGTTTAACATTTATTTATTAAAAAAATAAATCGAGATTTGTTTGAATTCCAAAATTCAGAAACTTCGAAGCTTACACACGAAAATTTTTGGGAACAGATTCCAACTACAATAGATTCTTGAAAATGTTCTACGTTAATCACAACAAAATTTTCTATGTTCAATTACACAGGCCGACAAAATTTTAATAAGGTCGAAACCCCGCGACTAGAGTATACATTTCTGAGTGGCGATGAATCCAAACCTATACTCAGAATTACTCCATTACATCGGGTTTTTGAGATATCTTGGCTTAAAATTAAAAAAAAAAAAACTATTTTCGCCATATTCGTCATAACTGCGCAAATTTACCTTTATTTTTAAAACATGTTATTTCGTCTAAAAGTCCCACAAATTACCTTTAAAATAAATGCATAACTTTTGTAATATCTTGTTCCATCTCTGAGATATGTTCACATGAAATTTGAAAAATTTGGGCTTTCGCTATATTGATGTTTTTTTCTGTGAATGCAAATTCGATAGATTTTTCGCTAAATTTCGCCTTTATTTTAGGGCAAACTTGATTTTTGAATTGTTTATATATCTTTTTGCTACCTATCTGAGACGATATCTCAGCAAACAGTAGAGATATCTAAACAAACCAGAAAGCATTTTACTGGAATAAATTATGTATTCAAGACTCTTGTTGTAAAATATAAGCAAAATTTAGCGAAAGATCTTTTAAATTTTCATTTATAATAAAAATACCATGAATATGGCGAAAATACGGATTTTTCAAACTTCAGGTTATGATATCTCAGAGATGGAACAAGATATTTTAAAGGTTAAACATTAATTTTTAAGGTAATTTGTGGGACTTTTAGACGACATATCAGGTTTTATAAATAAAGGTACACTCAAAATAAATTCTTTGTCCAATCAGCAGAAAAATCTGCTGAAATGACACCCATTTTGAACCATATTAGAAATCTGCTGATTTTAGCAGACACGGTTTGTTGAAAATCTGTCATGATCTGTCAGCAGAGAAATCAGCTAAGCCATTTTCTAGAAAATTTTTGTTTTTAGAAAATTTGTTTTCATGAAAATTTTAATAGTTTTTTTAATATAAACTTTAAAAATAAAAAAAAAAAACATAAAATTAGCAATATAATCTTGACAAAGATTTTAGTAAAAATATGCATTTTAGCAAAAAAATCTGCTGCAAGTTTGCTAAATCAAATTTAAAGTCGTTTTACAGATTTTTTTTATAGAGTTTTAACGAATCGAATATGGCGAAAAAAAGGGGTTTTCGACTTCAAGCTAGGATATCTCGAAAACCTGATGTGATAGGCAACTTTCAAGATCAGATTCGGATTCAGCGCAACTCAAACCCTTAAAAAAGCATGCTCTGGTCTAGGGGTTAACAATTTGTTGGCCTGTTTTATTTTTCAAAAAACCTACTTGCTCTAAAAAACTATTGCTTTCTGAACAATTTCGAATAAAAATCATTGATTTTGGAATGTTAAGTAGAAACGGTTGCAGAGTAATACACTCAGAAAATTATGTAAGTTACTACATGTTAGTTGTTTGTATATTTTGCAGTAGTTAGTTGTTTTCAACTGCAAAGTCAGTTGTTTTTGTATGAAAAATATCAAACAACTATTTCTGTTAATTATTTTAAGTAGTTTTTTTGAATAACTAACAAAAAAGTACTGTGATGTAGTAACAGTTATTAAAAGTAGTTAATTTTATTTAGCTTATCTCTGAAAAATTTTTACAATTTTTTTTTTAAAAACAAAGAAAAACTTTGAAAAAATTTGGACTTCAATTTTTTTTTCTGAAAATTTTTTTTGAAAAAAAAAAAATATTTATTGATTATTTTATTTTTACTACATTTTAGTTGTTTTGACTACAAATGTAAGTAGTTTTTACTACATAAGTCAGTTGTTTTTTGTCAGTTAAAATAACTAACATTGTGATTTGATTTAACTGAAAAAGTAGTTGACCCCAAAACAACTTACAAAGTAGTTATTTTAACTGACATTTTCAGTTGATTTTACTAACATAATATTTTGAGTGTATGATGCATTCTGGAAACGATTATTTGGAACGGAAAATTTTGCTGGGTTAGGGCTGCTTTAAAAAAAATTGATTAAACGAGGTTCTACTGTAGTATATTAAATTTATAAGTTGTTTAATTGACAACATGTTCTGTTTTAGAAGAATTTACGAGATAAGTTGTTTAATTCACAGACATTAAAATTTTATTACTATCCAGACCAGTTTCTATCAATAATTGCGACACGTGCCAAATTTACATTGACTAAGAAAGGCGATCTCAATAAATTTATTTAATTAAAACAAAAATATTTTTTGTTGGCCATAAGTTATAATAGCTTATGTCGAAAAACTTTTAACAAATAACTATTTTTTATATTTGATTGAAACTAAATAGAAAGGCCGGTTGAATGAGAGCTTTGTATTTTGCATTAGATGTTACTTTTAGAGAAAAAAGTTTTTGTTTTTTTTAAATTGCTCACATAATAATGGCCTTAACTTTCGTTCTAAAATGAATTTCGAAACTAGGGTTGGTTGTAAATGAGCTCATTTATATACAGTAAAACAATATTCAATAAATTTCGATTTTCTTTTAAATCGACATAAGCTATTATCTCTTATTACCACAAATATATACATATTTTAAAATTTACATACACACTTCAAATTAAGTTAAGATAGGTAATGAATGTAAAATAATATTGTAAATAAATTAAAACAAGTTGAAACAAAACGACGAATATTTCACAAAAATGATTTAAGAAGTGTACTTCCGAAATACGAAAATTATTTATGCCAAATTTGGAAATAGACCAAAAATAGACATTTAAAACCAAAATATGCATTTTTACCTAAATATGCTAAAACAAATCGATGTCATTTTAACGCAAATTTCTAGATTCTGAAAGATAATTGGTCGATATCGTTTTTACACTGTCGATAAAAATATGGATTTGCTTGGAAATCGTTATCCTAAGTAGTTGTAACTGTTTCTTTACTTTCAAAATAACATACATAATTTCATTTCTCCCCTTACTGAAAACAAATTCCTTGAACATTTTTCCCTTTTTTTTCTTAATTACAGTGAACATCAATCATCTGCAACAACTACTACCCCACCACAAAATGAATTATCGCCAACGCAACAAGTTGAAATGGTGATAAATGAAGAAAAGTTAGTAGATTTTTATTAACATTTTATCAACAATTATTTAATTTATGTGTGGTTTATTCTATACTAATTGATCATTATTTTCTAACCTTATCATTTCATAAATGTTTGTCGATTCATTTTATTCATTTCATGTTTTTTTTTTCTATGATTTTGATTCCAATCAATGTCAATTCAAAGCAAATTAAGATAAGATTTTTGAAGTGACATGTTAGAAATCGTATTTTTGTTTTGCTATTTTTCACCCAGTAACTAACATCCCCCACCTCGTTTTTTTTTTCATTTTTATATTCATATTAATATCTTAATATTTAATTTTTTCATTACCTGCAATAAAATTTGTTATCAATAATTTTATTGTTATTTTACCTAACAATTTCTTATCGGAATTTCTTGGTATTGATACGTAATAAATTTGTTCTGAAGTCTTATAAAAGTGGAAAGTAAAAAAACGAAAGAATTAGAAAATTTATAATCAATGGCAAAACGTGTCGTCCATTAACACTAAAAAATACCGGAGACAATAGGTATGTTAATCAGACAAATTATAGAAAAGTCAGTTATTTTTACTAAATTTTCCAGGGAAAAAAATCTCAAATTCCGAAAATTTAAGGCAAAATTTTTTTGAGAAAATGTGACACGGAAAATAGTCATAACTCAATCATAACTCAATTTTTTCTATGTGGTTGTTGTAAGCAATCATAAAAAAATTCAAATTTTGTTTAATAATTTCAAAAAATAAAGACCATACTAAAATGTACTATTTTTTACTCATTTTACTACAGCTGGAAATTTTCAATACAAAAAGTAAACAAAACTTTCAACTAGTAGTAAATTGTAGTAAGAAATTTGATTAATGATAATAAACCTAGTATTTAAATTGACAAATAATTTTAAATTTTGAGACTTTTTAAGATTTTGTTTACAAAAACACAGGGATATGAATTTAAAAAAAAATAAAATTGATCATAAGCAGTCATAACTGTGAATAGGACTGTAAATCTTAAAAATTGGTAGATTAATCAGACAAATTGTAGAAAAGTCAGTTATTTTTACTAAATTTTCCAGAGAAAATAGTCTCGAAATCCGAAAATTTTTTCATAGAAGTTTTTGAAAATGTTTAAAGTCAAAAGTTTTTATGGGAAAATGTGATTACTCAATGAAAAGTTAGCTGCTAACTGCCGATTTAACGGAGCCTTATGTCAAAATTTGTATGAAAAAGTTAAATGCCGATTTAACGGAGCCTTATGTCAAAATTTGTATGAAAAAGTTAAATTTAACGGAGAGTTATTTTATAATGGAGCATTGAGGAATCCAGCCTAAATCTAAAAAATTGTCTTTTTTAACCGATTTTGTTAATATAAATTTCCCATAAAAGGTGACGTCAATCCAAGATTTTTATTTATATCATAAATTCTATGAGAAATCATGAAAAATGTGTATTTTATGACTGGGGTCTTTGATTTTTGTTATATTTTTCACACAGAAGCACAGAAGCCATAAAAAGATTTTAATTATGAGATCCAAAAATGCTTTTGAAAATGTTTAAAGTCAAAAATTTTTATGGGAAAATGTGATTACTCAATGAAAAGTTAGCTGCTAACTGCCGATTTAACGGAGCCTTATGCCAAAATTTGTATGAAAAAGTTAAATTTAACGGAGAGTTATTTTATAATGGAGCATTGAGGAATCCAGCCTAAATCTAAAAAATTGTCTATTTTAACCGATTTTGTTAATGTAAATTTCCCATAAAATGTGACGTCAATCCAAGATTTTTATTTATATCATAAATTTCACGAGAACTCATGAAAAATGCGCATTTTAGGACCGGGGTTTGATTTTTGTTATATTTTGCACACAGAAGCTCTATGAAGCCATATAAAGATATTAATTATGAGATCCAAAAATTAAAAAAAATTGTGTAATTCTAAAGAGTTATATTTTTTTGAAGTACTTACTGTATTGTATAGCATATAAATCATAAAATATTGATACTGAAGTCTATTTTTGAGTTTCAGATTCTGAGACATTTTTTGTATAGAAAAAGTCTCATATTCTGAGACATTTTTCGTATAGAAAAAGTCGCAGATTCTGAGAAATTTTTCGCATAGAAAAGTCTCAGATTCCGAGTCATTTTTCGTATAGAAAAAGTCTCAGATTCTGGAAAACGTCTCCGATTCTAATATTTCTGAGAAACTTTTTCAAATGTTGAATTTGCTACAAGTGCCAGATTTTGAGACATTTTTCATGTAGAAAAGTCTCAGATTTTGAGATATTTTTCGTATAGACAATTCTCAGGTTCTGAGACAGTTTTGGTATGGAAAAAGTCTTAGATTCTGAGACATTCTAAGACATTTTTGGTATAGAAAAAGTCGCAGAATCTGAGACATTTTTCCTATAGAAAAAGTCATAGATTCTAAGATATAGAAAAAGTCTCAGATTCTGAGACATTTTTCGTATAGGAAAAGTATAATATTCTGAGACATGTCGTATAAAAACAGGTCACATGTCGTATAAAAACAGGTCTCAGATTTTGAGAAGTTTTTCGTATAAAAAAGGTCTAAGGTTCTGAAACATTTTTCCTTTAAAAAAAGTTTCAGATTCTGAGACATTTCTTCCCACAGAAAATTTTAACCAATTACCCACTTTAATAAAATCATAACAAAACAGGTACGAAAATTATAGTCGGTCAAGACCAACCATATAATACCCTCCACCAGAGTTTCCCGGAAAATAGGTCCCAAGGTCTCACATGGACCGATTGGAAATATTTATTGTGAAAATTTATTAAGTATAAAAAAAAATCAAAAATCAAATATTGAGTGAAATAGGCTTCTAAGGAGTGAGATCATAAAAATGTTAACACACATTTTTGCCTACAACTTTGGTGTAAAGCTTCCAAATTTTTTTTTTTTTCGGCAGTTTACATTTTAAAAATATGTCAGTTAATAAATTAATTTACATCATGAGTTTTAATTTGCAATTTTTTACACAATGGACGATGAAAGAAAAGTGCGTTCAAAAATAATTAAATATTTTCAACAAAACCAAACATGGACATACAAAAAAATTGCCAAAGAAACTAATGTATGCCGCCAAACAGTTTCAAAAGTGGTAAAAAGGTATCTGGAACACCTAACAATTGAAAGGAAGCCGGGAACAGGAACAACGACTGGTTATCGTAACATTGGTAAGGCATATAAAGTTAAAAGCATCCTTAAGAGAGCTCCTAACACATCTGGCAGAAAAACAGCTCGGTTAGCCCAATGCTCAGACTTTTTTGTACGTAAAGTGAAACGTAAGGCGGGACTAAAGTCCTACAAAGTTCAAAAAGTTCCCGATAGAAACGCTTTTAAAAATTTGGAGGCCAAAACCAGAGCTAGAAAATTGAAATCAAATTTTATAAAAAAATACAACTGTTGTGTAATGGACGACGAAACTTATGTCCTGGCTGATTTTGCGTAGCTCCCTGGTCAAGAATTTTAGGTTTCCGATGTTCGAGGAAATGTTGCGGAAAAATTTCGGTCAAAAAAGCAAACGAAATTCCCCAAAAAATTCCTAGTATGGCAAGCCATATGTAGCTGCGGCCAAAGAAGCCAGTCATTTGTGACATCTGGCTCTATAAACAGCGAAATTTATATCAAGGAGTGTTTGCAGAAGAGACTTCTTCCGTTCTTGAGTCAGCACAATGTATCCACTTACTTTTGGCCCGATTTAGCATCTTGTCACTACAGCAAGAAAGCGCTGGAGTGGTATAATGATAATAATGTGGTTTTTGTAACAAGAGAGGCAAATCCACCAAACTGCCCGGAGCTCAGGCCAGTGGAGAGATATTGGGCTCTTGTTAAAAAAGAATTAAAGGGCACAAAAAAGGTCTCCCAGGACATGCAAGATTTCAAACGTAGATGGACCACCTGCTCTAAAAAGGTGACAGAAACTACCATAAAAGCCTTAATGGGAGGGTTTCCGGAAAAAGTGGATAACTTTGTTCGTAGTGGTTAGAGTTCCATGCGGTTTTTTTGTTATGATTTTGTATTAAATTTTATTTAATAAAAATTTGGTTTGAAGTCTTAAAATTCAGTAGTCTGTTTTTTATTTAACTTTATGTGTGTTAACATTTTTATGATCTCACTCCTTACATTGAATATCGGCTTCTGAATATCGGGCTAAGTTTTCACATGTCCAAAAATGGTCTGATGACAATCAGATTTGATAAGGTTATTAAAGTACGCGTTAAAATACACAAACACAATTTTAATTAAATATTTTCTATTTTCATTGAATCGGGAAGGTGGTTTGTATGGGGGTCACAAGAAGAAGTGGTCCGATTCCTTTAAAATTTTAAATTTAAATTTGTGAAGACAAAAAAACGTTTACCTGCCAAATTTAGAAAGGATGTCTACTATAATACGAAAAGGACCTTTGTATGGGGGTAGGTCCATATTAGAGATGAGCGATATTTTTATACAGGTGTTCATATATGTTTCAAATATGTTTGTCCATATGCCGCCAAATTTCGTATATGCTCATTAGAGTGTCCCTTATTTTGGAAATGTCGAGACAGTACCCGCTCATTTTTTTTCCTTTTGACTTAAAAATAACTGAGGAAAATTTTTACGCCCCTTCGACCACGCCTTCCCTACGCGGCGGGGCCTTAAGAGCAGGGCCTAAAAAAACATTTTTCCATAAAAACAAAAAAATTTTTTTTTTGATTTTTAATTTTTTTGTTATTAATTATTATATTATGTACTTGGTTAGCTTATTCATGACAAAACAACTAAAACCGTTGCTTGTCAAAACTAAAAAAAAAATATTTTGAAAAAATTTTTTACCAGAGGACCCCAACGCACAGTGGGAAAAATTGCCAATCTAGCGGGAAATAATTCAAAATATAACTAACAGATTTTAACAAAGTTATAATGCGATTTTAAAGTGGGATTGTGACTGCGTTTTAATCCGTTAAGAACTTAAAGTTTAGTTAACCCATTAGGGAATTACACACTATCAAATGTTGACAATTTATTGGGCTCTCACAGTTAATTGTTTATAATAGTAAACTTGTCATCGCCGTGTATCGGAAGGGGTAAGCCGTTACCTACCAAGTGTTTGATTTCTTTTAAAGGGTGCTATTAGGTATGTTATGTATAAATTTCCATACGTTATCTGTTTTGCGAAGGCTCCCTTGTAACGAATTACATAAACAACGTTTTTTTTTAACTTGTTTAAATTCTTATGGAGCTACAAAAAAAACGCTGTCAGATGCTGCTTAATCTTTAATTATAGATTATTCTACATATAATGAGGTATTACTATTAAAAAAATTAGCTGCGTAGGCCTGCGTAGCGATTTTTTAAAATTATTTTTGTAATTTTGGTCTTTCAATAATTATAATTCTAAACCTAGGCAGCGATGAACGCGACTCACGTATATGTTGAGAATCGCGAAGGATTTTTAGTAATTTGTTTTTAACATAGTAGAGCGTCGAAATCTTGAAAAAAGTTCGTGCTGAATTAAAATTATTTATTGATTTTATGATTTTTAAATAACCGATTTAAGTCGCATTCAGTTGGTGAAAAAATTCTTAATAAAAATATTTTTATAAATAATAATAAATTTAATACTATCATTTGAATTGGTTAATAAACTCTTTGGTTTTTTTAAATTTGTTTGATATGTCATTTCAACGGAGAGAGATATTTGAATTTTGGCGTAAATGCGACAGTGCTTCTGATCGGAACTCAACAGTTATCAATTATATCTTGTCCAAACTTCGAAATAACATCTGCAACGAGAATGATAGCTATAACGTGCGAGATTTATGTAGTAAGTGCGAGAGTTTCTCGCAATTTATATAGTTTTGAAAATCATTACAATATATGATGTAATGAAAATATAGATTTTCTAGTAGAAGACGAAGAACCCGGACTGTCACAACCTCGAGGGCGTCCTTTAAAGACTTTTTTGGAAACGACAAAAAAATCCAAGAGGAGTCGTGTTTCGGATCTTGTACAAAATAACATCAAGGAATAATTATTGGTCGCTACGAAAGTAAGTCTGTACAAATCTGGAAAGAGAGATGCAGCCTAATTATTAGATGAAATTAAAAAAACACCAAAAAGGGCTACAAAGATGAAAAAATCCGTATTTTACCCCGCTGAAGCACCGACATAATACACACCAGAAGAGGCAATGGCACTATACATTGACAAAAGGTTAACTAAAAATTTGTATATGCTTATGCAATCAGGTGCTAAGACTCCTATTTTAGTTATATGCTGGATGTAGGGTATATGTCCAAATGTTATCAGATTTCACTTACAATATTTGATAACCACATTTACTTTTCAAAAAATATAAAATTCTTATTTTAAACATAATTTTCCACAGCTAACAGGTACAAAAAAAAATACTCTTGAGTTAGTCGTATATAACACCTTTTGGGGCACCCTGTATTGAAAAACAGTTTCTTGTTATTCATTATACAAAAAGCTCATATCCTTAGCTATAAAATCTCCAAGTATTGTTATCGGATCAGACCAATAGTTTAGAAGATATGATTTTTTTCCTGCCAGATTGGTGTTTTTTCCCACTGTGCAACGGGTCCAGGTATGTTCAAAGAAAATGTTAGGGATTAACAATTATTGGGGGTCGGTCTTACAATTTACCCCTCTAGGAGGCACAATGGGAGCGGTAGAGGCTGACTTAATAATAATAAATTAATAAAAAATAATTGTATGGGGACCAACTTGAGGATAGAGACTAGATATGTTCTAAGAAAATGTTGAGTGAATTTCTATCCACCCTCGTTAATTTATTAGAAGTACAATGTTTACATTTTTTCAGAGTAAGCGCTAATTAAAAGAGGGTACTCCCCCATAAAAATCATGATAAAAATTGTTTATTATTTTTCAAATATCATAAATACTTGTTAAATCTTGAAATAATGATAAGAAAAGAAGAAATACAAAAACTGAAGTTAAATGATGCTTCAACTATAATATTCGGGTACAAGAAGTGAAAATTTATTACTTTATTAACAATAGAAATACTTAACTTCAACTAATAACAACATTGAAACAAAATTGTAGTTTTTAAACAAATAATGTTTAATTTAAAAGTGCATGAAAAGAGGTATTAAATAATTTTTTATAAAGAGATTTTTAAAAATTAATTTGAAATATTGTAAAAAATAATTGTTTAAAAGACCGTTAGTAACGATTTATGGAGATTTAATTAACACTGTTAATAACACATAAAATACTTTATCTACCATTGCCCGCCACTTTTTTGTCACAGACCTGCTTCACTGCGATCAAGTGAACTGCACGATCTTTCTGATCTGTTGGATGCCAAAATTCAATATCTTAGTTGTTTCATAAGGAGCTCAAATTGGTTTAACGGCAGAGACTAGTAGAGAAGCCCCATTACCGTCCCGTGGTATAACAACGCACCACAGAGTCTATTTGTGCTGACGTTAAGCGTCAGAAACGACGTACAACCTAATATCACAGTGGGATGGTCAAAAAGTTGTTCATAATTTAATAAAGTTTTTTGTTCACAAACTTTGCAAACTTTTTACAGGCAAACTGTAGAAATGTCTTGCTAGAGAAATAAGTATTTTTTTGACCTTTTTTTAATTATGTTGTAAAAAATTTAAAATATGTTTTCACTTACAAGGAAGGTCTTTCAATAGGCACCCATCCAGTGTCCTGAAAGTGGCATGTGAAACATATAAAAGTTTCTCTGTACAATCGGTGGTTTCCCATTGAAGGACATCCCTTGTTAGTTTTTTTTAGCACCCAGGTTCTTGGGTTGTAAATGGTAGGATAAGATATTTTTTTAACCTTGGATTTTTGGAAACAAATCATTTATTTTAAACCTGCTAATTTTTTTTGGGGCTTTTACACTTTGCTCTTGGCTTATTAAAAAAAATGTTTCTCAAATAAGCGCTTTTTAAATAATTTATACCCGTTTTTAACTTTAACTTTTAATCTTGACGCTTTTCTTCATTCAAGATTTGGCAAAACTGGTTATGATCGTGGACGTATAAACGCGACATTATCAGAGTAAGTTGATGTATTAATTATGCGATATTTTGTGAAGACGCTTCAATTTTTTTTAATAAGTAAGTAAGTTGTTCGGTTTTCACGTGACAATCTGTCAAACATTAAGTTTACACTGCCCAGGAAAACTTGTTGAAACAGATTCTTGTCACAATAAATTCTAGAATATATTCTGCGGTAATCACAACAAAATTTTGAGTATAAAATAATTTTTCAAAAAAACTACCTGTTCTAAAAATCGAAATAGCTACCACAAAAAAACAGCATTAACTAAATTTAAGGAAAATTGATAATGATTTAGCTCCATTGCAATGTTTTTCTTCTTTTAAGTCCATATGTACACATTTGAGGAACCCGAGTGGGTCCCGTACATATCTAAGGACCCGATGGGGTGAAGATTCCATTAGATTCGAACCCGATGGGCACACTCCCACTTGGGTCCTTTAAGAATCGTCATAATTTTTGATCCAAAATTTTTGTTTGTTTCGTTATACCTTGTTTAGTTTTTATAGTACGTGTTTGTGAGTTTCCCAATACGGAACTGGGAATGTTTAAAACTGTATAACTAAACATTTTTTTGTTGTATCAGCAATATATACTGACAAATTAACATTTTTTAAATTTTCGGGAATACCAACTTTTTTAGATTGGACCTTATTGCGGTCTCTAAAATGTTAAAAAAAATTGTCAGGGGCGATTTGTTTGGGGGGAGGAGCAAGGGACTTTGGGCGACACCTTCCCCTCGCGATAAATGTTGAAACATTTATTTATTATGATGTTTCCACCAACGTATTACAATTTTACTGTTATTTAAAAATAAGATTACCAATGCGCAACTACGCCCACAAAAGGGGGCGGGTCGAAAAAAATTTAATTTTCTTATTTCCTAGGCCCAAGTTCAGGCATATGTTTCATTTGCCTTACAAAAGTATAAAAAATCTTTAAAAAAAAACTGTTTTTTAGAAGTTGTTTTATACAATAGTAAAAAAATTGGTTATTTTAATTTCGTGAGTCTTAGTGAGCGTGATTATTACGTGAATGGGAGAAAAATTATAATTACTCACGAGAGAAAAATATTTTGTGCATGATTAGTATTTTTCATTCGTGATAGTGCATGAGTCAAAATTCACTCACGCGCCCATTTCTAGGCCCTGGACACTTAAATCGATCGTGTAGTTGGAGGGTACAAAAACTGACTAAAATCAAAGAATCTAAATATTATAAAATAATTTATAGTAAATTACGTTCTAAATTTTGTTTCAGAAATTTTTCTTTAAAAAACATTTTTTTTTCATTCTTCATATCATTTACGTAAAAATTTTTTTGCCGGTAAGAATTTTTTCTATGTATAGGGGAATTTTATTTTAGGCAGGCGCGGATCCACGTTGGGGGAAGGGGAGTAAAGGAATTTCACCCCCCCCCCCCCCCCTCCACCTTCCAAAATGGAATAGAAAATATGAAAAAAGAAGGGAAAGAAAAGGAAATAAGTAGAGAGAAAAGTGAAAAAAAAGAGGAAATAATTATTTATTAGATTAATCTAAAAAGTTTTTTTTATGAAAAATGTTCGAGAATTATAAAATTTTTCTAAAGGAAAAATGTATCGGAACATTAGAATTTTTTTTCTAGACTTTTTTTTCTATGAAAAAATGTGCTAAAATCTTAAAATTTTTCTATAGGAAAAATCTGAGAGTTTTTTCATACAAAAAATCTGGGAAGAAGATGTGTAAAAAGTAAAGTGAAAAATAAAGGGAGATTTTTTCTATAGAAAAAATTACACAGAATCTGTGATTTTTTTTATAGGAAAAATGTCTCTGAATCTGATATTTTATTTATTTTAAACAGTCTCAGAATCTTAGAATTTTTCTTTAGGAAAAATGTCTCAAATTCTGATATTTCTCAGATTCTGAGATTATTTATAATTGAAATATGTCTCAGAATCTAAGACTTTTTGATAGGAAAATCTGAGAACTTTTCCATTGGAAAAAACAGTTTTCGAATCCTAGAAAAAAAATTTTGGAGTTTATCGACAGGAAAAATGTCTCAGAGTCTGTGAGTTTTTATATAGAAAAAATGTTTTAGGATATGAGACTTTCTATAGGAAGAATAACTCAGAATCCAAGATTTTTTCTATAGAAAAAGTGCATCAGAATCTCAGACATTTAGGGAAGACGTCCCTGAATCTGACAAAATATTTTAGATTCTGGGATTTTTTTTTAATCTAAGAGTTTTTCTTTAGAAAAATGTATGAGACTCGGACTATAAGAGTTTTTCTGTAGGACAAATATCTCAGAATCTAAGACTTTTTGTTAAAAAAGTTTCTTTGATTCTCAGACTTTTCAATAGGAAATATGTCTCGGAAAATGTTTGAGAATCTTAAACTTTTTCTAGGGGAAAGTGCCTTAGAAAACTACACTTTTTATATAAAACAAGTAAGAAAATTATAGTCGGTCTAGACCAACCATATAATACCCTACACCAGAGTTTCCCAGAAAATGGGTTACAATTTCAAACATGGACCGATTAGATCTGCATTTTGTCAACTCTTTAATAAGTGTAAAAAACACTCACAACGCAAATTTGTGTGAAATAGACTTCTTTTTGTTGATAATAAACCGCTTTAACTGAATATTGGGCTAAATTTTCACATGGGGCCTAAGTCCAAAAATGATCCGGTGATAATCAGATTTGATAAGGTTATTAAAGTACGCGTTTAACATACACAAAGAATTTTAAAAGAATTTTTTAAAGAATTTTAATTAAATATTTTTTTCATTTTCATGAAATTCGAGAGATTTATGTGAAAATCGGGAAGGTGGTTTGTATGAGGGCTACAAGAAGAACTGGTCCGATTTCTTTAAAAATCGGAATGGTGATTTGTGTAGATAAAACATGACTCGTTTCGAAACGATACATATTATAATACGGTTATTAGAGTCATTTGAGTCAAAACTAAAGGGGACCGTTGTATGGGGGCTAGGTCTAAATATGGACCGATTTTTTTCCAATTTCAATAGGCTTCGTCCTTGGGCCAAAAGAGGCTTAAGTTTCAAATTTCAAGTCAATTGATTAAAAATTGCGACCTGTATCGTGTTTACACCGTTTACATGAACAGACGGACGGACAGACAGACAGACGTACAGACGGACGGACGGACATCGCTAAATCGACTCAAAAAGTGATTCTGAGTCGATCGGTATACTTAAAAGTTGGTCTAGGACCAATATTTCGGGTAGTTACAAACATCAGCACAAACTCATTATACCCTGTACCACAGTGTGGTGTAGGGCAGCGGTTACCAACCTATGGTACGCGTACCACTAGGGGGTACGCGAAACTGTCCGCGGGGGTACGCAAAATTTTAGTAATTTGGATATGCGTTTAAGATTAACATTTCAATGCTGGTTCCGCATCAGGTTTTTATGAAAGTTGGGGTCAAAGTTCACAAAAAACGTATTTTTGTGCAATTTAGAGAGCATTTTTGCAATGTTTTGGGATGATATTTTGAGATCTGACCACTTGTTTTCTATTAACCTTTCGATGCTGATTCCGAATATGGTTTCCAAATTTTTCTATGATGTCAGGTTTTTGAGCAAATTTATGTCAAAGTTCGTTTTTGGGCATTTTTAGAGACGGGTTGTGATAGAGTGGAAATTTTGGTACCATTTTGTTAAGCTCAAATTACCTTTCACTGTATATACGAGGGTGTTTCATTCGAAAAGTCACGGAATTATTGGTCTGACCTTGTATTAAAACAAAACATTTAAAAAAAATTACATGTTTTCCAAACACCCATCACGCCCCCCGTGATGGGTGTTTGGAACTTGTTTTGAGAGTTCAAAAAACTCCGTTGTTTTAATTTTTGGTGTAGAATTGACTGGTGAAATCGGATTTGCAATATTTTCAGCCGTTTTTGCTCTGCAGAAAAATCAGCTCAAAATTCGCGTTTTCAGATGCATTGAACCACCCTTATGGAGCGAACATTTTTCCAAAAAATACCACCATTGTTTTGATCTCCCCTAAATCCTTTTAATCTCCTCTAAATCATTTCAAAATTAACTCTATTATTTTTATGTACAGTTTTATAACGAAAACAAAAAACTCGTTAGGGGGTACGCGGCTGATAAAATTTACAATTAGGGGTACGCGAACCAAAAAGGTTGGTGACCGCTGGTGTAGGGTATAAAAAGTCTTTCAAATTGGCTCAAAAAAAAAAAAAAAGCATTTAAGTCATTAATTTTTCTAATCTGAGGTATTTTCAATAGAATAGGTTTTCAAAACCTAAAATTTTTGGTGATGAAAGACTTTTTCTGTAGAAAAATTGAACAGAAAAAATATTTCAGATTCTAATATGTTTTCTAAGGGGAAAAAGTCATTAAATCTGGAAAATTTTTGTGGACGCAGAATTTTCCAATTTTTAATCAATTGACTTGAAATTTGAAACTTAGGCCTCTCTTGGCCCAAGGACGAAGCCTATTGAAATTGAAAAAATCGGTCAACATTTAGACCAATGATTCCCAACCTTTGATTCTCGCCCCACTAGGGGGCAATTTGTATGCTTCAGGGGGGGCAGGAGCAAATTTTTTAAATTTTTGCTTGTCAAATAAACTAAAACAAATCTTATTTTAGTTAAATTATTTAGTTGTTTGTTGAAAACTTTTTTTAAAACTTTGTTTAAACGACGATTTTTTCAAAAAGTTTCCTTTAGCAAAAGTAAATTTTAAATTATGAGGCAAATTTAAAAAATTTACAAATTTTTCTTGGGTGTAGGGGGTCATTGCAGTTTTCTTAACTTAAAAGTGGGGCATGGCGCAAAAAAGGTTGGGAACCATTGATTTAGACCTAGCCCCCATAAATAGGTCCTCTTTAGTTTTGGCTCAAATGACTCTAATAACCGTATTATAATAGGTATCTTTTCGAAATTTGGTAGGTTTTGTCTTCACAAATCCCCATACCGAATTTTAAAGGAATCGGACCAGTTCTTCTTGTAGCCCCCATACAAACCACCTTCCCGATTTTCACATAAATCTCTAAAATTTCATGAAAATAGAAAATATTTAATTAAAATTCAGTTTGTGTGTGTTAAACGCGTACTTTAATAACTTTATTAAATCTGATTATCATGGACCAGTTTTGGACTTATGCCACATGTGAAAATTTCGCCCGATATTCAGTTAAAGCGGTTTATTGTCAACAAATTTGATTTGTGAGTGTTTTTTTTACACTTATTAAAGATTTGATAAAATTTTAAAATCAGAATACCTTTTTGGAATAAACATGTCTCAAATCTGATATATTTTCTTTTGGAAAATTGTTTCAGAATCTGGTCTTGCTGTCAGAAAAATGCTTTAGAGATGCTGAGAATTTCTTGTGGAGACATTTTTCAAAATATCAAAAAAAAATTTTTAAGTTATGTAAAAAATATTTCTACCCAGCAAAATTTTCTGTTCCAAATAATCGGTTCCGAAACCCATCAAAACTACCCTGCAACCGGTTCTACTTAACATTCCAGAATCAATGATTTTTGTTTGAAATTGTCCCGAAAGCAATCGTTTTTTAGAGCAAGTAGTTTTTTTAAAAAATAATTTTACATAGAAAATTTTGTTGTGATTACCGTAGAATGTATTCAAGAATCTATTGAACCAGGAATTTGTTCCAAAAAATTTTCCTGGGTATAAAAATAAAATTATGAAATCGTACAAAACACTAAAAACCTCAAATAATCATTCAAATCCGACCTGAGGTTCTCTGCAAAAAAATATTACAGTAAAAAAAAAAAATCCTCCCAAACCCAAGAGCTGTATCCGGGCCTGACTTAAGGAAAATTTTGAACTATTGTATTAATCATTACAATTTTAAAAATTTCCAACTTTTAGTTAGATTTTACTAAGTATTGGGACAACAAATTAACAATTGTGTCCCAAAATTGAGTTACGTCTTTCGTTTGAGTGTAGTAACAGTAATTTTAAGCGGTTATTTTTATATACATAATAATTTTTTAGTTTAAACGTTTTTCCGATATTAATTTCTTTTTATTAAAATTATTAATTAATTTTATTCTTTTATTTCTCATTTTAGTTACTGCTATGAAGTTATTAAAGAAATTGCTGATTTTCTAATGGAACGTACTGACATTAGACCGGTTGTTGGCATTATTTGCGGATCTGGTTTAAATTCTTTGGCTGATAATATAACCGATACCCACAGTTTTGAATATGAAGATATTCCCAATTTCCCTGTATCCACAGTTGATGGTCATGTGGGACGTTTGATTTTTGGTTATTTAGAAGGCTTACCTGTCGTGGCGATGCAAGGTCGTTTCCATTACTATGAAGGCTATCCCTTGGCTAAATGTTCTATGCCAGTACGTGTTATGAAATTGGTGGGTGTTAGATTCCTAATGGCAACCAATGCTGCTGGTGGTCTTAATCCTAAATTTAAAGTTGGCGATATCATGATTGTACGTGATCATATTAATATTATGGGATTTGCTGGTAACTCACCGCTACAAGGACCTAATGATCCACGTTTTGGTCTTAGATTTCCACCCATGACAAATGCATATGATGCTCATTTAATACGTACCGCTCGTAAGGTAGCCAAGGAGATGGGTATTGAAAGTGAAATTCACGAAGGTGTTTATACATGTTTGGGTGGACCCAATTATGAAACGGTGGCCGAATTGAAAATGTTACGTATTATGGGTGTGGATGCTGTAGGCATGAGTACCGTACATGAAGTGATCACAGCTAGACATTGTGATTTAACAGTATTTGCCTTTAGTTTGATAACCAACAAATGTGCCACAGATTACGATAGCAGTGAAGATGAGGCCAATCATGAAGAAGTCGTTACTGTTGGTAAATCTAGACAAGCCACATGCAGTGAACTGTTGTGTCGTGTTCTTAAAGAAATTGCTGTACAACACCATTTAACGCCAAAAAAATAAATTTCCAGAATATTAAGAAATGGACACATTTTAAACAATTATGTTTTTTTTATTTTTTTTTTTTTAAAAAAAGACAAAATGAGAATATTTTTTATCTAATAGAATGATGAAGAGTTTTATTTTTAAATATAAAAAAATGTATTTAAATTTTATAGCATTAGAAGAATATCAATTGATTTGATAGATATTAAAATGTAGTTATAACTTTAATACAACTACTTACTTTAATATACTCCTCTTTTTAATTATTAATCTTTACAATAATTATAGATATTTTAATAATTGTAGATGACATAAAATCAATTGTATTTTTTAAATAGATTTATAATTATAATAAAAAAAACTGTATGAATAACATACGTGCTTTAATAAAAAAACATATGAAATAAATATTTAAAAGTTATTTTAAAATCTTTAAGGAAAGCTTGTAGTTTGAGAAATCTAAATTTTGTTTCACCAGAGGTGCCAGATAGTTTATTATCCAGTGCTACTAGATCCTTCCATTAAAACTGTATTAGCTCAGTAACTACATACATGGTGTATTTGCCAGGAAAAAAGGACATTCCAATATTGTTTTCAAAATTTGTTATTAAAATTTTTTAAATCTGCATAATTTTATCTACAGTATTACTTTTAGAAGTTTTTTCGTACGACTTACGGTTTCTGAGTAAAAATAATAAAAAAAACTATCTAAAAGTCAATATTGCCCATTAGCGTCCAACCTGAATCAAATAATGTCACGTAAGGCGTAACGCCCAGTAATTTTTCGTTTCTAATATTTGAATGTAGGGCACCCTTAATTAAACGGACGTAAAAATTTCAAATTTGATGTATTTGTATGTGATTCTGGTTCGATCCTTAAACGCCCATATTTTCAAAGTATTGACAAAAAGCTCGTTTTTAATCATTAATAGGGATGAGATTTACGTGCAAATGCATGTTTTTTGTCGATAGTCTAAAAACGATATCGACCAATTATCTTTCCGAATCAAGAAATTTGCGTTAAAATGGCATTGATTTGTTTTTGCATGTTTTGGTGAAAATGCATATTTTTGCATATTTTGATTTTAAATGCATATTTTGTGCATATTTCCAACTTTAAAGTGCATATTTTTGCATATTTTGGCATAAACTAGCAAAAACACAAATTGAAATTTATTTTTTTCAAAAACTATTTTAAATTTTAAAAATTTATTTGGAAAATAAGAAAAACAATTTTTTTTTGTTTTTAGTTTTTTTTTTTAGATTTTCTTAATTTCTAAAAAAATCTCGTTTACATAAAGTTTTAAATGTTACTATTTAAACCCGCCGCTATTTTTTGCTTTTTAAGAAGTTTTTCCTATGAAAACAAGATTTTTATTACACACATTTTATTTTTTAGTGCATATTTTAAGGTTTTTTAGTGAATCTTTTGAATTTTTTAGCGCATATTTTAACCCATTTTGATCCTCTGTTCGATTTTTCGAACAGTAAAGAACACCTTTTTCAAAAAAATATTTATGTATGAAAGTGGTTAAATTTCGGGTAAATATAATTACGAATGTCAAGTCTCATCTTTTTGCAATTAAAAAAAATATCCCCCCTTGACCACCGTAATTTATATTTCCATGAAGTGCAATGCAAATCAGCACAGAAATTGTTTCAAACAAAATCGACAATTTAGCATTTTTTGATTTTCGGCTTTTTATTTTTTTGATTAATTTAAAATTTTTTTAGATTTAATTTATTATTAAATTCCACTAATTTGAATTATTTTGAAACTATTTATTTTGAAAATAATGAAATGAATTAATAAAATAGCAAATAAATCCAAATATCAAAATTGCATAAAAAGTTGAAATGCCGACTTTTCTGGCAAAACGGCACATTGAAAATTTTTTTTGACAAGATTTTTGAGATTAGCGGGTGTGAATTACCTTACAAAAGTACCTTTTTCCAAAAAGAAAAATAAAATTGAATCTTGGTCCAAAATGGGTTAAGCGCATATTTTCGATTTTTTAGTGCATGAAAATCTCATCCCTAATCATTAATAAAGCTCTATCAATTTACTAATAATTACACTCAAAATAATTACTCTGTTAAATACTCTGTAAAATGACTGTAATCTCAATTCGACAGATATTTGACAAAGTTATCTGTCGAAATACAGATTTTAAGAAAATACTTCGTATTTTCTTGTGACCGAAAAACAAAATTTTGTAAAATTGGAGTTACTCGCTAAAAACTTGTAATTTTCACAAAAATAAAAAAGTAAATTTAAAATTTGGAAGCATTAAAGCGGGAAAATTTAACAAAATTTTAATTAATTTAATTTTAATTAATGTTTTTGAAGCAGAGAAGTTTTACTCATAAAATGGATTTAACTAAAACTTTGTAAATTTACAGTTTTTTTTTTGTAAAATTTTGAACTCATAAATGCATTTAACTAAAACTTTGTTAATTTACAGAGTTTTTTGGTAAAATTCTTCTTGGTTTTATCAGTATTTTACAGATAATTCTGTAAATTTATAGTTTTTTTTTTTTGATCGAAATCATTTTACAGAGTTTTCTTCGTAAAATAACAAAAAATCTTGCTGGTTGGAAATCTATGGTATTTTCTGCTGGCTCAGCAGAGTATCTCTGTAATTTAACAGAGTGATTATTTTGAGTGTACCAAAACCTTTTTGGAGATTTTTGACCACAATTTTAGCAAAAACCTGACGTGATAGAAAAAATTGGAAACCAGATTCAGAATCAGCACTAAAAGGTCAATTAAAAAATAGTGGTCAGATCCCAGAACATCATCCAAAAATATTACAAAAAAAAATAAAATTTGTTTTTGTGAACTTTGATTTCAATTGTCTCAAAAACCTGAGATTATGGAAAACTTTATACATACATACATATTCCGGACCTCTTTCTACCTTGCAGTGTAGAGGTTTTTGCAAAGACTTCTCCATTCATTTCTATCTTGTTCCGCTGTTTTGGCTGTTTTAGGCTCGATTCTTCTTTCAGCCATTGCCGGTCCCAAGCCCATGACAAAACTTTATAATTAAAATAAAAAAAAAAAAATAATATTTCTGCCCCCTTCTGTGGGTTTTTGAAACATTTTTAAGAGTTCAAAAAATGTCAATTGTATTCATTTTTGCTGTTTTGCTCTGCAGAAAAGTTAGCTCAAAATCAGCATTTTTACATTTAAATGGTTTAACTCATTTCTTACCGGAAATTTAAACGCTGGAATTTTTTGACAAAACTTTCTGGAACGACTCCTTTTTGTCCTCTTTTGAATAATAAACGGACATTTAAACGTTTGAATTCGGAAATTTTTTTTTTAGGAAAGGCTCCCCCTTCTCTTGGAAAGGTCGGGCTTGTAAAATTTTTCGAAAAATATCTTCTTTCTTCGGTAATAGACCAATCCCTAATAAAAACACCCGAACAATTTAATTATTTATTAATATTTTTTCATGTTTTGTATTTTTTTAAAAAATTATAAGCGTGTGTTCAAACACACGCTGGTAGGAAATGGGTTAAATCATCTAAAATATGTTTAAACCGATATAACTACTGGACAGATTTTATAAATTTAAACATCAATAATTCGAGCGTCTGGACTGACTATATAATACCCTACACCAAAAAATTGGTCCCAAGTCCAAACATTAACAAGTCGCTGCTTTACTTGTATAGTGTCATAACTCAAAATATTTTATTTTGCAGAAAACACGTTTAAAGATTACAATTAAAACTGGTTTTCCATTGAAAAAGGAAAAAGGTACATAGAAAATGTAAGTAAGCATGATATAACGAATAATTCTGTATCATTAACTCAAAAAAACACATTTTTTGAGTTATGACACTATACAAGTAAAGAAGCTAAGTGTAAAAAAAATATTCAAACCATATTTGAGTGAAATAGGTCTTTTTGTTGCCAATAGATCGATTTGAATGAATATCGGGTGAAATTTGTACATGGGGCCTTAGTCCCATTAAAATTACATTTGACTAGGTTTCCAAAGAACTCATTTAACATACATATGCCATACATGGGACTATTTAAATAAATGGACTAATTAATTGACGATTTCATTGGCATTATATTGAAACTAATGCCCATGAAATTTTTAGCATTGGCATTGTTTCAATTAACGCCAATGCCCGTTAAGGAATTAGTAGCATTAGTAATGCCAATTATGAAAAATTTCATTGGCATTAATAAATGCCTTAACCCATTTTGGACCAAGATTCAATTTTATTTTTCTTTTTTGGAAAAAGGTACTTTTTTAAGGTAATTAGCAACCGCTGATCTCAAAAATCCTGTCAAAAAAAAATTTTCAATGTGCCGTTTTCCCAGCAAAGCCTGCATTCCAACTTTTTATGCAATTTTAATATTTGGAAACTATGGGAATTTGAAAATAAATTAAATCTAGAAAAATTTTAAATTAGTCAAAAAAATTAAAAGCCGAAAATCAAAAAATGTTAAATTTTCGTTTTTGCTTGAAACAATTTCTGTGCTGATTTGCATTGTATATATTGGACATATAAATTGCGGTGGTCAAGCGGGTATATTTTTTGTTCAATTGCGGAAAGATGAGACTTAACATTCATAACCACATTTACCCGAAATTCCAGCCAGATAGAGCAAAATGGACGGGATTTTTGGTTCTTAGAATCTCCATAGTTTCGCCGGTCCTCTTCACATGTGTGAACCCTAATAGGTCCAAATTTTTAATCTAAAAAATTGGCACTCCCGAAAATTTAAAAATTCACATACCTTTAGCATTATATTGCTTATTTTTCTAGGTACTGCAATTTAGGGGCCCAATAGGGTCTTGAGAATTTTAGAAACTGAATAACTAAAAAACTATTGCTCTGAGGGTTTTCTAGTATTGGCAGACGAGTTCTAGAAACCAAGAGCTACAAAAATGCTTTTGGACTTTTTGTTGTGTCACCAATATTTACCGAGATATAAGCATTTTTAAATTTTCCGGAATCCCAAATTTTTTTGATTCAAAGTTAGGAAAAAAAAAACCAAATTGTGGCAATCCTTGAGAGAATTTGAAATTTTTCTTAAATCAAAAAAATCTTAAAATCGTTATATCTCCGAAACTACTGGACGGATTTACAAAACTTTAGCATCAATGTGTCAAGCGTGAAATTCTACATAAAATAGATTAGAATAGAATATTTTATGTAGAATTTCACGCTCGACACATTGATGCTAAAGTTTTGTAAATCCGTCCAGTAGTTTTGGAGATATAACGATTTTAAGATTTTTTTGATTTGAGAAAAATTAAAATTTCAAATTCTCTCAAGGGTTGCCACAATTTGGTTTTTCGTCAATAGCTCGGTAAATATAGGCCCGATTTGGGTCGGAGACCTATAGTACGTCCCATATTTTTATGCTCTTTCAGAATATGTAACCCAAATTTTTACCCCGTAAAAAAATATTTTTCGACAAACTTGCCAACCATAGTCAGTGCGTAAGAAAAAATATGGTAAAATCGCTATAACTCCAAAACTACTGGACCGATTTACAAAATTTTAGCGTCAATGTGTCGAGCGTGAAATTCTAAATAAAATAGCCATTAAAAAATAACAAAAATCAAAAAAAAATTTTTGGTCAAAAAAAATGGATGTACTAACCACTGCTTTTTTGTCGAAAAACTTTGAAATTTTTTTACTCGATATTTTTCATCTATTTTATGCAGAATTTCACGCTCGACACATTGATGCTAAAGTTTTGTAAATCCGTCCAGTAGTTTCGGAGATATAACGATTTTAAGATTTTTTTGATTTGAGAAAAATTAAAATTTCAAATTCTCTCAAGGGTTGCCACAATTTGGTTTTTCGTCAATAGCTCGGTAAATATAGGCCCGATTTGGGTCGGAGACCTATAGTACGTCCCATATTTTTATGCTCTTTCAGAATATGTAACCCAAATTTTTACCCCGTAAAAAAATATTTTTCGACAAACTTGCCAACCATAGTCAGTGCGTAAGAAAAAATATGGTAAAATCGCTATAACTCCAAAACTACTGGACCGATTTACAAAATTTTAGCGTCAATGTGTCGAGCGTGAAATTCTAAATAAAATAGCAATTAAAAAATAACAAAAATCAAAAAAAAAATTTTTGGTCAAAAAAAAAGGATGTACTAACCACTGCTTTTTTTGTCGAAAAACTTTGAAATTTTTTTACTCGATATTTTTCATCTATTTTATGCAGAATTTCACGCTCGACACATTGATGCTAAAGTTTTGTAAATCCGTCCAGTAGTTTCGGAGATATAACGATTTTAAGATTTTTTTTTGATTTGAGAAAAATTAAAATTTCAAATTCTCTCAAGGTTTGCCACAATTTGGTTTTTCGTCAATAGCTCGGAAAATATAGGCCCGATTTGGGTCGGAGACCTATACGTCCCATCTTTTTATGCTCTTTCAGAATATGTAACCCAAATTTTTACCCCGTAAAAAAATATTTTTCGACAAACTTGCCAACCATAGTCAGTGCGTAAGAAAAAATATGGTAAAATCGCTATAACTCCAAAACTACTGGACCGATTTACAAAATTTTAGCGTCAATGTGTCGAGCGTGAAATTCTAAATAAAATAGCAATTAAAAAAATAACAAAAATCAAAAAAAAATTTTTTGGTCGAAAAAAAAGGATGTACTGCTTTTTTTGTCGAAAAACTTTTAAATTTTTTTACTCGATATTTTTCATCTATTTTATGTAGAATTTCACGCTGGACACATTGATGCTAAAGTTTTGTAAATCCGTCCAGTAGTTTCGGAGATATAACGATTTTAAGATTTTTTTGATTTGAGAAAAATTAAAATTTCAAATTCTCTCAAGGGTTGCCACAATTTGGTTTTTCGTCAATAGCTCGGTAAATATAGGCCATTGGGGTCCACACATGTGAAGAGGACCCGCGAAAGTTTGGAGATTCTAGGAACCAAAAATGCCCTCCATTTTGCTCTATCTGGCTTAGTTTTCGAGATATCGCCATTTTAAGTTTTTAAAAAAATATATGTTTATTGTAAAAAATGCTTTTTTTATCAATTGTAAATAGTTTTTTTAGGCATTTGTGCCGTTTCATTGGCATTAGGACAAACAATGCCAATGCCAAAAAATTTCATTGGCAATAAATGCTAATGCTTTTTTTTTGCATTGGCATTAGTTCCAACTAATGCCAATGAATATTCAATGCCAATTAAAAATTCCCATGTATGTTTGTCATATGCAAACTAAATTTTAATAAAATATTTCCATTTTTTTTTTGATTTGATAGATTTATGTAAATATCGGAAATTGGGGTTTGTATGGGGACTACAAGCAGAACTGGTACGATTTCTTTTAAATTTTGTGGTGGTTTGTGAACACAAAATACCTGCCAATTTTCGAAAGGATACATGGACTGACAGACGGACACATATAAATCGACTCAGAAAGTGATTCGGAGTCATCGGTATACTTCAAAAGGAGAGTCTAGGTCCAGAATTTCGGGTAGTTACAAACATCAGCACAAACTTAGTATACTAATACCGTTCCTCAGATTATATAAAATCTCTTAATTCATGAAAAAGTTCTTGTCTTGGCAACTCTGCCGGAAATGTTTATGAAATTTTTAAACTTTAACATACTTTTAGGCATGATATGGAATTAAGCTATTAACCTTTCTGTCTCGTTATACTTTTGGCAGCACCTAATAATCTGCTTGTTTTACAAAACCAACCAGCCTGGCCAAGGAGTATTAATGTTAAAGAGATATTAACTCGCTCTTCCTCTGTAATAATCGTCAGACGCAACAATGTAGACTTAAAATTATCGCATCTTCGTCTAATAGTTTTCGATATTATTAAATAAAAGTCTATTATACATATTTTTTATTATTAAAATGTTTAAATATTATTAAATATTTATTGAAAAAAGTTTTATACTGCGTAATATAACAAATTGCAAATTAAAAACTTAAAATTGTTTACAATTAACTTAAAATTAAAATGAAATATTGTATGTATGTAAATGTAATAATGAAAATAAAATATTAACTAAAAAAAATTTTACTAAAGAAAAAAAATAGAGGCACACATTAAAATAAACAAACAACTCAAAATATAAATTAAATTTTGAATACTAAAAAAATATATATTTACAAAGTATAATTAAAAAACCAATAATAATAATAAATGAAATGAATTGTATTGATGGGTTTAGTAGTAAATTAGTACATGTATAATAGGTCAGAGAGATTTAAAAAATTTTCCGATCTTCATAGATTAGTTAATGCGGAAAACCAACCATATAAAGCAAACAAAATTAAAACGTCTACCTTTCTAACGGTTTTTTTTTTCAAATAGGGTCACGGAATCGACTAGTAAGGTTTTAAAAATCTTATAATCGCTATATCAGTTAACATTAGACGGATTCATAACAAATTTTTTGCTGCACCCTTGTGCACCATTACCGCGCTTCGCGCCTTTGAAAATCAAACAAAAAAACTTAAATCTCTCCGTCCTATTGTATAAGCTTAGTTATTGTTAGTACATAGTATATTTTATGCAAAAAAGTTTTTAATATTTATAAATTTTTAAATAGTGTGCTAATTTTAATAAATATGTAATGGTTTAAAGATTATGACATGATTGTTCTTGTTTTGTACTCAAAATCATACTTCTTAATTTTAAAATTTCTTAATTAAAAAAAAAAAACCATTTTGAATTTGAAAATTCTTATTGTTACTCAAAAAATCCATTTCAAATAAACCGAAAAAAGTTTTAAAACGATCAATTAAGATCCGAAAAAGATCAACTGAATTTGGAAAGCATTTCACTGTGCAACACGATTTTGTACCCAGAATAGTACCAAAAAAATTAAAGTATACCAACAGTAGAGTAAAGCTCCCAAAGGGTTTTGAAAACTTAACTTGAGTTCTTTTTTTATGGCCAATTGAAGTTTTTCAATCTTTTTTCAAAGACGTTTTGAATAAATAAAAAATAATATTACATGTCTTCAGGGAAATTTGAAGGTGGTTCTTTTCTTACAATATATTAATGCTCTATCTCCCAGTTTTATGGGTCATTTTGGACCTTTTTTAATATATTTATAAAACCACAGCAAAACATGCGTTTTAAGAGTTAAAATGTTTTATAAAAATTTTGTGCATTAAATTTCACCAGGGGTTGTCGACGATCAAAAGTTCGTGCGAAAAGTGTAACATGCTTAAACAAGTTAAATTGTAAATTATCACAAAATATTAAATTGGTTTTCATCAAAGTCGTGTGAAATAAGTCGAAAAATCTTTATAAATCTGATTCTGAGCTAAATTACAATAATAGATGTTTTCAGTAAAATTTGATGGCGGTTCTTTTCCTTGAACATATTAACCCTCTATCTCCCATTTTTGTTCTTTTTCCAAATACCCTTATAGAACACCACTAAAACGTGCCTTTAAGGGTTTAAAATGTTTTACAAACATTTTCTTCATCAAATTTCGGTAGAGGTTGTCAAAGTCCAAAAGTTCGTGCGAAAAATGCTTTAAAACGTAAAAATGTAAATTATTTTGGTAAAAAATTAATTTAACTTATTATGATAATTTAAAATTTTCCTTTTTTAAACATTTTGCTTTTATCGCACGAACTTTTGACCTTCGATGCAGAAAATGTTTGTTGAACATTTTAACCCTTTTAACGCACGCCTTTGAAAAAAGTGGTTTTGTCACAAAACGCACAAGGAATATTATTTTTTTCGGAATGAAATCACTTTCAAAAATTCAAAGTGGAATTGAATTGTATAAAAATGGTTTCATTCCGAAAAAAATATTCGCTTTGCGTTTTACGGGTAAACCACTTATTTCACTTCCGAACGGAATTGAGTCTGTGACATGCCCCCTATTATCATAATTTATGCCAGAAGGAGAATTATAACATTTTTTCAACTTATTTCACACGACTTTAATGAAAAACAATTTTATAATATGTGATTATTTACAATTTTACTTTTTTAAGCATTTTGCATTTCTCGCACTCTTAATCTTCAACAACCCCTAATAAAATTTGATGCAGACAATTTTCGTAGAATATTTTAACCCTTTAAACGCACGTTTTATTGGTGTTCTTTAAGGCTATTTGAAAAAAGAACCAAAATGACCCCTAAAACTGGGACATAGAGGTTTACTACATTCTAAAAGAACTGCCATCAAATTTTAACATTATTTACTTCGGAATTAGATTTAATACTTTTTTTGACTTATTCAAAACGCCTTTTAAAAATATTAAAAACTTCAGTGGGCCATAAAAACAGAACTCGAGCCAAGATTTCAAAATCCTTCAGAGTTATGTTTTCTATTGGTATACATTCATTTTTTTTCGTCCCGTTCAAGATACACTCGAAGTCCTCAAATTTGTTGCACAGTGTTGTTTGAAATTCGAAAAAAATCAATAGTGGTATTCAGAGTCTTACTTGCCAGCCCTGGCACTGGTGGTAAAAGAGCACTTTTTAATTGGTATACATTAGAGGTATTCAGAGTCTTGTTACCAGTCCTGGCAATGTAGCAAAAGAGTACTTCTTTCAAAAAATACATGTATTTTGAAAAGTAATTTTAAAAAGTGCTCTTTTACCACAAGTGCCAGGGCTGGCAAGTAAGACTCTGAATACCACTATACATTTTTTTTGGTCCCGTTCAAGATACACTCGAAGTCCCCAAATTTGTTGCACAGTGTTATATGAAATTCTAAAAAAATCAATAGTGGTATTCAGAGTCTTGCTGCCAGCCCTGGCAATGTAGCAAAAGTGTACATCTATCAAAAAATACATGTGTTTTGAAAGTTAATTAGAAAAAGTGCTCTTTTACCACCAGTAGTAGGTCTGGAAAGCAAGACTCTGAATACCTCTTTGTATTTTTTGATACATTGCCAGGGCTGGCAGCAAGACTCCGAATACCTCTATAGTGGTTTGGGGGGAAATCTTGACGAGCAAAAAAAGGGATACGTTTTTTTAGAAAAAAAAGTGATGGGAGAGCTATAAAATCATAAAATTTATTAGGTTTTGCCGAAGGAGGTTTGTTTTTCATGATCATTTTTCGTTTAAATCCATTTTTTTTATTTGTTAAAAAAAAAATTGTATATTTTTTGAATACATAAGAGAATTTTTAATAGAAGAAATTCTCCCTACATAGAAAACATCAGATGTTGAGACATTTTTCGTGAAAAAATAATTTTTTATAGGGAAAATGTCTCAGAATATAAGACTTTTCTTTACGAAAAATGTCTCAGAATCTGAGACCATTTTTGTATAGAAAAATTTTCAGATTTTTAAAAGAAATTTAAATGAAAATTGCATATTTTTCGTATACATAAGAAGAGTGTAAACCTGACAATTTTTTAATAAAAGAAATTCTTCCTACATAGAAAATATCAGGTTTTGAGGCATTTTTCGTGAATTTTTTTTATAGGGAAAATTTCTCAGAATATAAATCTTCTTCTTTACGAAAAATGTCTCAGAATCTGAGACTTTTGTCATATAGAAAAATTTTCGAATTCTAAGAATTTTTTTGCACAGAAAAAGTCTCAGATTCTGAGACATTTTACTATAGAAAAAGTCTCATATTATAAATCATTATTGACACATTTTCCTATAGAGAGGTCTCTGATTATTAGATTTGTTTCATACTGAAAAAATTTTAGATTCTGAGACCTTTTTCCTATAGAAAAAGTCTCAGATTCTAAGACCTTTTTTCTAAAGAAAAAGTTTCAAATTCTGAGAGCTTTTTCTTATATAGAAAAAGTTTAAAATTCTGGCACTTTTTCTCGAAAGAAGAAGTGATAGATTCTGAAACACTTTTCCTATAGAAAAAGTAGGGGCCTCCGTAGGGGTCGTGGGTTCGATTCCCACCAGAACCCTTGGTTTTTCTCGCTACAACGAGACGACGGTCATTGTTACCAGTTCTTGGTTAGGTGGAATTTATTAAAAATGAGTTGTAAAATAAATAAAAAGAATAAATAAAAATAATTGATCATGTGATCAAAAACTATTAGAAAAAGTCGGAGATTCTGTGACCCTTTCCTAAAGAAAAAGTCCCAGATTCGGAAATGTTTTTTCTAAAGAAAACGTCTCAGACTTAAAGACCATTTTCCTTTGGAAAGGTCATAGATTCTGAGACCTGTTTCCTATTGAAAAAGTCTGAGATTCTGAGACATTTTTCTGAGATTCTGAGACCTTTTTCTTTTAAGTCCTAGATTCTAAGACCTTTTTCACGTTGAAAAAGTCTCAGATTATGCGACCTTCTACCAATTCAGTAAGTTTCAACTTCTGAGACTATTTTTCAACAATAAAAAGTCTCAGGATTTGAGACCTTTTTCTTTTTAAAAATGACTCAGATTCTGAGATCTTTTTCCTTAAAATAAGTCTCAAATTCAGAAATTTTTAAACATAGAAAAACTCTTTTGCGACCTTTTTCCTATAAATAAGTTTTGAGACCTTTTTCACATAAAAAAGTTCCCTTCCCCAACCCCCCCCCCCCCTTGTACCCGCGCATGTATCTGTGCAATATTTTGGCCGTGATAGCCATTTCAACACACAGGCGGACGGACGGACAGAATCTTAGAATCGATCACTGAACAATAATATATATACTTTATCGGATCCCAGGCCGAAATTTCGATGAGTTACAAACCACTAACAAGGAAGGCCAAAAATCTTGGCGTTTAGTCGTTCGGTGACCTAAGGGTAATGCGACTAACCAAATAAGTTAGCATCCTTAGAGCAGTGTTTAAGCTATACCCTCGACTTTTTTTTAAGTCGGTATCACATCCGGTTCTACCGCTATAAGCCCCAGTCGCATTTTTGATGTTCAGTAGTGTAGGGCAAGTACTTTCATGCATCTACAAATCGAAAATACGTGCCTATAATATGCTTCTAAAAACCAAAAATATGCACTTAAAATTCTAAAAATATGCACCTAAAATTTAAAAATATGTATTAAAAATGAATTGATTTTACTTAAAAAGAGATTTGTTAACATAAATTAGATTTTTCAATTACTTCAATTCCCTCTACAATATTAAACGAATGTTTTTTGAGTGGACTCAGCTTTTAATTGGAAAATATTTTTTTAATTACACATTTTGTGATAAAAAATTTTAAATGAACAAATTTTCTTTAGAAGTCAAAAAATATTTCTGAATTTTTGAAAAAAAATTATATTTTTTGGGAGTAAAATTTTTTTGATTTTAAAAAATATTTGAGTCACAAAAATTCTTAGTAAGAGTCCATTTTTCTGTAAGACATTTTTTAATTTAAAGCTTTATTTAAGAATCTAAATTTTTTTTTCAGAAAAGAATTGCTATAAAAGCTGTCTCAGAATATTATTATTCTATTAGAAAATAATATTTTTGACAAGAAATGGTGGATCGGTTTTAGATTATGTTTGTTAGATTAGGTTTTTGAAATGATTTTTTGAAAAAATGTTAATGAAAATTAAAAAAAGTGCAATTTTTATGAAAATATGCAAAAATATGCATTTATACCAAAATATGCAACTACAAATCGATGCCATTTTATTGCAAATTTATTGATTCGGATAGATATTTAATTTATGTTATGTTTAGAGTGCGGAGTAAAAATATGCATTTTCATGAAAGTACTTGCCCTAGTTATCAGCTTTCAATAGAGAATCCTTTTTTGCTAATACCTTAAATTTTATTATTTGGGACAGGCTAAAAAGTATCTTTAAGTTTCGAAGTGTCAATTAAATCCATTTTTTTCACTTTTTCGATTTTCAATTAGTTTTTTCCGAATTTCAAACGATCTATTTCAGATGGAGTTTTAAGTACAAACGGAATTATCAAATTTTAAACGGAATTTTCAAATTACAAATGATATTTCAAATTACAAATGGTATTTTCGATACATAATTAAGAATGGACTTCATTCGAATATATGTGTATTTCGATTCGAAAAGAAAAACCTTTCGATTCGAATGACGAATACATACCATATATTGATCTTAAAAGTTCGAACAGTTTCTTTCGAATGGAAATACACGGCACCATGAAAAATGGCCCCAATGCAAAATGGCCCCAACGCCAAAAATGAAAAATGGCCCCAGTTTTGGGGTCTTTTTGAAAATGAAATTTCACCCCACTTTGAAATATGAAATATGGCCCCAATTCTGTGTGAAAAAATGCCCCAAAAAATTAGAACCCTTTTTCTGAAAATGAAAAAAGGCCCCAAATTGCAATATGAAAAATGACCCCACAAAAAAATATGTATTTTTCCCAAACCATTATAAATAAA
Source organism: Pegoplata infirma (assembly GCA_963921195.1). NCBI lineage: Eukaryota > Metazoa > Arthropoda > Insecta > Diptera > Anthomyiidae > Pegoplata > Pegoplata infirma. Next base: position 90,926,795 of record OY992539.1, on the reverse strand, counting down.
ATTTTCTTTCAGTCAATTTCATTTCAGTCAATAATTATAAATTGTAATTAATAATTATAAATTTTAAATAACTCCCAATGAAATTATTTTTTTTATACCCTCCAACTACAGTATGAGGGTATACTCACTTTGTCATTCCGTGTGTAACGCATCGAAATATCGGTCGGGGACCCCATAAAGTATATATATTATTGATCAGTGATCGATTCTAAGACATTTTAGCGATGTCCGTCCGTCCGTCCGTCCGTCTGTCCGTCCGTCCGTCCGTCCGTCTGTAGTTAACACGATGCAGTCCAAAATAAAATAGCTAGACCCTTCAAGTTTGGCAAAAATATGTCTTATGTTCCTAGGCAGGTTAAGTTCGGAAATTGGCCAAATCGGACGAGGGGGAAAAAAGTTCCCCCTTGAAGAACTAAACCAACCTCTAAAAAAATTCACATTTTTACATGTTTTTTTTGTATTTTTGTTAATTAAATGAAACATTTGGTATATTTATCGCGATGGGAAGGTGCTCTCAACGTCCCCCACTGACCCTATCAACCCCCCCCCCCCAAAAGAAAAAAAGAAACGCCCTGACAAATTTTTGTTTTTAATTTTTTTTTTTTACATTTTGGAGGGTATAATAGATTCGGCACAGCCGAATTTAACACTCTCACTTGTTTTATTTAAAACTTTTGAGTTGTATTAACGACCTGAAAGATATTATTAACGCTTTCGGGCTGCTGCTTATGCTGGGTATACATCATTGGATTTTCGGTATGATTTTATTTTGGCACCCATTATAGTTTTCATGAATATTAATATCTTAAAAGCACCCGTGTAAGAACTTCCATATAATTAAGTGAACTTAAACAAAGGTAAAAAATATATTCTATTTTATCAACCCACTCGAAGAAGTAGGAATCAATTATATTATTTGATGACTTATCGTTTCTAGGATTCTATATAATGGCTGTAGCAGTAATACATATTTCTTTTGTTAAACTTTAAAAGCATAAAGGTGTGATGAAAGCGCCGCAGGCGAAAAATTTTTACAAGAGATTTTAACAAAAAATTAAAAAAAAATCGCGCGATTTTTTTTTAATTTTTTGTTAAAATCTCTTGTAAAAATTTTTCGCCTGCGGCGCTTTCATCACACCTTTATGCTTTTAAAGTTTAACAAAAATAAATTAATTAACTTAAATAACGCGGAAATAAAATTTAAGTAAATTTTTATAATACCGAAATACCAACGGACCTCAGAGTCCATGTGTGCTGACGTAAATCGTAAGCAACTACTTAAAACCTATAACAAAATGAAATTTACATTTCAAATAATCTATCCAAGTTCCTTCCTACTTTTTGTTTTGTCACTTCAGATTTTTGTTTTTTTTGTTTGAGAAATCACATAAAAAAATATTAAAACAAAAAGTACTGCTGCCATAAAAATCTTTATTTTGCGATGAGGGTGGGTTTAATGTTTGTTAACCCTAAGTCCGACCTAAGGCCGGCTACGCAGAAAAACTTTAAAGCAAAAAAAAAAAAATTTCACAGAGTTTTTGTACACATATTAATAAATACATTCCAATTGTTAAAAGTCTTTATTTAAATACGACGGGGATTATGTGGAAATAATTTTACTACAGTCAAACTCGGTTATAACGAACTCGGTTATAACGAATTCTCGGTTATAACGAACTAATTCTAAAGTCCCGACGTTTTGGCATCTATTTTCACACAAAATACTTCTTTTATAACGAACTCGGTTATAACGAATCCTCGGTTAAAACGAACTGCTTATAATGGTCCCACGAACACAATTTCATATTTATTTAATTTTTTATAACGAACTCCCATAAATATTTTTAAATGAGTAGCAATCATGTTTATCAAAATAACAAAAGGTTGGAATTTTTTGTATTATATTATAATTTTGATAAAATTTATTTATATTTTTAATGATTTCTCCTCAATAAGTAGTTTATTTACGAAAAAACATCAAATAAAACAAAATTGGATCTATTCTTTTGGAAATAAAACTGGGTTGATAAAAAATATACCCCGCTTATAGCGAACTTCGCTTATAACGAACTATTTTTACTGGTCCCTCGGAGTTCGTTATAACCGGGTTCGACTGTATTTTTATTAAATTTGGGGCCATTATTCATTCTGCAAAATAACCCCAAATCAAGAAATGAAAAATGGCCCTAGAAATTTTGGGGTCTTTTTAAAATGAAAAATGGCCCCAAAATTAATATGAAAAATTACCCCAAATAACTAGGAAAAATTACCCCAAATTTTCGTGTTGTTGTACTCCATATAAAAATTTGGGGCCATTTTTCATTTTCGTTTTGGGGCCATTTTGCATTGGGGTCATTTTTCATGGTGCCGAAATACACAGTAACAAACCCCAGTTTTTTTAAAAATAAAAAATATTGCTAGGTAAAGCTAAATCAAGAGGTGTGTTCCAAAACTTTCCGGGTAAAGTTCGGTAAAATGAGAGAAAATCTTAAAAACTCTCACCATACCGCAAAAATTCACAAAAGTACGGGAACGCAAAAAACCACATTTCTAGCCCAAAAACTAAAAAATGTAAACAAATTGAAATGCTAACATATTTTAGTTAGAACAAATACGTTCAACAATGCGAAACAAATTGTAAAAGTTGATTTTAATGACTAAATATATTATTTTGTTTAAAAAAAAAAAAACATTACTTTTGTTTCCTTTTTTAATTTTATTAAAATTTTTAATTTATTTTCACAACAAAAATCAGCTGTTTTCTAAACATCTGATTGTTACCAATTTACACGAAAAAATAGTACGGGTAAGTTCGGTAAAATGAGAAACAAATTTATTCTCTCAAAAACTCTCTCATTTACCCATTTTTGCGTACGGGAACGCTTTTCGGGCTGGTTTGGGTACCGCGGACTCCCGCGGTAACGTTCTGGAACACACCTAAGAAGTATGAAATTTGAGTTTAATTTTTGTTAAAAGAACTGCTTTTTTTCTTTAAGAATTGCTTAGAGTTGTGTTAGGATTAATTTGGAAGCTAGCTTGAAAAGTGTTTTGTAAAAAATATATTTATACAAAAAAGTGTTAAGGCCTTGTATTTGATGATTATCTTAATATGCAAATATTATTATAAAATATTGTAAAAAAAAGTGGGTATTGAAAAAAGTTTTGAAGTATGTAAATCTTAAATCCAATAGGATTTAAGTTATATAATTGTGTATAAATTTTAGTTGAATATAATCTTATTGTATTATAAGTTAAGCTTGTGCTTTCTAATTTCAATTCTTTGTTTGCTAAATATTTGTAATGTTTTTTAATATTCATTCAGATTTTTCTTTTAGTTTTGTTTTCTTTAAGAATTTTTCTTTTAGTATGTATTTTAGATCTAAAATAAACCATTTTCTTTTTTCAAATTTGTTTGTTTCCACAATGGCATCTGTTCAAATTCTGTGCGTGTTATACCCAAAGCTTTTTCAAATTCATCATTATTTATATACAATTCAAGACGTGTTGGGTCAACTCCCTCGGGTAAGGGACGATTTTTAAGCACCTCCAAAGGATATTCAGTTTGTGTTAGTTGTTCTAAGACATCAACTATGGGTAAAGGTTTATCAGTTCTGCCATCCTAGAAGATAATTAAATTTTATGGTTATTGTTTCATGTGTAGAAAACAGTTAGAAAAAAATATTTTTTTGTTAACTTACTTGTAAATTTATTTCTTTAACATCTTCTCTAACTGACCAATCGGGAAATAGGGCCTTAAATGCAGTTGATTCTAGGCCAGCCCAGACAACAAAACCTTTGATGCCATGAAATTGTTTTTCATCATTGTCACCTACAAATTTTAAATAAAAATTACGTGTTAAAAAAAAAAAATTTAGGCATTTTTTGGATTTTTGCATGATAAATATTTCGTTGATTTGAAAAAATTTTGAAAAGAGTTTAATCAAAACTCATTAAAAAATCTATTGAAAATTTAAGAAGTACAAAAGTTAAATTCGGCTCTTCTGAATATAAATTAAACCCCTTCATCACTCTATAGCAAGGGCGAACTACCCCCAAAAGAGAGATAAAATGACGAAAAAATATAAGTCGGGGTTCTTTTGTGGTTTTCTTCACGGTTTTTAGGTAAGCGTGTCAGTAGTACATTTTAAGAGTTTTCCGCAGTTATTATAAATTGTTTAAGCTAACTTTCATGGCCATTTTAATATTCTTATAAAAAACCCAGTGTACAAATAAATAAATTTTGTGTGTTTTTTTCAAGGTTGGTTACCGAAACGAATAACGGTAAGGGTAACGGTAACGGTATCTAATTTTTATTTATTTCGGTAAAGGTAACGGTAAGTGTTTTCAAATCGTTTCGGTAACGGTATGTACCGGTACCGAACCAACCAAACCGGTACGTACCGGTATTATTAATTTAGTTAAAAATTTGAAAAAAGATAGAACTGAAAGCTAAAAATATTTTGTAGACCCAAAAACCAGTATAGATTTGATATGATTATTATTTTTGTCATTTATTTTATGATAATTTGCAAATTATAAATTTAAAATTATGTTAGCAATTAAATTAAATTTTTTTGTTCGTTAAAATCCCTTAAAACAGGAAAAATTTTGAATACCGGTACAATACCGGTAACTTCTAATAATTATAACGGTAACGGTATGGGTAACGGTATTTTAAAAATATTTTTAGCGGTATCGGTAACGGTAACGGTATTCGATTTGAAAGGGTTTTGAATCGGTAACGGTATAATAAGGGTAACGGTAACCAACCATGGTTTTTTTTATTACTTCCATAAGTGCATTGCTAGGTAAAATAAAAATATATAACAAGTGGGAGTGTTAAATTTGGTTGTGTCGATTCTTTTACCTTCCAACACTTAAAAAAAAAAATAACGAGGGCATTTTTTTTTTGGGTGAGGGGGGGGGGGGGTTCAGCAGCCTTTTCTTCGCGATAAATGTTAACTAATTCAATTATTATGCTTTTTGGACTATATTTACACAATTTCATCATTATTTAAAATAATTTTTTGAACACGCCCGCAAAAGGGGGCGGACGAAAGCAAATGACATTTTAAACTTCCTCTGACTTAAAAATGTTTCATTTCCTTAGCAAAAGTACAAAAAAACCTTCTTAAAAATTTCGTTATTTTCAGAGTTTGGCTAAGTATGTGAGTTACCCTTAGGGGACCGACACTTTTGGCGGGTATTAAAATTTGATCAGAGAGAAAAGTCCAAAAACGAGCCACCCTATTGTACACTTCTTATTTGGACTGAACCTATTTTCCGGCAAACACGGTTGTAAGGTATTCTATAGTGGTTGTTTAGCGACAATATTTTTTTTTTTCTTAATATTACTTACCAAACTTCGCTCTCCAATATGAAACAGCAGTTTGTAAAGCAGCTTTACGTTCTGAAATCCAACGATTAACACCAGCACGATTTTCATTTGTGGGACTGCTACGATCTTCGGTATTGACTTAAAAATACAAAAAAGAAAATAAAATGTATTTTACAACAATCCACCCATAAAACATTTCCATTAAAACTTACTTTTAATATCTTCCAATGGCCACCAACCCATCCATAACCATAAAACATCACCATCATCTATCATAAATATGGTAGGCTGACGAGCATTATACAATTGTGCTTGTATAAATGGATAAGGTGTTAGTAGATCTTTACACCTTAGAGGTGAATATAATTCGGCAGCACTAAAAACACCTTGAGTACTAGAGAAATGGAAAATTCTCGGAGTATATGAAAAATCTTTAGATGAGTCTGTGCTGAGACTACCATATATCTCCACAGGTAAAGATAATTCATTAGCTAAAGCTTGTTTAAATTCAGAAGATTCCTTTAATTCTTCCATTATTTCTAGAGACACCTCTGCAGCTTCAAATAGATCTTGCGGTTTTAAGTCTTTAAGTTTTTCTGCAACTTTTTCGGCCACTTCTTTAGTATGCTTGGCCGACTGACAACCATGCCAAAGATAAATTAAACCTTTTTCACCGTGAATTAATAACATCGAAGCTCTAGAGCGTAATTGATTGGCTTGACAATCAACTTCTTTCAACAAAGTTTCTTCGGCAACATTACCACATATTTGATATAAACGCCATTGTTGGCGACGTGTTAAACATTCATCTTTACGACCCTTATGATGACACATAATACCACCAAATAAACGTATAAAGGCTGAGGATTCATCACCCTGAGCCACACGCATTTGTGCGCCTTTTTCTTTATCCAATTCAACGGTCAACAAAGCAGCAGCACCTTTTTCATTAGCAGATGCTTCATTACCTTGCCAAGTGAAATATACACAACGATCTCTACCCACGGTACTACGATTTGAAATACGACCACTCAACTCTCTAACAGTAACATTGATTTGATAGATCCATTTGATTATATAACTTTCGGCTGAATAAAAGTGCCCATAAGATGATTCTTCAGCCTTATCAAAATTAAATTCATTAATTTGCCATTTATCACAAGTTTTGGATATAATCTCAAAATGACGCATACTATCATTGTCATAGTAGAAATTACCTCTACCCAAATTAGACTGTTCCAATATTAAATTTGGTTCTTCATAAGGAGAACCCTTAAAGAGAGCATAACCATCTAATGGTTTTACCGAATTAACACCATTTGATAAATAATCTTTTTCCAAATCTTCTCTTTCAACTTCTGGCCAATCGGCGAATTTCTCTTTGAATAGAGAAGTTTCCATATTTTGTGTAATTTTACCTAAAATACACCAACTTCCACGTTTATCACTACGTTTGGGAAATTTATAACTTTCACGGCAACCAACAATATTGGCATATTCCATGGGATTGACATAACATTTAGAATAATCCAGCTGAGCCTCATCATAATGTTCTTGAGCCAATTTTATGGCTGCCCTCTTAGCATTCGACAAGGCATTTTTACCATTCCATATGTACATTTCAGAACCAAAATCAAAAACTAATACTTTTTTGGTATCCAACATTTCCACTTTAGGTAAACCACCCCAATATTTTTCATATGGCACTAATGAATCATCTTGGAATTCATAGATTTTATTAGTTTCTATTAAACTAGCCTCAAAGAGATCATCTTCATCGGCATGACCACTATCGGGTATTTGATAATCTTCGGGTTTCTGCAAGATCTCCCAAAAGATTTTCCAATGATTTTCATTCATAAATTTACCATCGGTTAATATAACCTCCGAGGTAGCCGTACATCCCAAATCCTTATTTTCCAATATATAGGCGCATACTTTTTTACTCCTAGAGATCTCGATAATGTTGGCATAGGAACCAACATAACGATACAGCTTAGAGCCACTTATCAAAATAAAACAATCTCCACGATTAAGGGATAAATATGAAGGTTCCACCAATCTAGTTTGTACATGAGTACGACCTTTTACGTGTAACAACATCACTGGTTTATATGGCAACCACATTTGATTCAAGGGTAGAGAAGATGATTTTAAGGCTACAGATTTGAAATCTTCAACAGAGGCTAAACCAGCTATAGCTTCGGCAGCTAAATTTGGACGACAACCAACTGAAATGTGGAAACAAAGATGATCAGTTAGGGGCACTTTAAATGGTCGTCTTTGATTGACTAGAGATTATAAGATTTAACTTACATGATTCAGCTTTGATTCTACGCACTTCTCTTTCGGCTATACCTGATTTCACTTCAGTATATTCCCATGATATATCACTACGAGCTGCTAAGTTTCTCAAGGGATTACGAGCAGCTCGACGACCTTTAGGCAATTGTATGTTGCGTTTAACGGCCAATCTAGAATAAAAATAATTTAAAATACATAAAAGAAAATCATTAGGAAAAAGCCAAAATTCTTAAAGCCAAATTAAATTTTTAGATTTTTAAAATACTAGCATGCCCGCTCTTTATGACGTATTTAGAGTCTCTAAACTAAAATTTTTGTAGTTTAGAGAAAAAAATTTTGAAAATATTAGAGGTATTCAGAGTCTTACTTGCCAGCCCTGGCACTTGTGGTAAAAGAGCACTTTTTAAAATTACATTTCAAAATACATGTATTTTTTGAAAGAAGTACTCTTTTGCTACATTGCCAGGGCTGGCAACAAGACTCTGAATACCTCTAATATTTTCAAAATTTTTTTCTCTAAACTACAAAAATTTTAGTTTAGAGACTCTAAATACGTCATAAAGAATGAACTGGGCGCGTAAGTGATTTTTGACTCACACTCACTCACACTTACGACAGGAATTTTTGAATCACACACAATCACTCACGAGCATATTTTTTCTACTCACACTCACTCACAATCACGTGAGTAAATTTAATACAACTCACACTCACGTGCACTCACGCAAACTTCACTCACACTCACGAAACTCTTATTTATACAAAAAAAATTTCAAAAACTAAAATTTCAAAAATCTTTCAAAATTTTCAGAAAAATTTAAAGTTCATTACAATTTTAAATTTTGTTTTGCTTTTTTCGGGACGAAATCTTAAGTTGAGCCAAATTTTAAAATTTTTTTGTTGATTTTTTTAGTACGAAAGGAAATATAAAGAGAAAATTAATCACGCAAACTCACGCAAAAAAATCAACTCACGCACACTCACTCACGCAAAAATCTTACTCATGCACACTCACTCACGCAATTTTTTTCACACTCACTCACAATCACGCGATTAAAATTGAATTCAGTCACACTTACGCGTGATCACGCGTGAATCACGTGATTCACGCTCTAATCTGCTCATGTGCCCACCTCTAATAACCTTAAATTTGACTAAAAAAAATAACAAAAAGCTCCACAAATGCCCCGCAGTCGCCCCTAGAAGGGTTTAATGTAAGATCGACCACCATTAACTTTCACCCTAACATTTTTTCCAAAATAATGGGTCCACTCCCTAAAGAGGCTCCCATACAAAGATTACATTTCTATAAAAATTCTACTACCGCTCCAACTGTTCCGATGTTTCCTCTTAGAGGAGTGAAATGTATGACCGACTCTCAATATTTTTTCCATCCCAACATCTTCTCAGAATATATCTACCTTCTATCTTTAACCTATACGGCGGTCGTACTGCATTTTTTTAAACCCTCCACTCTAGTGATAGAGTCATAGAGTCATTCCGTTTTTAACATCTCGAAATATTGGTCTAGGATCCAATAAAGTGTATATGGACAATTGTCATTAACTTTTAACACTTATGATATTCTGTTCATTTTGGAATAACTTTTTTATTTGTAAATTAGGTGGCACTTATGAATGATGATAAGTTAAGGGAACCTTAGGTTAGGTTAGGTTGTAAGTGGCTGCTGACGTTTTACGTCAACACACGTAGACTCTGAGGTCCATTGTGATACCACGGGATCGTAATAGGTTTCCCTACTAGTCCCTGTCGTTAAACCAGTTTGAGCTTCTTATGAAACTCCTTAGATGTTGAATTTTGACATAAGGGAACCTTAAAGAGTAATTGTGCAAAGGCACAGAGCAAAAGGTCTCATTAGTTCATGGTAAGGAATGTTTAAAGTTGAAAAATGTAAAAAAAACGCTTGATACACTCACGAAATTTTTCGTCCAATGTTTCATATTGTTGGGTGCGTTAAAGCTATTACTTAAAAATTAATATCGCTTAATCAGTAGACTTGGGCTATTATTTGGTGTAGGTTTAGTGGATGTGCCATCAATAAGAAAAAAGTTACATGGACTCAAATCTTTGATACCAATCTTTTTTAAATTTTTCGAGGTTTTTTGATTGTAGCTTTTGGTGCAAACTGTAATTTCAAAATTTAAATACACATAGTTAAAGCCCTTGTAAATACGCACAATTTGAGCTTGATTCGAGTGATGTGCTCGTAATGGTTACGAATCTGCAGCTCTCCAAACATTGGAAAAAAAACGTGAATTTTTTAAAAAGTCTGTTTTTTGCAAGGCACACTCCCAGTTTTATTCCGAATGGTTGCGAGTGCTTTGTGAACTTTATAATCCACCTCTTCCCACTTGATTTACAAACGCACCCCAAAAATATTCAATTGCAAAAATTTTATGAGCTTTTTAAATTTTTTGCAAAATTTCGATATTTTAGTTTTGCATAAATGGACAGCCAAATGTGCATGGCTGAATGTTGAACATGCAGAAACAATGGTATGTGCAAATATAATAAATCATGGAAAGAAACATTGATCAAAAGTTAATATTGGCGAATTCCGCGGTGTTTTTCAGTTTTCGCTTTTTTGTAAAGCACATCCAGGCCGCTTATAGAAATTGGTCGGTGAGAGGCGCGTTTGGCAGTCTTTTTAATGCTATATCTTTAATTAATTCGCACCCGAAAAAATTTTACGTTTAAGCGGTTTTTTTTGATACTTTTAAATTTAATGCTTATATAAAATCTTACATTACTTAAAAAAAGTAAAAAAGAAATGTATTTCACTCAGAAAATTATGTAAGTTACTACATGTTAGTTGTTTGTATACTTTATAGTAGTTAGTTGTTTTCAACTACACTGAAAAAAAAGACATAACTAAAATTAAGTAAAAAATGTCTTTAAAAATTTATCATGAATTTTCCTAAAATTTAGTTAAATTTAACTTAAAAATGAGAAATTTTCTTAACTATGAGGAAAAAATTTTAGTTCATTTACTTAGAATTAGTTCAAAGTTTTCTTTAAATGGATTTTTTTAATACTAGGAAAAAAATTCTTACTGCCAAAGAAATTTTCCACAAATCTAAGAATCGTATCCTAATTTTTAAGACATATTTCTTAAAAAACAATTTAGTTCAAGTTTAGTTAAAATTTACTAAAAAAAACATCATCGTATTTCTCTTCTTTGAATTGAGGAAGTGTACTTCTTAGAATTTAGTTAATGACTTCTGAGAATTTAGTAAATAACTTCTTAGAATTTAGTTAAAAATTCAAAATGGCGATATCTCGAAAACTAAGCGAGATAGAGCGAAACGGATGAAATTTTCAAAAGAAAGACTACAAAGAAAAATATGGAATAGCCTAGCTCTGCATATCTGTCGGGGTCTCAAGACCCTAATTTTAGATCTAAAATTTGAAATTCCCGAGATTTTATATATGCACATATCTCGGAAAATACTGCCAACACGAGAAAAGGTCCAACGGCATTTTTGTAGCTCTTGACTCGTAGAACACTTCCGCAAAATACCCGAAAGCCCTCCGATTAATAGTTTTTGAGTTATCCAGTTTTAAAGATTCTCAAGACCCTATCAGGCCCCTTATTACCGTATCTCAAAAACTAAGCAAGTTAGAGCGAAACGGACACAAGTTTTGGTTCAAAATCTATGGGGAAACTTAAAGGACCCAACGGGGTCTCGAGTTAAATGGGGTCCGAACCCATGGGTCCAGGGTCTAGACCCAATCTATTTCTAAAATGTGAAGTATAATTTTTCCCAATTTCTAGTTAAAATTGGCTTAAAATTAAATAATTTTGTTTTCCTTATTTTTGGGAAAATTATGAACTAAAACCAAGAAAAAAAATCTTTGGAGCCAAATCATTCCCTCTTTTTCTCAAAATTGAGTTAATTTTCCCAGATTTTAGTTCACTTTTTTTTTGAGTGTACAAAGTCAGTTATTTTTGTATGAAAAATATCAAACAATTATTTTTGTTAGTTATTTTAAGTCGTTTTTTTGAATAACTAACAAAAAAGTACTGTAATATAGTAACAGTTATTTAAAGTAGGTAATTTTATTTTTTTTTTATTTCTGAAAAATTTTCAAAGTTTTTTCCAAAAAGAAAAAAATCGTTTTTTTTATTTTCCACAACTTAAAAAAAAAAATTGGAAAAAATTTAATCTTAATTTTTTTTTCTGAATAATTTTTTGAGAAAAAAAAAAATATATATTGTTTATTTTATTTTTACTACATATTAGTTGTTTTGACTACAAATGTTAGTAATTTTTACTACATAAGTCAGTTGTTTTTTGTCAGTTAAAATAACTAACATTGTTAGTTGATTTAACTGAAAAAGTAGTTGACCCCAAAACAACTTACAAAGTAGTTATTTTAACTGACATTTTCAGTTGATTTTACTAACATAATTTTTTGAGTGTTTGATAGATTTTGACATGTCTTATTCGAATAATATTTCAAAATTAGTCCATTGATTTTTGCAGTCGCGAATAAAATAATAAAATTAGTAATAACGTAATAACGTTATTACTAATAAAATTAGTAATAACGTTAAAATATTTCGTAATAACGTTAATATTATCATTATCAATGATACTTTGAATAGTTTCAATATTGGAAAGTTCAAGTAGAAGCGGTTCCTAAATAGGTTTTAGAACCACTTCCAAAACTAGTTATACAAATGATCGCAGTCATAAAACCTTCTCGTTTAGGCTCAGAGTAATACCAGTTCCGGAATATATTCTACACTCAAAATAATTCTACAGTAAAAGGTTTAGTAAGTGATTTTGTACAAAAATCTACTAATTATTTACTATTTTTAGTATCTTCAAAGTACTAAAATTAGTAATTTTTACTGGTTTTCAATAAATTTAGTAAAAAATTTTAGTATTGGTTACCAATTTCTGCACTAGGTCCTTTTGAGCTAAAATTTAGTTAAATTTTTAGTATTAAATACCCACGTTTTTTTTGGGTGTATTTAAGCGCATTTTGACAAATTTTTCGGGGTTAATGTTTTTATAATGTTCTTACCTTGCAGTTGATTTAATTTGATCAAAATCCGCTATATCAATACCTTCTTCATCGGGTGTCGATTTACCAGCCTGAGCTTTCTTTGATACAAAGAATTTCTCAAATGTTTCTTCATCATCAAATTTGGGTATGACAACGCGAGCACCTTTAACAAGACCATCACCACCATTACCATGACTAGGACTAACGGTTGCCGTTTGATTATTAATATTACGTTTATCTTTTTGTTCCTTTTCATTGTCACTATCTGAGTTACTAGCCGAATTTGATTCGGATTCCAAAGCAACTTCATCGTTAACACTTAAACTACGTTGTACAAAGAGAGCACCGTTACTAGATTTTTGTGCACCACTGCCATTACGGGTAGCGGCAGTAGAAGAAGTAACCATCATAGAGGGACTTTTAGCCAAACCCAATTGCGGTTGATTGGCAGAGCGTATAATATGGAGAGGACATTTTTTGGCAGCGGCATTTGCAACACGTTCAAATTGTAATTCCACCGGGGATTGTGCTTTCTTCTGTAGTCGACCAGCGACTGTAAATTTGGTAGCATCTGATTGTTCTAATGTGGGGGGAAAATTAATTTAATATTTTCTGAAAATATTTCTTTTAAGGAAAATTATAAACTTACCAACACGATTTTTCCAACTTTCTGAGGATGATTTTAATTTACCCAAACGATCGGAAACTTTACCACCTTCTAATGATGTGGGTATTAAGGGAGATGGTGGTAAAGGTTTATCAGAGAGATTGTGCGACAAAGAAACAGATTCCTAAAATGATAAAAAAAACAGGTAAACAATAGTTAGTTTAGGTTAACAACATTTTAAAGCAATTAACATAATTAAAAAAATAAATGAGTGTGAGAAGTACAAAAATACAAAGAAACTGTAAAAAATAAGGTTTTAAAAATGTTTCAGAATCTGAGAATTTTTCAATACGAAAAATGTCTCAGAGTCCGAATTTTTTTTTTTAAATGAAAAGCAATTTTTCTATACGATAAATGTCTTAAAATCTAACATTTTTTCTATACGAAAAATAGAGAATTTTTCTATAAGCAAAATGTCTCAAAATCAAACAACTTTTTCTTATAATCTGAGAAATTTTCTACCCAAAAAATTTCTCAGAGTTCAAATTTTAGAGTTTTCTATGCGAATAATGTATTAAATCGTAAGTATAGTTAAAATCTTTTTAGGGTTAAAATGTATTGGAATTTTAAATATTTTTATACCCTCCACTCTAGTGATAGAGGGTATATATAAGTTTGTCATTCCGTTTGTAACTCATCGAAATATCGGTTTGGAACGCCATAAAGTATATATGGGGCATTCCAAGTCAAATCGGACACTTTAAAAAAATCTCCACTCCATATTTATTTTTACCCTACAACATTTTTTTAAAATATACCTACGCCCTAATTAAATAAAACAAATTTACAAAAAATAAAAAAAATTGTATGGAGACCGCCTTAACAGTTAAAGATAGAGGGTAGGTGTGTTTAGAGAAAATGTTTGGACTAAAAAAATATTGTGGGTCGGTCATACATTTTGTTGCTCTAAGGGCACTATTAGGGCAGTTAGAGCGGTTGGAGCAAATTTTAAAAAATGTCGTTTTGTGTGGGAGCCCCCTTAGAAATTGGAGATAGGGTATTAGTTTGTTCCAAAGAAATGTTAAGACGTGAAAATTAATGGGGGTCGGTCTTATAAAGACCTCTTTATATGGTGTGTTCAGCAAATTTATGTAAAATATTACGGGGAACATTTTTGTAGAATATGTTAACCCTCTTACTCCTCAAGATAAGGGTCTTTTTTGTCCTTCTTTTAAAAAAGAGCAAAGAACGCCACTAAAACAGGGATTTAAGGGGTTAAAATGTTCCGCAAAAATATTCGCCGTGAAATTTTACTATAAGTCCCTTTCACGGCAAATATTTTTACGGACCATTTTAACCCCTTAAATAGCTGTTTTAATTGTGTTTTTGCTCTTTTTTAAAAGAAGGACAAAAAATACCCTTATCTTGAGGAGCTAGAGGGTTAACATATTCTACAAAAATGTTCTCCGTAATCTTTTACATAAAATTGCTTTACACACCATATACTTTAAACGTAAGCTTAACTTGATTTTCTTAATAAATGCGAAATTAACCCTAAGCTCTCTTTTTTGTGTCTCATTTCTGACTTTCTTGTTAAGTTTTCCGTTTTGGTGTATTCCGGGACTTATAGTAAAATTTCACGGCAGATATTTTTGCGGAACATTCAAACCCCTTAAATCCCTGTTTTAATGGTGTTTTTTGCTCTTTTTGAAAAGAAGGACAAAAAAGACCCTTATCTTGAGGAGTTAGAGGGTTAACATATTCCACAAAAATGTTCTCTGTAACATTTTACATAAATTTGCTTAACACACCATATACTTTAAACGTAAGCTTCACCCGATATTCAATGACGATTTACAATACAACATTTGCATTTGGGGGAAACTTCACCTCCCCCTAAAATGAAACCCAGATGTAAACTTTCAAAAAGTCGATACACGTGTATTTTTTTTTTGTCTCTTCTATCAAAATTTTTTGGTCTGACCTTGTAATTTTTTTTTGTGTTGTACAGTGTTATTGAAGAAGTAATGAATAAAAGAAGTTTGAGCAAAGGAACAAACTACCAATTTGTAAAAATTCAATATCTTTTGAAAGCGTCATCAAAAAAATCTGAAAATTTACCACGAAGGAGTTTTTGAAGGGTACTAAAAACTATAAACAAATTGGGAAAATTAAAAAAAAAAAAAATTTCAAAGTGTCCGATTTAACATGGAATGCCCCATATATATAATAGATCAATGATTGATTTTAAGACATTCTAGCGATGTCCGTCTGTCTGTCTGTCTGTGGAAATGGTGATCACGGCCAAAATATTACACGGATATGACTGAAACGTAACATATTTATTGGAAGTTCTCCCGAGAAGTTTGGTTTTGCATTTGAGTGATATCGGTTCAACGGTTCAAAAGTTATGAACGAATATGTAAGGACACCTCAAAAATTTTGGTGCATTCAACATAACCTAAAAATACAAAATGCTTTAATTTGGCTGCGAGTTGACATATGTGAACAGAATAGAACACCGAATGGTATTTAAACAAGTGCGAACATATTTTTTGACAAAAAAAAGGTCGCGGATTTTTTTTACCAAAAATTTTTTTTCGCGGAATTTTTTTTTTTTTTCAAAAGTAATTTCTTTTTAAATAAAGTTTTTTGCAACAATCTTTTTTAAATTGTGGATGGTATCAATACATTCGGCAAGGCCAAATTTAACTTTTTTACTTGTTTGTTTTAATATTGTAACACTAAAAAATTTCCCGCAATTTAAGGAGTCTTTCGTTCCAAATTGTTTCAAAATTTTTGATTTCATTAAAATAAAATGTGTCATAGAATCGGAGAATTTTCTATGCCAAAAATGTTCTTACTCACCCTTATAACCCGATTTGCATGAAACTTAAAATACACTCAAAATATTTTGTAGGCAAAAACAAAAGAAAAACACACTTAAAACCAGTGAATAAACAATTGAAAACCATCCCAGTAATTATTCATTTGTTTTAAAAACATCAACATTTATTTTTTACTGTTGGCAAAATTTTCTAAAATAAATAACACAAAACATTAAAAAATTACGGTTTTTTCATTCTTTTTTACCAACAAATTCGAAAAAAATAACCTACGAAAACATTAAAAATTAATGATAGTTCTGTTATTTTTACCAACAAATTCCAAAAAAATAACCTACCAAAACATTAAAAATTAATGATTTCGTAGGTTATTTTATACAATTTTCTATTGAAATATTTTTTTAAAATTTTTTAATAAAATTTTGGGGAATCGATCCCGCAATCAACTACATTCTGGCCAGACACTCTACCCATCGTGCCAAAGCCACTTGATACAAATATGTTTTTATATTTCTATAAATATTTTTTTGAATTTTTTTTCTACAAACAAATAACTGACTTGTGTAGGTAAAAACTAATGATATATCATTAAAAAATACCAACAATTTAAAAAAAAATTATTTACACAAATCATTAAAAATTTAAAGAATAATCAGTAGTTTTTACTTACAGAACAAAAATAAATGACTTTATAAATTAAATGTTAGTGAAAGTCTTTATTTTTTAGTGTGTTATTTTTGAAACAAAGGACTGATGTAGTCATTAATAAAAACTGAACATCAAACAAATGTTTTTTCCTTTAAAAACGACTAAACGGAAAACTTTTTAAATAAACTACAAACAGTTAATGACATAATTTTTTGAGTGTATATATAAAAGAGACAATTCTAAGGTTGGGGTGTCTCGGTTTATCGGCCATATCGCGGATTTAGGGGTTCAAAAAATGAGTAAAAAAAATTGCGAAAAAATCGTTTTTTGAATTTTCTGCCATTTCCTTCTAAGAAACTATATGATGTATATGATAAAAGTTTTTTAATACCTATCTCACATTGGCATAACCTTGTAAAAAATCGGCTTCGTAAAATATTTGTTTCATGAAAATGTGTAAATTTTTGAGTAGTATTTTTGCTCTAGACGATATTCCTGTTAGTTCGGGATTTATCGAACTAACTTATTGTTTCAAAGGGGGGACAACGAAATCTTTAAACACTGATATGGGCGATAAGCTGAGACACCCCAACCTTAAAATCGTCTCTTTTATATAGTATATTTTAAGTTTCAGGCAAATCGGTTTATAAGGGTTAAGATACTTCCCTTGTTAGAAGTTTTCTGCATAAATATGATTTCCAAATTGGCAACGGCCTCGAGCCATCCTAAGTGACGGAGCGGTGATATGTCACAGCCACTGCTGACATCCACAAGACATCTCTATGTATTGAGTTGAGGACAGTTTTATATAAATTTTCAAAATGTACTCACTCAAAGTCAGCAGTAGTCAGGGCATGCGACATGTCACCTGTAAAAACATTGAGGCGAAAAATCGAAATTAAAAAAAAAAAAATAGATCCCCCCAAAATAAATTCCTGCGTACGTTCCTGATCAGATATAACCAAGAAAAACGGTTAGAGTTATTCCCCGGGCGCCCGCTTGTTTAAGGTTTTCACTGCATAGTAGGTATATTTAATCAAATTTTGCATAGTCAATGCACTTAAAAGTATTAAAATGGACTTTTGTCGATAATGTCAATTAATTTAAATATAAATCAAAAATATTTGTAATTTGTTATCAACAATTTATTTACGTCTTGTTTAATAGCTCGTTTTCGGCAAAACCATGCAATTTTCAGCAAATATTCCAAAAATATACTTTTAATACGAACAAACCAACGGGTACAAATCATGTTGAAAACCTTTATAATACTAAAGTTTAAGATAAATATTGTAAAATTTTTCATATATTTCTCGTTTAAAGTAATTGAAAACTGTAATATATATGACTAATTTCTTATATTCTATAATTATTGTTTATTATTTTATATATATTTATATATCACTCTAATATTAGTTATCAATTGCTTTAAAACCGATATAACAAGGCCACTTAAGAAATTCAATTGCTTTTGTGGTTTAAACTAAAGATGGATGGGTGAGAGAGTTTTCAATCACGATCATGAAAGAAGTATAATTTTTGCTAACGCTCAAGTGAGCAAAAAAAATAATTAAATCACTATAATTGACGCTCACTAGATATTCACGAATTAAAATTGTTTTTTTTATATATATTACGTAAAAAAATCAATTGATTTTATAGGATATTTTTGTGATAATGTGCTCGATTTAGAAGTACTCTTTCACCATTTACCAATTTTTAAAAACTTGATATTCTTTTAAATTTTAAGATTTAAAATTTTTTTTTCTTATTAAAATTAAAGTTCTACATAATTGCTTTAATTGTTACAAGAAAAAAAAATTAAAATCTAAAATTTCGTAAGGATTTCAAATTTTTTAAAAGTCGGTGAAAGAGTACTCCCGAATCGACCACAATATTTAATGAAATATTTTAGTATCACGAAAAGTTCTAAAAAAATAAAAAATGGTTCTGATCCAGAAACTGGACCCACTAATCCTGATGTATTTTGACCGCCTGAATTCAATTCCGCCATCATAATTGAATTCTATCGTGGGGTATTCCTGTAATTTGCAAAGAAAGTCCGGATAGTGAACCTACCTTATTTCTTTGTAAATTTGACTAATTGTAAGTAAAAGATTTTTCAAATTTTATTTCTGTATTTCAAGTTAAACTCCAATATATAACGAAGAAAATAAGAGGTTTTTTAATAAAATCCGCCAAAAATACTAGAAGTTACATGCCTTTGAAAAAAACTGCATAAATTCAGTTTTATACAAAAACGGTCGAATTGTTTATTTCGGGTGTGCCGATTGTATGAACTGAATTTATGCATTTTTGTTTAAATGCATATAACTTCTACAACTTAATAAATCAGACTTGAACTTTACATGCAAAAAATAAAATTTAAAAAAAGTGTTAACTTAACATATAAGGTAGGTTCACTTTCGAACTTTCCTTGTAAATTACAGAAAAACGATAGAATTCAATTCTGATGGTGGAATAGAATTCAGGAGGTCTAAATACATAAGAATTACTAGGGCCTCTGTTCTATCTTTCACAACTTTTCAATTCACATGAAAATTTCCGAAACACATGAGATCAAGTTAAGTGTTTTGTTGATCATGTTTTCTTTCGAAGTTGAAATCGAATAATTTAAATTTAAAAAATTATATGGAAAAAAGTGCATTCGTTTTACTTTCACCAAATTTTATTTATGTGAAACAAAACGAAAAAGAAATTCGGATGTGAAATCTAGAACACCAAAAAAATTCGGAAATTTCCATTTTCACATTTTTTATGAGAATTACTTTTTTTAGAACAGCGGCCTAGGTCTAGTTTCTGGGTCAGAATTAGTAGGTCTTTTTTATACCCTCCACTCTAGTGATAGAGGGTATATATAAGTTTGTCTTTCCGTTTGTAACACCTCGAAATATTGGTCAAGGACCCCATAAAGTATATATATTCATGATCATCGATCGATTTTAAGACGATCTAGCGATGCCCGTCAGTCTGTCCGTCTGTCTGTTGAAAACACGCTAACTTTTGAACGACTTTACGGAGGCTCCTGAAGTTTGGCATATATGTTGGGCATTTACCTGGTCAGGTTGGTATTGCAATTCAGCGAAATCGGTCCAGTGGTTCAAAAGTTATGAGCAAAAGACTGAATTTCGGCAAGGGTGAATTTCGTGAATTTATGAGATAAAAAGCACTATAACTTTCGAAAGGCAATTCTGAGGATGCTGAAGCTTGGCATATATATTTTTCGTTCCTCCAGCCTAGTTCGTATTGAATTTCACCCAAATCGGTCCAGTGGTTCAAAAGTTATTAGCAAAACCGTGAATTTCAGATTAGCTTCACCTTAAATTCACGTGTTGAAAACCCTTTAAACCTGTTTTAAAAACATTGGTAAGTCACAAAAATATTTTACAACGTATTTGTGTCACTCAAAAATATTTTTATACCAAAACAAAAAAAAAAAATACACTCGAGAAAAATTTTACACTCAAAAAAAAAAAAATTAGTAAATTATTTTTTTTTTTCAAAATTTACTAAAAAAAAAAATTTTACACAAAATAAAATAATTCTAATCAAAACTGTTATTTTTCACGTTAGAAAATTTACTATCACTTAAAATGGGCATTGTGGAGGGTATTCATAGATTCGGCCAAGTCGAATTTAACTTTTCTACTTGTTATTTTTGTGGAGCGGTGTAATCATGCACAAAAATTTTTTTCATTGCCCTAATGAACCCTCAAGTGAGTGACTAAAATTTTACTCACAATCACGTCTGATTCACGCAACTTGCGCTCATCTCCAGTTTAAACAAAAAAAAAAATAAAATCAAAAACATTTCATTAATTAATAAAAAAAAAATAGACAAAAGAAATTAACAACTTCTCTAAAAAACCTTCATACTAAAAAAAAAATATAAAAACAAAATAAATCTGTGTAGGATTTAGACCAAACTCTCTTAACTAGTGACCTTAATACCTCTATTGGCATATCAAGTGTACCACATAATTACCAAAAAAAAAAAAAATTTGCCAATAAACGAAAGTTTTTTTTTTTTTTGTAAATTTTTAAATTTACTTTATAATTGTTTTAACATTCAAATGGCAATCATACCATTTATGGTGCAAGTGTATTCAAAATTCATGAATATGTAAAATCGCTTCATTAAGTAATTATTTCAAAATTTATAGATCAAGTCTTGATATTTAATATGTTTGCAATACAATATATTGAACGTTTTTGTTTTAGAGATTTAATCCATATTTGGACAAAGTTTTTGTCTGAATATGGAAATTTATGACAGCAATACAAAGTAGTTAAAATAATAGTAAGTATAAAACAGTTACTTTTTTAATGAAAACAATTAAAATCTATAATAAACACGGTGCGACAAATTAAGATTTATGCTTTGGTGGTTGGACCAAGCAATCAGAGATGGCATCATTGCCAAACTATATCTTTGCATTACTTTCTACATCAATAAAGTCAGTCGAAATTTATTATTAACCACCGATTCTTTTAGTCAGCTCAAAAATTTTAATTTTTTTTTTGAATTTTTCCATTTATTTAAAGTTCTTAATTTTATATATACTCACTTTGTCATTCCGTGTGTAACGCATCGAAATATCGGTCGGGGACCCCATAAAGTATATATATTATTGAACAGTGATCGATTCTAAGACATTTTTGCGATGTCCGCCTGTCTGTAGTTAACACGATGCAGTCCAAAATAAGAGTGCTAGACTCCAGACATTTGGCACGAATATGTGTTATGTTCCTAGGCAGGCTAAGTTCGTAAATGAGCAAAATCGGACCAGGGGAAAAAAAGTTCCCCTTGGGGAACTAAGCCAACCTCTGAAAAATAAAATTTTTTTCATGATTTTTTGTGTTTTTGTTTAACAAATTCAACATTTTTATGCTACAAGAAGTTCAAAGTCCTGCTTTTGGACCCAGAGAAAAGCATAAGCATGAATTTTTAAACACATATTCGAGGGGAAATTTGAGTTCGGCAAAAAGTGGCGTTCGGCCACTGTTCGGTGTTCGGTCAAATTTTAGCCGAACTTTACCGAACACCGAACTTTTATATGTATTGCTTTTATCGTCTTAAAACTACGCCATACTAACAGTGCCACTGCTTTACACCTCGAATCGGACTATTGTTAAAAAGAAGTATATTTTTTTCCAAAAAAATCAACTTGAGCCATATTTTTTCACTTTTTTTAAGTATACAAAAGTACAAAATATTTATTTTTAACTATAAATTCGTACAACTAAGAAAAAAAAATTTTAGTTGTTTTTTTCATAATTATTCGCAAAAACAACTTTTTTTTAAATAAAAAAAAAGTTCGGTTACGGGTTCGGGTTCGGCCGAACTCTGCAAAATTGACCGAAGTTCGGGTTCGGGTACGGGTTCGGTCTGAAAAAGTGCGTTCGGTCGGACACTAGAAATTTGCACCCCCCCCCCCTCCTAATTACCACTACAGACCCCCACCCCCCAAAAAAAAAAATAGAAAACGCCCCTGGATTTTTATTTTATTTTTTGCATGTTGGACGGTATAAAAGATTCGGCACAGCCGAATTTAACACTCTTACTTGTTTTTAATAATCGATTATTAAAAACAAGGATCCTATTTTTTTTTAATTTTCCTGCATTTTTCTAAATTATTTCCAAATATTTCTGAACTTTTTTAATTTTTTATTGAATTTTACAAATTTTCCTCAATTTACTGAACTTTTTAAAAATTTTGTGTTCCCGATTTTATTTTTTATACACGACGGTACAGAGTATAATGAGTTTGTGCTGATGTTTGTAACTACCCGAAATATTGGTCCTAGACCCACTTTTAAGTATACCGATCGACTCAGAATCACTTTTTGAGTCGATTTAGCGATGTCCGTCCGTCTGTCTGTCCATGTAAACGTTGTAAACACGATACAGGCGTAATTTTTAATAAATTCACTTGAAAGTTGAGACTTAAACCTCTATTGGCCCAATGACAAAGCCTATTGAAATTGCAAAAAAATCAGTCCATATTTAGACCTAGCCCCCAAGTAAAAGTCCTCTTTAGTTTTGGCTCAAATGACTCTAATAACCGTACTATGGTACACTCACAATAATAACTCTGTAAAATACTGTGTAAAATGACTGTAATCTTAATTCAACAGACATTTGACAGAGTTTTCTGTCAAAATACAGATTTAAAGAAAATACTTTGTATTTTGTTGTGACAAAAAAAGCGAAGTTTCATCTGTTAAATAACTTTTAACTTTGTAATCTTAATTTTACAGAAATTTAACAGAGTTTTCTGCTAAAATGCAGATTTAAGCGAAATACTCTGTATTTTTTAAACCCAAAAAACAAAGTTTTCTATATATTTTTACTTATTTCTATTTAATTTTAATTTCATAGTTAAAAACAGAGTTTTCTGTAAAAACCCCAAAATTTATCTGTATTTTTTTTTTTTGAGAAAATGTTAAAAAAGGTCCCAAAAAAATCTTTTTAAAAATCTTATAAAAATTTTACAAAATAACATATATTTTACTAAACTCTGTAAATTTACACTCAAAATAATAACTCTGTAAAATACTCAGTAAAATGACTGTAATCTCAATTCAACAGAAATTTGACAGAGTTTTCTGTCAAAATACAGATTAAAAGAAAATATTTTGTATTTTGTTGTGACAAAAAAACAAAGTTTCCTCTGTTATATTACTTTTTACTTTGTAATCATAATTTAACAGATAATTAACAGAGTTTTCTGCTAAAATACAGATTTAAGCAAAATACTTCGTATTTTTTATAACCAAAAAAGTTTTCTGTGTTGAGTAGTTTTTGTTACGAAACATCAAAATTTTATCTGTTTTTTTTTTTTGTTGAGAATAAGTTGAAAAAGTAGCAAAAAAAAGTTATAAAAAAAAATCTTGTCAGAAATCTTATAAAAATTTTACAAAATAACATGCATTTAACTAAACTCTGTAAATTTACAGAGTTTTTTCTGTATTTTTTTTTTTGCATCAAATGCATTTTACAATGTAAATGTAAATTTACATAGTTTTCTTTGCTAAATGGTAGTTTATTTAACAAATATTTTACTATAAACTCTGTAAATTAACAGTTTTTTTTTGTCAAAATCATTTTACAGAATTTTTTAGTAACATTAACAAGAAATGTTGTTAGCTGGAAAAGTATGGTGTACTCTGTTAAATTAGCAGAGTTTTTCTGTAATTTAACAGAGTTATTATTTTGAGTGTACAAAGTTTTTTACTGTAAAATTTTGGTTGCATCAAATGCATTTTGCAAATATATGCAAATTTACAGAGTTTATCTTTGTAGAATGGTTTTTAATTTAACCAATATTTTACTAAAAACTCTGTAATTTAACATTTTTTTTTTGTCAAAATCATTTTACAGAGTTTTATAGTAAAATTACCAAGAAATGTTGCTAGCTGGAAAAGTATGGTGTACTCTGTTAAATTAGCAGAGTTTTTCTGTAATTTAACAGAGTTATTATTTTGAGTGTAGGTATCTTTTAGAAGTTTGGCAGGTAAACGTGTTTTGTCACCATTCCGAATTTTGAAGAAATCGGACCAGTTCTTCTTGTAGCCCCATACAAACCACCTTCCCGATTTTCATATAAATTTCTCAAATTTTATGAAACTAAAAAATATTTAATTAAAATTTTGTTTGAGTATTTAAACGTGTAGTTTAATAGGCTTATGAAATTTGATTTCGGACCCTTTTTGGACTTAGGCCGCATGAAAAATTTCGCCCTATATTCACTTAAAGCGGTTTATTGGCAACAAATCGAAGCCTATTTTACTCAAATTTGATTTGTGAGTGTTTTTTACACTTATTAAAGATTTGATAAAATATAGATCTAATCGGTCCATGTTTGAACTTGGGACCCAATTTCCGGGAAACTCTGGTGTAGGGTATTATATGGTCGGTCTTGACCGACTATTATTTTCTTACATGTTTTTTTATAAAAATGTTTAAATTTTTGGGGATATTTATGTGAAGACCTATGATATCCACACTCAAAAAATTATGACGGTAGATTCCACTACAAAAGACAGTTAAAACAACAACAACAGTTGTTTTTAGGCGTCTACTACATTTTACGGTAAAATCAACCAAAAATTGTTGTTGTTTTTAACTATTGATTAACAATTACAGAAAACGGTAAAAACAATTTCAAATTACAGTTGTTTTTACTATAACTCAAATTGTCTGAATTTTTTTATGTTTGTTAATAATTCCTGTTACATCTGACACTTCCAACTCGTTCAACACACCCGTTTTTATGAAAAATTTCTAGAAAATTAAAGTTTCCTTATAGACTAAAAACAACTATATAAAATAACTGTTACTACAATGTAGCAATTTTTAGTATATATTTTTTAAAACGACTACAAAAAATATTTGTTTGATATTTTTCATAAAAAACAACAACTACTACTTATTAAAGTAACTGCAACAATTTTCTAAGTGCATATGAATACGAAATAATCTTTATTAAATAATAGTCGACACGTAATTTTGCTCTAGACGATATTTCGAATATTTCCCGTTGTCCACATTGTTTCATAAGGGGACAACACAATTTTTAAACACTGTTATGACCGATAACAGAACCAGAACGGCGCGGGGGACGGTTTCCAATTAGAATGAGTTTCACCACATTTAAAAAAATAGAACAAGTTTTATTTCACACCGGCGCCGACCACCGATTTTATCTGTCAAATGGTATGGAAAAAGTCGTGCCGGTCTTGTTCTGTTTCTACTCTTACGCGTAATTGCAAAAATTCTGCATAATTAAACTAAATCAATTGCATTTTATTGTAAATCCCATTTAATTACTTTAACTATTACCTGTTCCTTTTCTTTTTCTTTTTCATTTGTATTTGTGTTTTTATTTTGATTATCATTTTCATTATCCATTACTAACAATAACAATAAAATTCTATAGTAGAGTACACGCAAAAAAAAACTTGTGTCGGAGTGAGCAAAAATCTGGCATAATTTTACCAAAAATATGCTAAAACTACAACCGACGAAGTAGTTTTCGTAATTTAGCCAAAACACTTATGTAAAAAATTTTGAAGAAAATGCTAATGCTATTTAAGTAAAAACTTGGTAAAATATACCAAAAGAGATATGGTGAAATATTCCAAAATTATTAGAAAAGATGACTAAAAATAATGCTAAAAATTACCACATTTATGCTAAAATAAATTTTCAATAAATTTTTGTAAAAATTTGTATATTTGTTGAATTTAAAATTTTCACAGAATAAATCCATATTAATGTAATAAATGTTGTGTAGGATTTAACTGACCCTTTTTGTACAATTTTCTCGAGTGACTGCTGCCTACGCTTCTTCTTGAAGTAAAGGATCCGAATTTATTTAAAAGCATCCTGTAAAAATAGAAAATTATTACAAAACATAAATTTTTAATTTAAAAAATTGGTAAACCCCATTGGTCTCTTGGTAAGGAGGAACACTTACTTTGTCATTCCATTTGTAACTCAAAACAGGTATGGACTCCCTTGGCTTTGGGTTTTTAGGTTTTAATTTTATACCTAAAGGCAGGATTGGTGTCCACGCTCTTTATTGTAGTGAAGGATTCGCCATAGCTTCAAAAATTTATTTAGCAGTACCCTGTAAAAATAGAAAATTATTATCAAACACTAATTTTTAACTAAAAATCTATTAAACCTTATTGGTGTCTTCGGAATGCGGGTATACTCACTTTATCATTCCATTTGTTATTCATCGAAACATACGTCTGGGACTCCATTGGTTTTTCTTAATGAATGGTGTTTTAAGTGATGAAAGCAAAATTAACTTTAACATTCTTTTATCTTACATTTATTTATCTTTTAGAAAACTATTTATTTATTTTTATTTATTAATTTATTTTTATTTTATTTATCAATTTCCTTTTTACGTTTTTATAACACAAAAAATAAACAAACAACGCACACAAAAAAAATGAAAATGGCTGTCTGTATTTGTTTTTTTGTTGTTTTCTTTCGATAAATTTTTGTGCAGGTAATTTGCGTTATTGTGCAAGCTACTTGGTTATTTTACATAAAAAATGAATTATGTTACTTTAACATCGACAAGCATAATATTAGCAAAAATTTGTTAAAAATTTTTTTTTGGTATGAAAAAAGTTTTACCAAGTAGGATTGCTCAATCTTACACAGATTTTTTTTTTGCGTGTAGTATGACACACCCGGAAAGTCATTTATTTAGCAAACTAAAAATTTATTTTTATTCTATTTTCAGCGCTGTTTTTTTTTTATTTTTTTTTATTTTTTTATCTATTTTGTTTATTTTTTAGTAAATATTTAACTAAAACGCAGTTACAACTTTTTTTGTTATTATAATTATTCTCCTTCTATGTCAAAATATTTAAAAATACTAAACAATTTAAATTAACTGACAAACCGTTGAACTACATTTTAATATTATTTGTTATTAAAATAATAATAATAATAAAAAAATTTACCTTTGTTAACAAATTTAAGAGAATTTTTGGAGCTGTTTTGTTAATAAAAGAGTCAAAGTTTTTATGAAATTTTTTTGTTTAGTTTATCATTATAATTTTTTGATAAGATAAGATAGAAAATGTTTGTATTGGGAAACTAACCATTTAGAAAAACATTTATTTTTTGAGGTTTTAATTATCATTTTTTCTTTGCAAGGAAGGTCGATTCTAGGATACACTCTGAAAAATGGATAAAGAGAAGAATAAATTTTTCAACGAAATTGAGTGATAACTGCGTCCGGTAACGTGTTTACAACGTTTTTATGGACAGACGGACTGGCATCGCCAAATCGTCTAGAAGGTTTGTCTTGACCTAATATTTCTGGTAGTTACAAATATCACCACTTACTTATTATACCTCGAACCAAAGTTTGGTAATGGGTATTTAACCGGTTTATGCCACTAAGGAGACCTCTCTTATTAATTACTTTTGTAAAAGTACAGGGTGGTTCCTTTACAAGTATCTTTTTAAAAATAAAATAAAATCAACACTACCCTAAATTTTTTGGTTATTACATCTTTATTAGAAAGCGTGAACATTCCAATTACTTATTTAAAACAAAAAGAAAAAAATATTTTTATTTCAAGATATGTGACTTTTTCTACACGAAAACCGTCTCGGAATCCACACAAAAAATTATTGGCTAAACATTTTCGATTAAATCTATTGATCAACAAAATTTAAATTAGTCAATCAATGTTTGATTAAAATTTTTAATATTTTCTTTAACTGTCGAATTACAAATTTTCAACAAACCAGATTTTTTTCGCTTTAACTTATTTAAAAAGATTAATTCAAAAATATACAAGATAATCGGGTTTTACTTTTTTTATTGTTAGCAACATATTGGAAAGCAAAAAAGATGAATTTTTTGATAATTTTGTCATAAGCTTACAATTCATTTGTTACATCAATCATTATTTTGATTGAATATAAATAAAAAATTGATCAAACTTTTGATCAAAATCGAAAATAATTTTGATTGAAAAAATTTTCAATCAATCACCTACAATTTGATTGGTACAACAATTTTTTTATTTGGAGGAATTTCAATCAAAAAATTGATTGAATTCGCGATTTTGTTTATTGAAATGCGTTTCAAATTTTTTCTGTGTCTTAGACTTTCTATAGTATACGAAAAACGTCTCGAAATCTTAAACATTCTCTATACGAAAAATCTCTCAGAATCTGAGAATTTTTCTATACGAAAAATGTCTCAGAATCTGCGACTTTTTCTAAACAAAAAACGTTTCAGAATCTAAGAAAAATGTCTCAGAATCTGAGACTTTTTCTATACGAAAAATGTCTTAGAATCAGAGACTTTTTCTACACAAAAAATGTTTCAGAATCTAAGACTTTTTCTATACGAAAAATGTTACAGAATCTGTGCCTTTTTCTATACGAAAAATGTCTCAGAATCTGAAACTTTTTCTATAAGAAGAATGTCTAGGAATCTGAGACTTTTTCTATATAAAAAATGTTACAGAATATGAGACTTTCTATACGAAAAATGTCTCAGAATTTGAGACTTTTTTAGACAAAAAATGTTTCAGAATCTGAGACTTTTCCTATACGCAAAATGTCTCAGAATCTGAGAATTTTTTTATACGAAAAATATTACAGAAACTGAGGCTTCTTCTTTACGAAAAATGTTTCAGAATCTGAGACTTTTTCTTTACGAAAGATACACACAAAAAATTATTGGCTAACAATTTTCAATTAAATGTATTGATCAACACAATTTAAATGAGTCAATCAATGTTTTGATTAAAAATTTTGCTATTTTTTGTTACAAATTTTCAACATACCAGATTTTTTTTTCGCTTTAATTTTTTTGAATAGATTAGTTCCAAAATATACAAAATAATCGGGCATTACATTTTTGGAAATACAACATATTGGAAAGCAAAAAAGATGAATTTTTTGATAATTTTTTCATAAGCTCACAATTCATTTGTTAAATCAATCATTATTTTGATTGACTTTAAACAAAAAATTGATCAAATTTTTGATCAAAATCGAAAAAATGTTTGATTGAAATAATTTTCAATCAATCACCTACAATTTGATGATTGGTATAACAATTTTTTTAATTGGAGGAGTTTCAATCAAAAAAAATCCACGTTTTTGTTGATTGAAATTCGTTTCAAATTTTTTCTGTGTATATCTGAATCTGAGACTTTTTCTTTACGAAAAATTTCTTAGAATCTCAGACTTTTCTATACGAAAAATGTTTTAGTATCTGAGACTTTTTCTGTACGAAAAATTTCTCAGAATCTGAGATATTTTCTATACGAAAAATATATCAGAAACTAAAACTTTTTTATACAAAAAAAATGTCTCAGAATCTGATACTTCTTCTTTAAGAAATGTCCTAGAATTTGAGGTTTTCTATACGAATAATGTCTCAGAACGTGAGACTTTTTTTTTGCGAAAAATGTCTCAAAACCTTAGACCGTTTTATTTCAGCCATTTTTATACCCTTTGTCATTCCGTGTGTAACGCATCGAAATATCGGTCGGGGACCCCATAAAGTATATATATTATTGATCAGTGATCGATTCTAAGACATTCTAGCGATGTCCGTTCGTCTGTCTGTCCGTCCGTCTGTAGTAAACACAATGCAGTCCAAAATAAAAGAGTTAGACCCCTTAAGTTTGGCACAAATTTGTCTTATGTTCCTAGGCAGGTTAAGTTCGGAAATTGGCCAAATCGGACCAGGGGGAAAAAGTTCCCCCTTGAAGAACTAAACCAACATCTAAAAAAATACACTTTTTTACACGTTTTTTAGTATTTTTGTTAAATAAAATAAACATTTGGTATATTTATCGCGATGGGAAGGTACTCTCAAAGTCCCCCACTGACCCCATCAATCCCCCCCCCCCAAAAAAAAAACGCCCCGACAAATTTTTGTTTTTAATCTTCTTTACATATTGGAGGGTATAAAAGATTCGGCACAGCCGAATTTAACACTCTCACTTGTTTTTTTTTTAAAGTGTATGAAATTTTCATATGAGAAGAAAGATTTTTTTAATACCAACGATGGCATAACCTTGTAGAAATTCGGCTTCGTTAAATATTTTTTTAACAAAAAAATATGTAAATTTTGGAAGGTATTTTGTGAAGACCTACTTTATCCATATGAATACGAAATAATCTTTATTAATTTTTTTTTTAAACTACATATATGAATTTTTCATATGAGAAGAAGGTTTTTTTTTTTAATTCCAACGATGGCATAACCTTGTAGAAGCTCGGCTTCGTAAATTTTTTTTTTTTACGAAAATATGTAAATTTTAGGTGGTATTTTGTGAAGACCTACTTTATCCATATGAATACGAAATAATCTTTATTAAATTTAGGTCGACACGTATTTTTTCTCTAGACGATATTCTTGTTAGTTCGAGAGTTATCGGAATTTTTTCCGAAGGTCCACATTGTTTCATAAGGGGGCAACGAGATCTGATATGTCCGAAAAGCCGAGACACCCTAACCTTAAAATTGTCTCTTTTATACAAATTTTAAGTAAGTTAAAGAAAAAAAAAAAACCGTTAACCCATTTTTTTATTCCGGTTTAACCAAGAAAACCGGTTAAGTGAAAAAGCTGATTGTCGGTTTTTCATAAACACTAGATTTAGCTTAAATTAATTTTAAATGAAAGTTTGTCTCAAGATCTATAAAAGGGTCAAGGGAAATAGATTTGAGATTTTTTAAAACATGTCTTTAACGTTGGAAAAACCCGGCATTTTTTGCAAAACTCAAATAACGATATCTCGGTTTTTTTTACGTTCCAGATGCGGGAATTCGTTTCCAGATGAGGGAATTCGCTTGTTAACATTAAAAATTAATGATTTCGTAGGTTATTTTTTACAATTTTCTATTAAAATATTTTTTTAAAAATATTTAATAAAATTTTGGGGAATCGATCCCGCAATTAACTACATTCTGGCCGGACACTCTTCCCATCGTGCCAAAGTCACTTGATACAAACATGTTTTTATATTTCTATAAATAATTTTTTGAACTTTTTTTCTACAAAAAAATAACCTACTTGAGTAGGTAAAAACTAATGATATCTCATTTAAAAATACCAACAATTTAAAAAAAATTACTTACACAAAACATTAAAAATTTAAAGAATAATCAGTAGTTTTTACTTACAGAACAAAAATAAATGACTTTAAAAATTAAATGTTAATGAAAGTCTTTATTTTTTAGTGTGTTATTTTTGCAACAAAGAACAGAAGTAGTCATTAATAAAAACTGAACAACAAACAAATGTTTTTTCTTTTAAAAACGACTAAACGTAAAATTTTTAAAATAAACTACAAACAGTTAATGACATAATTTTTTAAGTGTTTGGTTGAAAACTATTTTTTTTACGCACAGTTTGAGAATGTAGCTCGGTCTTGAGGAATAAGTTTTTAAATATTTTAAGACACTGTCAAAATTTTAAGCGAAAAAAGCAAAAAGTTACTTGCAATTGGGTCACCATATAGTTGTTTATTTAAAGTAATTGTTTAAATATTTATGTTTATATTATAAATTACTACTAGTTTTTTTTTATTAAAAGGAGTGTTTAATTTCTTATCACTAAACAATCGTTAAAATGTGTTACGAAATGTTAATGTAGTTTAAGGTGTAATTGAAAATTTATTAAAAATTGTAGCCCGTGCAAATCATTAATAAAATATTTTTTATCACTTTAACTGAGTTATATTAATTATATTATTGTCACTATGAAGGGTAACCCTAGATTTTTGCATTCGAATGAGAGCGAAAACAATAGGTTTAGATTCGCTCCCGTCTCTATTCTAAACTTTAGAATAGAGACGGGAGCGTGAGTTACTTTTAACTCACACTAACGCTCACGACAGGAATTTTCCAATCACGCACAATTACTTGACAGCAAATTTTTTCTACTCACACCCACAATCACGTGAGTAAATTTTAATCAACTCACACTTTCAGGTTTACTACACAAGCGTCACTCACACTTCAAGTTGTCTTAAAGAAAATTATGTAAGTTACTACATGTTAGTTGTTTATATATTTTACAGTAGTTAGTTGTTTTCAACTACAAAGTCAGTTGTTTTTGTATGAAAAATATCAAACAACTATTTTTGTTAGTTATTTTAAGTCGTTTTTGTACTGTAATGTAGTAACCGTTGTTTAAAGTAGTTAATTTAATTTTTTTATTTCTGAAAAATTTAAAAATTAAAAAAAAAAAATTAAATATTCATTATTTTTATTTTATACAGCTTTTAAAAATCTTTAAATCTGACAGGTTTAATTTTCATGGATTTTGCGAAAATGTTAAGTTCTTCAGTTACTTTCATAAATTTATGTATTTATTTTTCAATTTCCTAAATTATTTGAATTCGAAAATTGTTCAATTAAGCTTTATCTCTTCCTATTAATCATATCAAACACTGTTAATGATAAAGATTCCTCTTTATGTCTACAAAATACTGTTAAATTCTCTTAAATTTAAAAGATGTTCTCTTAAAAAATTATCAAGTCCATATGATATTGATTCGAAAAAACCTCAATACAAATACCAAAAAATATCCAATGACTCATAAAAATTACTGATAAAAAACTAAAACCTTTAAAAAATAATAAAAAGAAAATAAAAAATAAAAAAAAAAACAAGTAGAAAAATTTAATTCGACTTGGTCGAATCTATGAATACCCTCCACAATGTTATCTGATAGTAATTTTCAAAAAAAAATTAAAAAAATTGCATTACAAATTTTTTATTAGAAATATCCCAGCAAAACTTTGGTAATGGGTGGTGATTATATAACACATTACCAGGTAATGTATATATCTTATTTGTAGCATTATTTTATGATGTCTTACCAAACATTTGTTCCACAACGTATTATTTTAAAGTGAAAAATAATACATTACTAATAATTAGCTACGTAATGCATGATTATTGGAAAAAATGTATTTCATATTTATTATTTCTAAACATTAAATCATGGATGACTTATATTTGGTTACATTATGTATTATTTCAAAGTTTGAAATAATGCATTATTTATAATTGAATACATAATGCATTACAATAACATAAAAAATAAATATTTTATAAAAAAATGCATAAGTTTAAACTAGAGATGGATTCACGACAGAAATATGTTAATGACACACACTCACCCAGGAGTATATTTTATCTCGCTTACAATCACGTGAGTAAATTTAATACAAAATTACTTTTTCACTACTCGTAACACCTTATATATTACGTTCTGGTATGCTATATTATATACCTTACTCGTAACCTATAAAATATCATATATTTTACATCTTACTCGTATTCTTTGTTATAAATTTATGACTTATTTTATACCTTACTGGTATTCTTTGTGATAATGTATATGCATTACTTTTAGTCTCATCGCCTGTTAAAATCATCAATGCTGCAATGTATAAAATAAGAGATCTTATACCTTATTTTATACCTTATATGGTAAGGTAAGTTTTGCTGGGATGTATGTATATTATTTTGAGTCAAACTTTCTTTTAATCAATCAAATTTTTTTGAGTGTACAATTTTTTTGACTGTCAACATTTTTTCGAGTCTGCCATTTCATTAAAAAAAAATAAAAATGTGTAAATTTTTTTTTTGAGTGTAACATTTTTTTTTTGAGTGTAAATTTTTTTTGAGTGTAAATTTTTTTTAGTGTACAAATTCTTTGAGTAACAAATTACTTTGTAAAATATTTTTGTTGTTTTATACCTACATATATGTAATACAAAAAAAAACTATTTCACATATTTTCCTCTTTTTTTTATATTACCATCTTTTTCTTTAAAAACCAAAAACAAATTAACATTCAATCATACACATACTTTATTTGATTTTTTCCCGTTACATACAGTTACACTAACAATAACAAATATTTACTTGTCTAACAACTAAACTGCACCCCACGACAAGAAAACAAACAAACAAAAGTTTTACAAAACTGGTATTTCACCATGCTATTAAAACTTGTTTAACGAGTTTTCAACAGTTTAAGGTGAAACAAATCTGAAATTCAGTGCATTGCTTATAACTTTTGAACCACTGAACCGATTTTTCTGAAATTCAAAACCAAACAGCCTTGGGGAACAACAAATATATATGCTAAGCTTCAGTTCCCTCAGAATTGTCTTTCGAAAGTTATAGTGGTTTTAATCTTGTAAATTCGAAAAATACCCTTCCCGAAATTTACTATTTTGCTCATAACTTTTGAACCACTGGACCGATTTCGCTGGATTGCAATACCAACCTGACCCGGTAAATGAAGAACATATATGTCAAACTTCAGGAGCCTCCGTAAAGTCTTTCAAAAGTTAGCGTGTTTTCAACGGACAGACAGACAGACAGACGGACGGACGGACGGACGGACGGACGGACATCGCTAGATCGACTTAAAATCGATCAAGGATCATGAATATATATACTTTATGGGGTCCTAGACCAATATTTCGATGTGTTACAAACGGAATGACAAACTTATATATACCCTCTATCACTAGAGTGGAGGGTATAAAAATGCCATACATACAGACGTGTTTATTAATGACAAAGGCACAGAGAAGTGTTATGTTTATTAACAAAAAAATTATAAACATAAACAAAAAAAAAAACAAGTGAGAGTCTTAAGTTCGACCGTGCCGAATCTTTTATACTCTACAACAGCGGCTACCAACCTATGGTACGCGTACCACTAGGGGGTACGCGAAACTGCCCACGGGGGTACGCGAAATTTTAGTTATTTTTTTACAATTTTTTTGTTTAGTAATAACATTAAATAATATCAATGTGCTACACCAAAAAAAAAATACGAAAGTTCATATATAAAAATTCGAGCTGGTTAAAGTCCATAGAGTACGGAAATACTTTTACCAGAAAGTATATATAATTAATCTGTGATCGATTCTAAGATATTTATAACATGTCTAGACTCCTGACGTTTGGCACGAATATGTCTAAAGGTTATAGGCACTTTAAGTTCGTAAAAGGCAAAATCGGACCAGGGGGAAAAAATTTTACCCTTGAAAAACTTAGCCAACCTCTGAAAAACTCCATTTTTTACAGGATTTTTTTTTATTTTTGGTACGCAAATAAAACAATTTGATGTCGAAAAAAGTTCAAGGTCATGCTGGGGATACAAAAAAGTCGTTTTGTTTCGCCCCCATTTGTGGGCGTGGTTATTAAAAACTTATTTAAATAATGATAAAATTCTATTACTTAAGTGCAAATAATAATTGAGTTTCGCGGATATTAAGGAATTTTATAGCAATATTTTTTTAATGTCTTATGATGAACTTTGAGAAAAATGTGTTTTTTTTAACTTAAAGGAACAAAAACTCGGTGCGCGTTTTTAAGCTGATAACGGGAAAAAAATAAAAAACTTTTGGAGGGTACTTTTAGTCCTCTACAAGCGGTTTTGGTTCGAGGTTTTTAAAAAAAAAAAAAAAAATATTTTTTTAAACATTTTCTCAAATTTTACGTATTCTTAAGTTGTTGGAACAAAATAGGACTCAACTTTATATAAAAGTGGCCTTCTGATTCCGAAACTGCAATCCAAATGTTTCTAGCATGTTCCGTTTTCGAGATATTCTCGTTTGAAAATTTTAGAAAGATTTATAAAGAATATAAGTGCGTAACACTTGATTTTCAGTTTTTTAAACACAAATATTTCAAAAACAGTACGCGTTTAAAAAACTTGAATGCCAGATTTGGAATCACGAGGTCTCGTTTATACTAAATTTAGTCCTATTTTGTGTGAGCAACTTAAGAATACGTTGCAGGAGATACCCAAAAAGTGTCAAATTACGGTTTTTGTATATTAATATGCGAATATTTTAAAAATCTTGCGTGATAAAAAAATTTGGAAGGCAGATTTGAAATAAGGAGTTCATTTTTTTTTTACTTGATGTATTTTTATTCATGGGAGTGCGAATTTCTATTAATTTGCACAACAGTGTCATTATAATTTTTATACCCTCCACTTAGATATAGAGTCATCATTCCGTTTGTAACTCATCGAAATATCGGTCTGGGACCCCATAAAGTATATATGAGCTTTTCGGAAGCTAGTGTGATTAACTCCCGTTTTCCTTTTTTTTTTATTTTATGGTGTTAACACGTTGTATTTACCATAAACTATTTATCTGCAAAATATTGTAACACTCCTATTTAGTTATCACAGCTAAAAAGCACTTTATTTTTTGACCACTGAAAAATAATTACAAAATTTCAGAAGCTAGTCAGCTTAACTCCACAAAAAAATGTTAATGAAAAACTGTAATTTCCGATATTTTTGTCAATATTTGCCGTATATTGACGATCAAAAGCTTATTTGAAGGCTTTGTTAATATGGATTCGTATTCTGCATATGAAAATTTAAATTTTAATTCCAAAATGCATTTCCTATGCAAATGCAATTTTATCATTCATTTTTTCGGTGTATCCTCATGATTTTTAATTATTATTTTTACACATTTGTAAAGTTCAGAAATTTTACCTTTATTTGGTGTACTTAACTTTCACAAGAATGCATTTCTAAAATTTTTAATTTTTTTTTGAATATTCTTATTATAAAAAAAATACAAAAATTTATTTCAATGAAAATTTTTCAAGTTTTTTCAGAAGCTAGTCAGCTTAACTCCACAAAAAAAATTTTAATGAAAAACTTTGATTTCCGATATTTCTGTTAATTTTTGTCGTATTTTGACGATCAAAAGCTTATTTGAATGTCTTTTTAATATGAATTCGCATTCTGCATATGAAAATTTAAATTTGAATTCCAAAATGCATTTCCTATGCAAATGCAATTTTAACATGCATTTTTTCTGTGTATTCTCATGATTTTTAATTATTTTTTTTTTACACATTTGTAAAATTCAGAATTTTTACCTTTATTTGGTGTACTTAACTTTTACAAGAAAGCATTTCCACTATTTTTTAAATTTTTTTCAAAATCTTCATATTATAAAAAATATACAAAAATTTATTTCAATGAAAATTTTTCAAGTTTTTTCAGAAGGTAGTCAGCTTAACTCCACAAAAAAAATGTTAATGAAAAATTTTGATTTCCGATATTTCTGTTAATTTTTGTCGTATTTTGACGATCAAAAGCTTATTTGAATGCCTTTTTAATATGGATTCGTATTCTGCGTATGGAAATTTAAATTTAAATTCCAAAATGCATTTCCTATGCAAATTCAATTTTATGATGCATTTTTTCGGTGTTATGTCATGATTTTTAATTATTTTTTTTACACATTTGTAAAGCTCAAAATTTTTACTTTTATCTGGTGTACTTAACTTAAACAAGAATACATATTCACTATTTTTAAATTTTTTTGAAAATCTTCTTTTTATAAAAAATATACAAAAATTTATTTCAATGAAAATTTTTTAAGTTTTTTCAGAAGCTAGTAAGCTTAACTCCACAAAAAAATGTTAATAAAAAACTTTGATTTGCAATATTTTTGTTAATATTTGTCGTATTTTGACGATCAAAAGCTTATTTGAATGTTTTTTTTAATGTGGATTCGTATTCTGCATATGGACATTTAAATTTTAATTCCAAAATGCATTTCCTATACAAATGCAATTTTAAAATGTATTTTTTCTGTGTATTCTCATGATTTTTAATTATTTTTTTTACACATTTGTAAAGTTCAGAATTTTTACCTTTATTTGGTGTACTTAACTTTCACAAGAACGCATTTCCACTATTTTTTAAATTTTTTTTTCAAAATCTTCGTATTATAAAAAATATACAAAAATTTATTTCAATGAAAATTATTCAAGTTTTTTCAGAAGCTAGTCGGCTTAACTCCACAAAAAAATGTTATTGATAAACTTTGATTTCCGATATTTCTGTTAATATTTGTCGTATTTTGACGATCAAAAGCTTATTTGAATGTTTTTTTAATATGGATTCGTATTCTGCATATGTAAATTTAAATTTTAATTCCAAAATGCATTTCCTATACAAATGCAATTTTAAGATGTATTTTTTCTGTGTAATCTCATGATTTTTAATTATTTTTTTTACACATTTTTAAAGTTCAGAGTTTTTACCATTATTTGGTGTTCTTAACTTTATAAAGAATGCATTTCCACTATTTTTTAAATTTTTTTGAAAATCTTCCCAGGCAGAAAAATACAAACGGGCCAACGTTGGAATGAAGTTGGCGGCGACGGTACCAACGTTGGCGAATCATACCCGTTTCTAAGTCTACGACGTCATTCCGAGGTTGAAATGATAACAGTGGCCAACGATCGCTCGACTTTTGTTTTGACGTTGGGTTAACATTGATTTTACAAATTTACGACATTGGATTCAACTTTTGCTTAGGGATGTATTGAAAATCAAATCAAATTGGTTGAAAAAGCAACTACTTAAGTGTTCACTTAGATTAAAGAGTCGAGGTCTATGTAAATCAAAAACTTTTTTAAAAAATAAAAATGTTAAACTTTTAAATTGTAACCTATAGTGTAGTGTTTTATGTAAATACAAAGTTGTGCCAACACAATATTTTTAGTAAAACTGTTTTACATTATGCAATGTTGCATTTTTGGCTTGCCCGATATTGCACCAACACAACATTTTTGGTACGGTTGGCAATTTCTGTCTGGGTTATTATAAAAAAAAAATAGAAAAATTTATTTTAATGAAAATTTTTTAAGTTTTTTCTGAATCTAGTAAGCTTAACTCCACAAAAAAAGGTTAATGAGAAACTTTGGTTTGCAATATTTTGGTTAATATTTCTCGTATTTAGACGATCAAAAGCTTATTTGAATACTTCGATTGTCATGACTCGCATTCTGAAAATGGAAAATATGTTTTTATTCCCAAATGCATTTCCCATGAAATTGCAATCTTAAGATGCATTACTGTAATTATTTTTCGTAAAAAATAAATTTCTAAATGCAGTTTCCATGCAATTGCAATCTTAACATGCATTTTTTAAATATGTAAAATATTATATTATTTGTATATTTTCTGAAAAGTTCCGAATTTTTCTCTAGTATTTTACATTATTTTTGTTTATTTTTTTATAAAAAAAAAATGAAAACATTTTTCGGAAGCTAATATAATTAACTCCAAAAAAGTATAAGTTTGAGTTCAACTTTAATTGCCAATATTTCTGTTAGTTCTTAACGTATCTAGATGGTCAAAAGCTTATTTGCATGGTACGTTTACCTACTTTCCCATTCTGTGCACATAAATGGTATTTTAAATTCTTAAATGCACTTCCTATTAAAATGCAATTTTCAAATGCATTTTTTTCCTCCAAATAACAAATTTTTTAAGTTGTGAATAAGTTATAAAATTTCTTTAATGTGTTATTAAAGCATATTTGTGTTTGTTTGGAGTGAGTATTTACCAGGGAATTATAGAAAAGCTAAAAACTTTATCATTCATTTTCTCATTACTAGTTGAGTGGGAGTTAATCACACTAGCTTCCGAATAGCTCATATATTCATGCTACCTGTTCGATTTTAAGATATTCTAGGGATGTCCGTCTGTCTGTGGCAAATGTATTGCATTTAAGCGATATCGGTTCAGCGGTTCAAAAGTTATGAACGAAAATGTAAACACACCTCAAAAATTTCAGTACATTCAACATAACCTAAAAATACAAAATGCTTTAATTCGGCTTCTGGTTGACTTATGTGAACATAATTGAACACCAAATGGTATTTAAACAAGTACAAACATATTTTTTGACAAAAAAAGAAAAAAATCGCGGATTTTTTTTAACCAATATTTTTTTTTTGCGGAATTTAAAAAAAAAAATGTTTCTTTTTCAAAAGTTATTTCCTTTAAAATAAAGTTTTTGCAATAATCTTTTAGAAATTGTGGAGGGTATCACAACATTCGGCAAGGCCGAATTTAACTTTTTTACTGTTTATTTTATTTATTAAAAACATCAATATTTCGCTATCCACTGAATAGCATTTTCAGGAATAATGAGGAACAATAATAAAACAAGTAGAAAAATTTAATTCGACTTGGCCGAATCTATGAATACCCTCCACAATGCCCTTTGTAAGTTATAGTAAATTTTCTAGAGTGAAAAAATAACATTTTTGATTAGAAATATTTAATTTTGTGTAAAAAAACTTTTTATTTTAACTAATTTTTGAAAAAAAAAATAATTTACTAAATTTTTTTTTTTGAGTGTAAAATTTTTTTTGAGTGTAAAATTTGTTTCGAGTGTTTTTTTTTTTTTTTCTTTTAGTGTAAAAATATTTTTGAGTGACAAAAATGCGATGTAAAATATTTTTGTGACTTACCAATGTTTTTAAAACATGTTTAACGGGTTTTCATCACGTGAATTTAAGGTGAGGCGAATCTGAAATTTACGGTTTTGCTAATAACTTTTGAACCACTGGACCGATTTAGCTGAAATTTAAAACGAACCAGACCTGAAGAACGACAAATATATGTGCCACACTAAAGCACCCTCAGAATTACCGTTCGAAAGTTACCGTGTGTTTAATCTCGTAAACTCAAAAAAAACCCTTGCCGAAATTCACTCATTTGCTTATAACTTTTGAACCACTGGACCGATTTCGCTGGATTGCAATACCAACCTGACCAGGTAAATGCCCAACATATATGCCAAACTTCAGGAGCCTCCGTAAAGTCTTTCAAAAGTTAGCGTGTTTTCAACAGACAGACAGACGGACGGACGGACGGATGGACATCGCTAGATCGTCTTAAAATCGATCAAGGATCATGAATATATATACTTTATGGGGTCCTAGACCAATATTTCGAGGTGTTACAAACGGAATGACAAACTTATATATACCCTCTATCACTAGAGTGGAGGGTATAAAAACATGTAAACTTTTTTTACTCGGAATCTTACAAAAGCAATGCCTAACTTAAATACCCGCTACTCACTATTATAGAGCACAAAGTTTTGCAAACACACAAATATGAGTGATGTTCATTGTACAAAGTATGTGAATTTAATTAATGATACGTAAAACAGAGTTGAGCAAATAATTTTACATTTATAGACATTTTTTTTAATTGATTTATAGAGATTTTAAAAAAAATTGACAAAACATTGATTTAAAAAAATAATCTTTTAGGGAATTTTTGAAAAATTCTTAAATAGGCAGTAGCCCACACATCGAATTAAAAACAAATGAAAATTAAAAATAAAGATGATTCTATTAAATAATTTAAGA
Source organism: Pegoplata infirma (assembly GCA_963921195.1). Classification (NCBI taxonomy): domain Eukaryota; kingdom Metazoa; phylum Arthropoda; class Insecta; order Diptera; family Anthomyiidae; genus Pegoplata; species Pegoplata infirma. Next base: position 90,885,233 of record OY992539.1, on the reverse strand, counting down.
AATTTTATTAATAAAACGTAATAATCAATAATATATTTTTATTAAAAAGTTTAAAAACAATAAAAGTTTTTTTAAGGGGCGGTTTCTCAACAAGAGGTTAGGATAACTTCAATCAGGCAATTTTTTACAATTTGAAATTTGAAAAATGGCGGTTTTTCCTATGTTCAAGATATGTATTAAAAAAAATCTCAAAATTACTCCTCCTTGACCATTGCATACAGCTTTTTGTTAAGATATTTTTATACCCTCCACTTAGTGAGGGTACCCTCCGTTTGTAACTCATCGAAATATCGGTCTGGGACCCCATAAAGTATATATCATGAAATCTTTTTTAAATTTCAACTCAGTGAAACTGAAATTAATGTTTAAAAAAACCGGCCGTTTTAGGAATTTAGAAAAACTGTAAATGCAGTTGTGTAAACAAGACCTTGAGCCATCACTGAGCAATGTTTAAGGATTACCCCACTTTATCCATAAAAAAAAAAAAAAAAAAAAAATATTTCAATCTTTTCCGGCATAACACAAAGTCAGTACATATAAGAGATTATTTTAATGTTGGCTTGATAGATGCTTCATCGCTTGGTAAGAAGTTATAAGACGGTTAAGTTTTGAAACTAAAAATTAAGAGTTTATAAATTTTCGAGGTTTTTTGATCAGGGATTTCGGCCCCCTCTATAAAATGAAAAAAGTTGAACTAGAGTTGGTAGCTGTTGTAATTCTTAACATTTTGGAATTAATCCCGTTAATGTGCCAGGAATAGTTAAGGAGTTTCAGTAGATCAAAGTTCGAAAGAAAAAACGTAATTTTTTTAAAATACCAGTTTTTCGCGAGGCACATTCGCGGTTTCATTCGAAATTTGGTGGACTCTTGCGTAAACCGAGTTTTTTAGAAGTTTACATAAAAAAATCACTGGCGGATTTATAAAAAATAAATTGCAAAAATTTTATGGCATTTTTGAAAATTGTGCGAAATTTGCAAATCTGTTTCCAATTTTTTTTAGTAGCAATTAATGCATCATGTTCATTTTAATACACCAAAAGACGTGCCTTAACGAGTAGAACTGATTTGCTTTTTGACTTTTTACTTTAAGCCATTCTGAGCGGAAAGCGCGATGATTTTATATAAACCTGTTTTGATCTGGCACATCCAAGGCTTTACACGCCCACTTGATGTGTCATCATAAAATCAGAGGCGGGTTAAAAAATTTTGATGATTATAGATTTTTTGGACCATATTAAATTTTCTTGTTATAAAAAAGCATCACCGATTTTTTTAAACACTGGTACAATGATACGATTTTCCGTGATTTTTTTTTCAGTAATACCAACGCGCATTGCCTAAATATCAGTGTTGCCACCAACAAAATCGTAAATTACACATGGATCATGCCAAAATTACACATGAAATCACGAATTACACATGGACTATGCCAAGATTACACATGAAATTACACATGCTTTTTTTTAATAACGTTTTTTTTGTAAAAATATAACAGTTAAGTCTGTCGATTCAGCCGATTTTGACATAAGACTCCATTAAATGAACAGTTAACAGCTAACTGGACATTGTGTAATCCGCCCTAAGCCTGGTTTTTACTGCTCAAAAAACCTACGATTTATATTTTTTTGCGAAATTTTTGTCTGGATAACACAGCTCAACAAGAAAATGCGTATTGTATTCTGGTTAGTGATTTGGATAGTGTCTATTGCGCTGATTCCAAATCCGGAGCCCAAATTTGTCTATCACGTCAGGATTTTGAGTTATTCGCCGTTAAAGTGCCGAAAAAAGGCATTTTTGACCCATTTTAAAAGCTTATAAAATATGATCCCTACATGCAAATGACTTGGTATCAAGGTCATTCGAAAGCCTGTAATTTTCTCTTAAAGATAAGACAAAATGTTCTAAAAATTTAATTTTCTAAAATGGTAAAGAAATCATTACCAAAAAACCTTCCATTTTTTAAATATTAAGTTTATTAACACAGTGTTTTTTAATAAATTTCCATACAAATTCATACGTAAATTTTAGATTTAAAGCACTTGTGGCTAATAATTTTTTGGCCATTTAAGAAAATTAAATTTTAAGAAGATTTGATCTTGTCTGAAAGAGAAAATTACACACTTTCGAATGAGCTTGATACCAAGTCATTTGCATGTGAGGATCTTATTTTATAGGCGTTCAAAAATGGTCAAAATGGGCCTTTTTTGACACTTTAACCGCGATTTTCTCCAAATTGTGACGTGATAGAAAAATTTGAGTGACCGTTTTGGAATCGGGGCACCAAACCCTATCAACTTTTTTTGGTTTCATACTAAACGCAGCGACAAACCTCAGATTTGTAGAGCGGTGTAATCTAAGTCAAATGAAAAGAAAATCTGAAAAACAGCAAAAAAAAATATATTGATTTCAGCTGAAAATCTGCTCATTTTAATAAATTTTGAAAAATACTAATGATAACTAAGTATTTTTGTAAAATTACCAAAATAGTCTGCTATTTTTTAATTTTGGCAATTTTTAATCGTTAAAATTTCACAAAATAAAAAAAAAACTATTTCTGTAAAATTTTAAAATAATCAGCTAAAATGTTCACAAAAATATTTTTGTAAACTCAGCATACAGAATCAGCAAAATAATTAAAAAAAACTTCTGTTACTTTTTAAAAGTGAATGACAGAGAATATCGTTAAAATATTTATTTCTGCAAAAAAATCTGCTAAAAGTCTTGTTAAAACAAATTATGAAAAAAAATGCTCCAAAAAGTAAAAATTTCAAATTACACATGAATTACACATGCAGACAATTACACATGGGCTACACATGAAAAAGAAAATTACACATGATATGTGTAATTACACATGAGGTGGCAACACTGCTAAATATGTTATAAAAAATTGTGAAACTTTTCTTTTACCGCGAATGAATCGCGATTTTAGGTACTTAGATATTTTTTTTTAATCGTTTGGTCATTAAAGGGTTAAATTTATATCATATATTTTAGAGGAAATGATATATCCTGGCATGTTTTAATAACGCATGCAACAAATGTGTAGAAAAAAAATATTTAAAATATTTTTAAGATTTTTAAAACCGGTAAATCTTAAAACCGCCATAACTTTTGACCCCCTTGCGCGATTTAATTGACGCGAACGAATTTCTTATTCTTAAATAGCTTCTAATATTTATGCCAACTTTCATCGATGTGCCATCAAAACAAAAATCACATCTTTTTTAACTTAAAAATTTAAGTCTTAGCCGGAACTCCTCATATATTCATGATGCCCGATCGATTTTAAGACATTCTAGCGATGTCCGTCTGTCCGTCTGTTGAAAATGCTCTCGCGGACAAAATATTGCACAGAGATGACCGAAACTTAACATATATATTGGAAGTTCTCCCGAGAAGTTTGGTATTGCATTTGAGCAATATCGGTTCAGCGGATCAAAAGTTATGAACGAAAATGTAAGCACACCTCAAAAATTTCAGTACATTCAACATAACCTAAAAATACAAAATGCTTTAATTCGGCTTCTGGTTGACATATGTCAACATAATTGAACACCAAATGGTATTTAAACAAGTACGAACATATTTTTTTTGACAAAAAAAGAAAAAATTTTTTTTTTACCAAAATTTTTTTTCGCGGAAATTTTTTTTAAAAATTTTTTTTTTCAAAAGTAATTTCATTTTAAATAAAGTTGTTTGCAATAATCTTTTTGAAATTGTGGAGGGTATCACTACATTCGGCAAGGCCGAATTTAACTTTTTTACTTGTTTTTAATTAAAATTCTTTGTTGATAAAATTGTACACATACTTTAATTTTTGATATCTTCAACATCAAAAAAAAATTTTGGAGAATATTGTTTACTTATATGGTTTTTGGCTATAACTCGTCGACTAATTGATATTTTTCAATTTGTAAAAGCCAAATTATTGCTAAGGACCTGTCCAACAATTAATTTTTTTTTTTAAAATTGATTTAGAAAATTTTTGTGGTACTTGCGAATTTTTTGCACTTGCGGATTGTTATAAATAGCCTCCAATTTGTTTTGTTTTTTTATCATTTTCTTAAAACGCTTTATTTTGCCAAAATGTGGATACCCAATTTTAATTTTTTTGTAATTTGCGAATTTTTTGCACTTGCGAATTGCTATAAATACCCGAAATTTTTTTATTTTTATCATTCATGTTCTTTGAGTGCTATTATGAAATAAAAAATATTTTTTTTTTATATATATATATATAAATCGAACTTTCCTGGGTATAAAAATGCATCCACGGGCTAAATTGGCGAGATAATTTTTTTTTGGAACTTGTTTCGTAATAAGCATTATTTTACTTTATTTTTAAAATATTTTTAAAAAACTAAAAAAAATGTTTTTTTTCCAAAAACCGCGAACTAAAACCGCTTGTAGAGGCCTTAAAGTACCCTCCTAAAATTTTTTCATGATTTTTCCCGTTATCAGCTCGAAAATCCGCGTCGAGTTTTTGCTACTAGTTAACGAGATTCGCAAATATGCATTTCATCGACCCACCCTAATGGTCAGCCTAACAATGTCCCATTTACTTCCAAAATAGGACCATTTATAGTCTTACAAATGTGCGTATTCACAGTTATGACCAACTATGACTGCCATAAGCCAATGTTTATGATTGAACAGTCATAACATCAAATATTTTTCTATACAAACCAACAAAAAAATTAAAACATTTTAAATTTAATTTGTAAGTTTTAAGATTGATATTATGACTTTTCAGTCATAAAAATTGGCTTATGACAATCAAAGCTAGTCACAACTGTGAATAGACACGCAAAATTTTATATAAAAATTCTTAGTTTTCGAAAACTTTTTTTATACAAAAAGTCTTATATTCCGAAAAAAAAATAATAAAGTGTTAGATTTTTATGCATGTACTCTTTACAAAATTTCTCAGATGTTGAAGCAATTTTATTTTAGATTCTAAAATATTTTTCATAAAAAAAAACCCTTTCAGAAAAATGTTCAGATTCTGAAAGCCTTTCTTATAGAAAATGTCTCAGATTTTTAATATTTTCTATAAAAAAAAAATCCAAATTCTGATATATTTTGCTTATAAAAACCCTCTAAAATAATTCTCACATTTCAAAGTTATTCTTTAAGAACTTTTTCGTATACAAAAATTCTCAGATCCTGAAACATAATTCGTAAAAGAAAATTATCAGATACTAAAAAATTATCAGTTTTTAAAACGGCGTACGGACATAGCGCCCAAGTGCATATCGCCCAATTTAAAAAAGTCATTCTACCCAAAAAAAATGTGTGTTAGTTGTTGTTGCAAAATTTTTTGGACGATATGGCCATTATTTTTGGGTATTTTAACAATTTTCTTTAAATTTATATAAATTATCAAAAATGTCATATTACCCAAATATCAAAATGTTATATTTATAAAATGTCATAGCACCCAAAAAAATAATCATAAAACTCACCAAAATTGTTTTTTTAACACAATATTTTAAAGTTTTTATGCGTAGCCGGCCTTCGGCCGGGCTTAGGGATTACAAAATCCATGCATTAAACCCACCCTCTCCGCAAAGTAAAGTTTTCTAGGGTAGCAGTCCTTTTCGCTACCAAATTTGTTATGCCTCAAAAAGGCCTGATAACCAAAATAGCTTTGGTTTGCAGAGAGGGTGGGTTTAATGCATGGAGTATGTAATCCCTAAGCCCGGCCGAAGGCCGGCTACGCAGAAAACCTTTATTACAATAAAACAACTCATACGAGTCGTAATTTCGACATTTCGCCCAAAAAAAATATTTTGGATTTTTTGACAATTTTGTTTTGGGAGAAATAACATATTTAGACCTATTATTTTGGGCTATATGTCGCAGCGTGGGCGATATGTCATTTACGGTTTTGGGCGATAAGACCTTGGGCGCTATGTCCGTACGCCTTTAAAACATTTTATGAAGAAATTTTGAAACAATTTTCTAAAAATACGAAAAATGGTCATATAGACAAAATTTTATTATTAGACACATTTCAAATGAAAAATTTACATATTCAGATCCACATTTCCTATAGAAATATTCTTAGAACCTTCCAACAGACAAATTTTCAGATCTTGAGAGACTTTTCATACAAAAAAATCGTAAGTTCTAATATAGTTTTCTATCGAAAAGTTCTAAAAAGTCCTATAAAAAAATAATAAATTTTGATTAACTTTTCCTATAGAAAAATCGCAGATGCTAAAAGAGTTTTTAAACAGAGAAATTCTCATGTTCTTAAAAATTTTTCCATAAAAAAAATCTAAGATTCGGAAATATATTTCCTCATAGCAAAACTCAGATTCTAAGTTGTTTTTCCGTTAGAAATGTTATTCGTTTCTAAGGTATTTTTTTGCAGAAAAAATCTTGGTATATTCTGAAACATTCTTTCAAAGGAAAAATTCTAAGTTTCTGTGGGGTTTTTTTCTATAGAAAAGTTTTAAGACATTTTTTCTAAAATTTAAGATAATTTGTCAATAAAAAAACAGTTTCTAAAAATAAAATCTGGAATTTCGAAACATTTTTCTATAAAAATATATGAGATAATACTTTTTTCTTAGAGAATGTTAAGGAAAGTTATTCGGTTAGAAAACGTCTACGACTCTATTGCCATTTAAAATTTTTACATGCAATTTCTTTAATTCTGAAACATTTCAAGGATGTAAAAAAAAAAATTACGTCAGTACCACAGTACAGACTAGTATGCAAACACTGATGCTAATTGCGTACTTTCCAATATGGTGGTATGCTTTTTAGTACAGAATTATCATCGCTGCCTAGTGTAAGTGTGCCTGTACGTGTGAGCTTTTGTGTATGTATTTATGTTGTTTGTTTACGTTTTGTATGAAACGTCAAAAGTTACACCGTGTGCTGTCACTAATACTTACACACATCAAATGCACCTCTGTGAACCTACTACTCATGTACTGTGGTCAGTACAAATAGCCTCTATTTGTTTACATAATGGCAGTGTTGCCACCTCATGTGTAATTACACATATCATGTGTAATTTTTTTTTCATGTGTAGCCCATGTGTAATTGTCTGCATGTGTAATTTATGTGTAATTTGAAATTTTTACTTTTTGGAGCATTTTTTTCATAATTTGTTTTAACAAAACTTTTGGCAGATTTTTTTTGCAGAAATTGATATTTTAACAGAAATTTTTTAATTATTTTGCTGATTCTCTTTGCTGAGCTTACAAAAATATTTTTGTGAACATTTCAGCAATTATTTTAAAATTTTACAGCATTTTTATTTTTTATTTCGTGAAATTTTAACAATTAAAAATTGAAAAAAATAAAAAAATAGCAGACTATTTTGCTTATTTTACAAAAATACTTAGTTATCAGTAGTATTTTTCTAAATTTTATTAAAAAAAAAAATTGACGACTTGAAAAAAACGAAAAAATACAACAAACTGTTTCTGTGAAATAAGCAACCTTTTCTGCTGTTTTTTGTCTTTAAAATTTAGCAATATTTTCGTTTATGCTTAAAATTTTTTTGAGCAGAATTTCAGCTGAAATCAATATATTTTTTTTTTGCTGTTTTTCAGATTTTCTTCTGATTTGACTTAGATTATCCAGACAGAAATTTTGCAAAAAATATAAATCGTAGGTTTTTTGAGCAGTAAAAACCAGACTTTGGCTAACCGTTATATTTTGAAAATTTACAAAAAATATAACGTTATTAAAAAAAGCATGTGTAATTTCATGTGTAATTTTGGCATGATCCATGTGTAATTCGTGATTTCATGTGTAATTTTGGCATGACCCATGTGTAATTTACGATTTTGTTGGTGGCAACACTGCATAATGGTCATTTCCCTTCTATCTTTATTTCTCTCCCTTTTTCATTTTTCTTTTTTTCCTTTCCTTCCTTTTCCTTTCTTTTTTTTCTTTTTTTCCTTTCCTTCCTTATCCTTTCTTTTTTTCTTTTTTCCTTTTCTTTATTTTTTTTTCTGAAATCATTTTGGGGGGGGGGGAAATCCCATTCTCCCCCCCCAGGATCCGCGCCTGCTTAAAGACATATATAAATAACTCTAAACTCAATGAGAATTCAACTAAACTAAGAAAATAGAATAAAATTAAAAAAAAAAACTTTTAAGTTTTTATTAAATTATTTACTCAGATTTTTTTAAAAACTTTTATAATAAATATTAATTGCGTCAATTAAAAAATAACTCAATTTTTTTTTTGGAAATTTAAACAAATAAATACTTAAAAATTTTTCGCCGTATTTCTTTCGGTTCATGAAAGATCTTTAAAAAAAATTAAGTAGAACAGTTTTCGAGATATTGCTAACCTTTCAAATTTTTAAAAAAATTAAAAAAAGTGGTTTTACTTAAGTAAAATTATCTCCAGAACAAATCACTTAACATATTTTTTTCGGTTTTCAATTATTGGTAATTAAATGCTTTATCAATTTTACATTCAATATTTTTCTATCTGATTATCGTTATCGAAGCTATTAATCGATATATCGACAATTATGCTTTAATTTTACCGATATTTGGGAAAATCTTTGTGTAATATTTTGGCAATGGTTGCCATTTCAGCAGACAGCACCTTAATATATATTAACTTTCTGGTGTCCTAGACCAATATTTAGATCAGTTCGAAACGCAATGACAATCTTCAACATACCCTCTATCACAAATTGAACGGCATACAAAAAAACTTCTGTAAAATTTACCGCTGTTCAAAAGCCTTTTAATCAAAATTAATTTATTAATGCATTTAAGTACACATAAAAAATAACTACAATAATAATAATAATAAACTTTAAATTAACAACAATCATGCATTTTTTTTATTGAGTGTGTATTTTGAAGTGAGGAAGGGTCTTTTTTATGTAAAAATAAATATCATTCTATAGAGTTATTTAAATTTAAAAATATTTTTTTTTTTTTTTGTAAATGAATGTTTGTTTCTTTCTTGTTGCTGCAACAAGTTTATAAAGTCAAAGTTCAATGGCTCTTCTCAGTTTAAGTTTAAGTGAGGATGATGATGGTGGTGGTTGTTGGCTGAATGATGAAGATGCTTGCCGGCCTCTGTAGGTCAACAATTTACGAAAAATGTTTATTTAAAAAAAAATATTAATAAATTACAAAATAAACGAAAATAAAGAAAAATTACTTAACACAGTATGACATCATTTATTTTTTTTATTTTTTGAAAAAACATAAATTTTATGTTAAATTAAACTTGATTTAAAGAAATTATTAAATTAAAAAAATTTTAAAAAGGTGTTAAATAAATGTTTAATATTTTGTGGTTAATAGTTCAATAGACAATAATTGTGTACAACCACAATTCACAAAAAAAAATTATTAACAATTAGAAACATTTACCACAAATTTATAAAAATATTTTTATGCGGCTTTATTCAAATGCTATTAAAATTTGTATTTGTTATTTGATTTTTATTTTTTTGTAGTAATAAAAATAAATTTAAAAAGTTTAAATTACTCTAGATGTTTTAGGGGGTTAAGAAAAGTATATTTTTTATGCGGTCCAAACCAAAGGAGCTACACAGCTAAAGTTTGACTTGCTGTGTAGCTCCTTTTGCTGAACTGGCAGCAGCTTTTGGAAAGGAAACTCGAGTCAAGGAGCGCATCCAAACCTGCTGAATTCATGCATGATTCTCTAAGGTGATGTCACACTTTAGAGCGCTAGTTAGATACACCGAAAAAGCGCTCTTAAGATGCTCTGAATTCACATCTCTTTAGAGCGCTGAAAAAATCGCTATAAAGATGCAGTGAATTCATGTATCTTTTTAGAGCTGATTTATGCAGAATAAAGATGAAGCACATTTGACTATATCTGAAATACAATTACAAAATCAAAAATACAATTGACTTTTTTTAAATACAATTGGAAAACCTTAAATACAATTGACTAATTCTGAAAATCAGTTGTCTCCCTGCAAGCATTTGGAAGAAATATCGCCTAAGAGATCCAATTACTTAAAACAAATTTCCAATTATATTTCGAAAATTTCAAATTATATTTTAGAAACTTCCATTTATATTTCAGATATTTCCATTTATAATTAAAAAAATTTTAATTACATTTTAAAAAATTTCAATTATATTTGAAATTTTAGAAATATAATTGGAGATTCTAAAATATGATTGGACATTTTTTGTAATATAATTTGTATTTTCTGAAACTAGAGTGAAAATAGTGTACTCAATTTTTTTTTTCATTCAAAATGTGAGGTGTTATGATTGAAGCACTCTTTGCAGCGCTGATTAATGTGCAATAATGATGCAGTGAAATCATGTATCTTTGTCCAAAACTCATGGTTTTATATTCAAAAAGTGTTAAATATATTAAAAAGGAAAGCATATATGAAATTTTATCAAAATATAATTTTATATTTTGAGTTTGATATAAAAAATCTTAACAAAAAGTTTTAATTTTTTCCCCTTACTTTTACTGCATCCTCAAGAGCGCTCCTTGGATGCGCTTCGGTATGCCATAAAAAGATGCTGTGTCGCCAAAATCTCGATTTATTATTGCTGGGTAGGGCTGCGATTTCAATGCAAATGCATGTTTTTTGCCGATATCGGCCAATTATCTTTCCGAATCAATAAATTTGTGTTAAAATGACATCGATTTGTTTTTGCATACTTTTTGCAAATTTTGGTGAAAATGCATATTTTGCTTTAAAATGCATAATTTGAGCATGTTTGTAATTTTTAAGTGAATATTTTTGCATAATTTAGCAAAAACACAAATAGAAATTATTTAGTTACAAAAATTATTATTCAAATTTTAAAATTTATTTTTTAAAATTTGAATAACACTACACAGAAAAAAATATGGAGGAAACAAATTTGAGTAATCATTTTTTTAAATTAAAAAAAAAATGAGTAATTTTTTAATTGACGCAACTTAAAGTGTACTCAAAAATTTTAAAGAAAATTTAAATAAAGTATTTAATAAAAATTTAATAGTTTCTTTAATTTTTTTTAAACTCTCATAGTTTTTTGAATTCTCATTTAGTTTATAGTTTTTTGTTTATGTATGTATATGAAAGTTTGTAATTGTCTTTATAAAATGTTTCTATGTCTTTGAGACATAAATATGTTTGGTAAATTTTAAAAAAGGTTTTTGGTTTTTTTTTGTTATAAAATTTAAGACTTTTTTAAACTTAAAAAAAAAATGATAAGTTTTTTACAAATTTTTCCTTGATACAATTAAACCGTTACTTAGAAAAACAAAAAAATTTAATAAAGTTTTAATTGTGTCAATTAAAAATTTACTAAAATTTTTTGGTAAACATTTAACAAATTCTTATTAAAAGTTTACTTAATATTATTAAATCGTTTACTCGTGCAAAATTGAGTATTTTTTTTATCAATAGTATTAAAAATTTACTCAAAACTTTTTTTTTATTATTTCTGTGTAAGGTTGTAAGGGTGTCTCGGCTTATCGGCCATATCAGGAATTTAGGGGTTCAAAAAATGGAGAAATTTTTTTTTTACATTTTTCATCCATTTGTTTTTAAGAAACTACATGAAGTTTACATCCCAGCAAAAATTGGCATTACTAGTAATGGGTGTTGTAATCCGAAACAGATGTTAATAAGTAGTTACTTATTGAATGAACACTCAGAAAATTATGTAAGTTACTACATGTAAGTTGTTTGTATATTTTACAGTAGTTAGTTGTTTTCAACTACAAAGTCAGTTATTTTTGTATTAAAAATATCAAACAACTATTTCTGTTAGTTATTTTAAGTAGTTTTTTTGAATAACTAACAAAAAAGTACTGTGATGTAGTAACAGTTATTTAAAGTAGTTAATTTTATTTTTTTTTTATCTCTGAAAAATTTTCAAAGTTTTTTTCCAAAAATAATAAATTTTCGTTTTTTTTATTTTTCACAACTTTTTTTAAAAAAAAAAAAACTTGGATTTTGTCCTCAATTTTTTTTCTGAAAAATTAAAAAAAAAAAAATTCCAAAAAATAAAAATAAATTTTCGTTTTTTTATTTATCACAACTTTTTTTTTTTAAAAAAAAAAAAAAAAAAACTTGGAAAAAATTTGGTCTTGAATTTTTTTTTTTTGAAAATTAAAAAAAAAAAATATATTAAATTGATTATTTTATTTTTACCATGGACTAATTATACATCTTCCTTGATTTTTACTACATGTTAGTCGTTTTGACAACAAATGTTAGTAGTTTTTACTACATAAGTCAGTTGTTTTTTTGTCAGTTAAAATAACTTACATTGTTAGTTGATTTAACTGACAAAAGTAGTTGACCCCAAAACAACTAACAAAGTAGTTATTTTAACTGACATTATCAGTTAGTTTTACTAACATAATTTTTTGAGTGAAACACTAATTATTTTAACAAGGGCGTGAGACAAAAATAACTAATGAAGAGTATGGAGATAAATAAGTAGTTACTGCCACGGATTACAAATAAGGAGTAAAAACCCATTACCAATAAGAAGTAAAATAATTAGTTAATTAAAACTTTTAAAACTTAACTTGTTTTTACTAAAACTTAAAAATTGCGTAATTTTTATTAAGTTTTTAAGTACTTTTTAAGGTAATTGAATTGTAAAGGTTAAAAACTGCAAGTGCAAGAAGATATTATTACTTAGAGGTGCTTTTATAACATATTACTGAAAAGTAGTTACTTTTGGGCTTAAATTACTGTTAATTGTAATGGGTACACATTATAAATAATGTACTTGGTAATGATTACTTTTCACAACTTTTTTTTTTAAATCTATCGAACGGTAAAAACTGTAAAAATTCGGCTTCGTTAAATAACTTTTTTATGAAAATGTGTAAATTTTGGTGGGTATTTTTGTGAAGACATAGACCTACGATATACATACGAATACGAAATTATCGTAAATTTAAGTCGTTACGTATTTTTACTCTATACGATATTCCTGTTAGTTCGGGAGTTATCGAAATTTTTCCGAAGGATCACATTGTTTCATAAGGGGACAACGAAATTTTTAAACACTGATATGGCCGATAAGCCGAGACACCCCAACCATAAAATCGTCTCTTTTATATAAATTTTAAGTTTTAGGCAAATCGGTTCATTAGGGTCGAGGTACTTCCCTTGTCAGTGGCTGCTGAAGCTTTGCATATACATTTTTCGTTTTCCTGGTCTGGTTGGTATTGAATTTCAACCAAATCGGTCCAGTAGTTCAAAAGTTATGAGCAAAACCACGAATTTTAGATTGGTTTCACCTTAAATTCACGTGTTGAAAACCTATTAAAAAACTTTTAAGCGTCGAACCTGAATCAAATTTCGTCGCATAAGGCCTAACGCCTAATAATTTTTCGTTTCTAATATTTAAATGTGAATTGATAAGCAACAAAAATATTTTACAAATTATTTTTGTCACTCAAAAAATTACACTCGAAATAAATTTTACACCCAAAAAAACTGTAGTAATTTTTTTTTTTTTTATAAAAATTACTAAAAAGAAGCTTTACACAAAATAAAATATTTCTAATCAAAATTGTTAAATTTTTTTCATATTAGAAAATATACTATTTCCTAAAACAAGCGCTGTGGAAGATATTGATGGATTCGACCAGGCACGTACGCAGGAATTTATTTTGGCGGGGCCAACAAAATTTTTTAAATTTCGTTTTTTCACCTCAATGTTTTTGAGCTAAATTTTTTTTTTGCCATTTTAGAAAACAAAACAATATTTTTTTAAAAAAATAATTTGAAAATTTATGCAACTTTTCGTTTTAAATTCTCAAATATACTTTACGCGTAAAAAATTTAAGCTGTGGAACACATTTTTGAATTGTTCATATATTTTTTTAAAGTTTTTGTATTATAAACCATATTTATGCAGAAAACTCCTAAGAGAATTTTTGGTATAGAAAATTTCTTAGATTCTAAGGCATTTTTCGTATAGAAAAACTCTCAGGTTCTAAGAAAAAGTTGTTTGATTTTGAGACATTTTGCTTATAGAAAAATTCTCAATTTCTCAAACATATTTCTTACAGAAAAATTCTGAATCATTTTTTGTACAGAAAAACTCTCAGACTCTAATCATTTATCGTATAGAAAAAGTTCACAGCTTTTGAGACACTTTTTAAAAAAAAAAAATGTCAGACTCTGAGACATTTTTCGTATTAAAAAAATTCTTATATTCTCTGAGACATTTTTCGTATTGAAAAATTCTCAGATTCGGAAACATATTTCGTATTGAAAAATTTTCAGATTCTGAGACATTTTTCGTATAGTGAAAATTTTTCTACGAAAAATCTCAGATTTGTATAGAAAATTTCTAAGATCCTGAAACATTTTTGCATAGAAGAATTCTCAGATTTTAACACATTTTTCGTATAGAAAAATTTCTTGCTGAGAAAAATGTCTCAAATTGGTGTAGAAAAATTCACAGATTCTGATACATTTTTCGTATAGATTTTTTTCGATTCAGAGTCATTTATCGTAGCGAAAAAACTCAGATTAAAGACGTTTTTTGTATAGACAAATTCTTTGATTCTAAATAACACTGTGCTACAAAAAACACAAAATCGAATATACTTTTAAAATGAGGTAGTTAAGGTTGTAGGTCTCGTCGAAAAGATTACAAAACTGCCCATCAAACTTGCCAGACACTCTCAAATTTTAATGTTATTGTCAAAAAACGTTTTTTTGGGACTTTTCTCACTAAACCACGTGTTACTTAAACATTTTTCAACCGATTTTAAATTTTTCAACTGTTTTTATATGTATAGACCAATTTCATTTGTGTGAATTGGTCTATACATATAAGAAAGAAATGTATTGATTTCTTCAACAATATCTAATTTTTTGTTATTTTTTGAAAATTTTTGGAGTTTATAGATTTTTTTCTGCTATAGTTTGTAAAACAACATTTATATAAATAAACGTATTCCTAAAGAAAATTTAATTGTGAATACGGTGAGCTTTATGCCAAAAAAATCGGATAACAATTGACAGAGTTGTGATAATTTTTTTAAAAAAGAAAATTAAGATTTTGTATGAAATTGCCGTGCGGATAACCCAGGCAAAAAAAAATGAAAAAATAAACGAACATACTGAGAAGTGGCGTATCATTATTTTAAAGGTTTTTGACCTCCTGAATTCGAATTTGACCTTGAAATTGCGCTATCTTTTTTAGTTTCTGATATATCAATTTATGATAAATATCTCAAAAACCTGACAAGATAGAGCAATTTAAAGGTCAGATTCGGATTCAGCACGTCAAAAGCCTTTAAAAATATTGTACATGACCATTTATGATAAATTTATTTTGTTTGCCTGGGTTATCTGAACGGCGATTTCCTGCAAAATCTTAACTTTCTTTTTAAATCGATAATCTAAAAATTTGAAAAATTTTCAAAAAATACCAAAAAAAATTGATTTTATAGAAAAAATCAATAGACACACAAGAAAAGCCCTATCCTTTTTCTATCCAAAACAGTTTAAAAATTGAAAATCGGCTGAAAATTTTCTGAATTACACAAGGTTTAGAGAGAAAAGACCCAAAAAAACGTTTTTTGACAATAACTCTAAAATTTGAGGGTGTCTGGCAAGTTTAATGGGCATTTTTGCGATCTACTCGACAAGACCAACAACCTATACTATGTCACATCAGAAGTATTTTTTCACTGTAGCACAGTGTAATTTTTCGTATAGAAAAAGTCTGAAAAAATTATTATAATCTTAAAAAATATCTTACCCATTTAAAAAATCAGTAATTATTTAATTGACACAATTAAAAATTTACTCAAAAAAAAAAAAAAATAAGTAAATATTTTAATAAAATTCAATAAAATTTAAAAAAAAAAATAACAAATGGATAAATTTTTACATGACAAAATTGAAAAATTATTAAAAAAAAATAGTAAAGATTTAATTGTGTCAATTAAAAATGTATTCAAATTATTAAAAAGCATTTAATAAATTTTTATTAAAAGTTTACTCAATACTATTAAATTGTTTACTGATGCAAAATTGAGTAATTTTTTACTCAATACTATTAAAAATTTTCTCAAATTTGTTTTTTAATTTTTTTCTGTATACAAATCGATCTGGGAAAAATTAGAATATTTTGACAAATTCGTTATACCCTAGTGTTTATAGAACTTAGCAATTTATCAATTAATTTGAAATGAGAGTGTTGTTTTTTTTTATTTTATTAATATTTATTTGTAAAACTACTTTTATGTCTTCATTTTATTATTGCTGTTATTATATGTAGTAAAAATGTTGGTTAAACAAATGAACTAAATTTAATTGTAAATAAATTTATCAAAATTAAACGAACAGACATTGCGTTAATTGTTTGACAATGATACAATTTCAATAATTGATTACGTGATATTGCAATCATAAATAAATATATTTAAAAAATGCGTCACAAATTAAATTGAAATTTATGTACGGAAATTTGCGTAATATTTTTGAAAATGAAAAAAATTAAAAACAGGTTTCGAACACGTGACCTACTAATTGAAGACTATGATAGAAATGAGAATAATAAATGTGGTCTTGAAAGAAGTTTTGATTGAAAAATTAAAGATACGAAGTAGCAAACTTATTAGATAGTTCATAAATTCTTTTACGCAGAAAAAATATTTAGTAGGCTAAAACTATGATATTCTCACTGAAAATTTTCAAAAATATTATTTTTCTGTTTTAAATTTATTTATTGTGGTCATTTTTGCAAGACTTAATCTACACGTGTTTCGGAATTTGTCAGATTCCATTTTCAAGACGATTTAGCAAATATAAAAACTCTGTACTGCAAGTAGCATAGGGAATTTAAATGACAAATCGCTAATGTTCAAATTTTCGTATTTCACTTCTGAAATTTTTCATATTTTAAAAAAGTCAATTTATCAAAAATCCGGTCACATTTTTCTTAAAGTTTAGATGTTTGTCTGTCCACACAAAAAAATTCAGGAGGGCATTTTTCGTATTTTTCGAGAAAATCGCATTTGAATATTGGATTTCATAGAAATTCTGTAATTCTCTTGTATTTTATTGGGTCAACACCGCGTATGAGTAACGAATATTTGCGAAACTAACGAATTTTCGTTACTCCTACGCGGTGTTGACACAATAAAACACAAGAGAATTATAGAATGATGGATAGAAAAACAAATAAACTTTAAAAAAAAAAATTAAAAAAAATGTAGTCGGATTTTTGATAAATTGAATTTTTAAAAAATTAAAAATTTTAAAATAGGTTCTGAAAACTTTTAAAAATAAAATTTTTTAATCGAAATCCCATAAAAAAAATGTAAATTTTTGAAATTGTTGCGCATTCTGTTATAATTTGATAAATATTTAATCAAGTGAACACGACACAAATTTGAGAATTTTTTCAATATTTAACCACGCCTCCTTTGCCCAGTTTTTCAAAAACTTAAAAACCAATAACGCAATTTTCTTACAAGGGAAGTATCTCAACCCTTATGAACCGATTTGCATGAAACGTAAAATATATATAAAAGAGACAATTCTAAGGTTGGGGTGTCTCGGCTTATCGGCCATATCGCGGATTTAGGGGTTCAAAACATGGGTCAAAAAATGGCGAAAAAATTGTTTTTTGGATTTTTCAGCCATTTCTTTCGAAGAAACTATATGATGTTTACATATGAGAAGGTTTTTTGCCTATCCAACGGTGGCATAACCTTGTAAAAGTTTGGCTTCGTTAAAAACTTTTTTCATGAAAATGTGTAAATTTTGGGGGGTATTTATATGAAGCCATTGACCTACGATGTCCATATGAATATGAAATCTTTATTAAATTTAAGTCGACACGTATTTTTGCTCTAGAAGATATTCCTATTAGTTCGGGAGTTATCGAAATTTTCCCAGAGGTCCACATTGTTTCATAAGGGGACAACGAAATTTTGAATCACTGATATGGCCGATAAGCCGAGACACCCCAACCTTAAAATCGTCTCTTTTATGTATAACTTATGTTTCAGGCAAATCGGTTCATAAGGGTTGAGATACTTCCCTTGTTAGTATCATATAGGGCTATGTTTTTCTGTAGCGGTACACGTGGTGTGGAGTGCCTCTTAAACGATTTATTCACACTGTATTTGTAAAAAAAAGTATTACCTCTTCATATTTCAAAAGAAAAAGAATTTTATCTTGTATATTTATTAAAAATCATGGTTGGTTACCGTTACCCTTATAATACCGTTACCGATTCAAAACCCTTTCAAATTGAATACCGTTTCCGTTACCGATGCCGCCAAACATATTTTTGAAATACCGTTACCCTTACCGTTACCATTATAATTATTAGAAGTTACCGGTATTGTACCGGTATTCCAAATATTACATTTTTTATGGATTTTTAACGAACAAAACAATAAAATCAAATTGCTAACATTATTTAAATTTATAATTTGCAAATTATCATAAAATAAATGGCAATAATATTGTCCAAATCAAATCTAAGTTTTTTGAGTTTAAGAAATATTTGTAGCTTTCAGTTTTATGTTTTTTCAAATTTTTAACTAAATTAATAATACCGGTACGTACCGGTATGGTTGTTTCGGTATCGGTACATACCGTTACCTAAACGATTTGAAAACCCTTACCGAAATAAGTAAAAGTTAGATACCGTTACCCTTACCATTATTCGTTTCGGTAACCAACAGTGTTAAAAATTGTAAAAACAATAAATAAATTTGTAAACCTTTTTATACCCTCCACTCTAGTGATAGAGGGTATATATAAGTTTGTCATTCCGTTTGTAACACATCGAAATATTGGTCTAGGACCCCATAAAGTATATATATTTATGATCCTCGATCGATATTAAGTCGATCTAGCGATGTCCGTCCGTCCGTCCGTCCGTCCGTCTGTCTGTCTGTCTGTCCGTAGAAAACACGCTAACTTTTGAAAGACTTTACAGAGGCTACTGAAGTTTGGCATATATGTTTGTCATTTGCCTGGTCAGGTTGGTATTGCAATCCAGCCAAATCGGTCCAGTGGTTCAAAAGTTATGAGCAAAAGAGTAAATTTCGGCAAGGGTGTTTCACGAATTTACGAGATAAAAAACACGATATCTTTCGAAAGACAATAATGAGAATATTGAAGCTTGCCATGTATCTTTGCCGTTCCCCGGGTCTGCTTGGTTTTAAATTTCAGCTCAATCGGTCCAGTGGTTCAAAAGTTATAAGCGGAACCCTGAATTTCAGATTTGTTTCATCTAAAATGCCACGTGTTTTAACAAGTTTTAAAAGCATTGGTGGTAACTAAACAATGCTTTTCAAACTTGTTTAATTTTAAAGCAATGCTTTTTAAACTTGTTATGTTTTAAAAGCATTGGTAACTTAAAAATTACTCTCGAAAAAAATTTTACACTCAAAAAAAATTTTACACTCAAAAAAAATTTTACACTCAAAAAAAAATTTTATACAAAAAAAATTTAGTTTTTTTTTTTACTAAAATTACAATATTTTGTGTACATACTTACGTGCATTCACTGAGAAATATTTTTACAGTAAAAAAACATTACACTCGAAAAAAATTTTACACTAAAAAAAAAATTAGTAATTTTTTTTTTTAAATGACAAAAAAATGAATTTTTTACTCAAAATAAAATATTTCTAATCAAAATTGTTAATTTTTTCACGTTATAAAATGTACTACCCTTTAAAAAATGCATTGTGGAGGGTATTCATAGATTCGGCAAAGTCGAATTTAACTTTTCTACTTGTTAGAATTTTATTTTGTTTATTAAACTCCATATTTGTTTGTTTAGCATTGAAATGATAAAATTTTAGCAAAATATTGTATTTCTTTTTTTTTTTAATTTAAACACATGTACTTACTTTAATTTAATTAAAAAGGTGTGTTGTATCAGTTGTTTTTCCTTTATAATATTTTATAAAAATTTAACAGAGCATGGAAATTATAAACAAAAAAAAATATAGTAGAAAATAAATATAATGAAATTTTAAAGAAATGCCGAAACAATTCAGAGAAAGAATTTCAAACAAATTCCAATCAACAAAAACGCGGATTGAATCAATTTTTTGATTGAAATCCGTCAACAAGGAAAATTTATATACCAATCATAAAATTGTAAATGATTAATTGAATATTTTTTCAATCAAACATTTTTTCGATTTTGATTAAAAATTTGATCAATTTTATTAAAAAATATTGCGTATTTATATTTTTATAGCTGTTAAAAAATTGCTCACGTTAAGACTATTTTTATACCCTTTGTCATTCCGTTTGTAACACATCGAATTATTGGTCTAGGACCCCATAAAGTATATATATTCATGATCCTCGGTCGATTTTAAGTCGATCTAGCGATGTCCGTCCGTCCGTCTGTCTGTCCGTCCGTAGAAAACACGCTAACTTTTGAAAGACTTTACAGAGGGTACTGAAGTTTGGCATATATATTGGTCATTTACCTGGTCAGGTTGGTATTGCAATCCAGCCAAATCGGTCCAGTAGTTCAAAAGTTATGAGCAAAAGATTAAATTTCGGCAAGGGTGTTTGGCGAACTTACGAGATAAAAAACACGATAACTTTCGAAAGACAATAATAAGACTGCTGAAGCTTGACATGTATCTTTGCCGTTCCCCAGGTCTGTTTGGTATTAAATTTCAGCTCAATCGGTCAAGTGGTTCAAAAGTTATAAGCAAAACCCCGAATTTCAGATTTTGTTCATCTTAAATGCCACGTGGTAAACAAGTCTTAAAAGCATTGGTGGTAACTAAGCAATGCTTTTCAAACTTGTTTAGTTTTAAAAGCATTGGTAACTTAAAAATTACACTCGATAAAAATATAACACTCAAAAAAATTTTTCACTCAAAAAAAATTTTACACTCCCGGTGATAAATTATACAAATATGATCATATATGCGTTCAAACAGCATCATGTATGTCCATATATGGAGCATATATGGATATATATGACGCTGTATGAAGACATATATGATCATATTTGCAACATATATGTCCATATACGTAAAATGAGAGCATATGCATATGACATATATGCTCCATATATGTCCAAGTATGTCATATATGGGCATATGCCCTCATTTTACGTATATGGACATGTATGATGCAAATATGATCATATATGACTGCATACAATTTCATATATGACCAAATATGCTCATATATTTACATATATGCATCCATATATTTACATATATGTATCCATATATGCTCATTTTTCACCGGGCTCAAAAAAAATATTGTTTTTTTTACAAAAATGACAATATTTTGTGTACATTCGAACTTGCATTCACTCAGAAATATTTTTACAGTAAAAAAACATTACACTCGAAAAAAATTTTACACTCAAAAAAAATTTTTTATTTTTTTTTTTTGTTTTAAAAAATGACAAAAAAAAGATTTTTTTACTCAAAACAAAATATTTCTAACCAAAATTGTTAATTTTTTCACGTTAAAAAATGTACTATCCTTTAAAAATGCATTGTGGAGGGTACACTCAAAATATTTTGTAGGCAAAAACAAATGAAAAACACACTTAAAACCAGTGAATAAACAATTGAAAACCATCCCAGTAATTATTCATTTGTTTTAACAAACATCGACATTTTTTTTTTACTGTTGACAAAATTTTCTAAAATAAATAATATTAAACATTAAAAAATTACGTTTTTTTCACTCTTTTTTACCAACAAATTCGAAAAAAATAACCAACGAAAACATTAAAAATTAATGATAATTCTGTTATTTTTACCAACAAATTTCAAAAAAATAACCTACGAAAACAATAAAAATTAATGATTTCGTAGGTAATTTTTTACAATTTTTTATTGAAATACTTTTTTAAAAATTTTTAATAAAATTTTTGGGGAATCGATCCCGCAATCAACTACATTCTGGCCAGACACTCTACCCATCGTGTCAAAGCCACTTGATACAAACATGTTTTTATATTTCTATAAATAATTTTTTGATTTTTTTTTTCTACAAAAAAATAACTGACTTGTGTAGGTAAAAACAAATGATATTTCATTAAAAAATACCAACAATTTAAAACAAAATTACCTACACAAATCAATAAAAATCAAAAGAATAATCAGCAGTTTTTACTTACAGAACAAAAATAAATGACTTTAAAAATTAAATGTTAATGAAAGTCTTTATTTTTTAGTGCGTTATTTTTGAAACAAAGGACTGAAGTAGTCATTAATAAAAACTGAACATCAAACAAATGTTTTTTCTTTTAAAAACGACTAAACGGAAAACTTTTTAAATAAACTACAAACAGTTAATGACATAATTTTTTGAGTGTATTCATAGATTCGGCAAAGTCGAATTTAACTTTTCTACTTGTTTTTGTCTTTAAGCCCCCTTAATTGTATTTTTATACTACTTACAAGGAAGGTCTTTTACAGGGCACCCTCTGATTGTCCTGAATCATGAATATTGGAATGAAGGAAGAAAAATAAGAGCTACCTGTTTTTTTTTGCGTCCCAATCTCAAATTAAAAACAAATTTTCTAAAAACAAAAATTTCTACAACATGTCTTAGCAGATTTCTCTGCTGTTTTGACAGATTTCTCTTCTGATTTTTCCTAGATAATCATAACAGATTTTCAGCAAACCATGACTGCTAAAATCAGCAGATTTCTCATATGGCTCAAAATGGGTGTACTTCAGATATATGCATGCCAAACTTCAGAGGTTGTTAAGTGACCAAATGGGTATACTCCCATACTATGATTTGGAGAGTATGACTTCACTTCAGCTTTTATTTATACTGTCTGATCATTTGCTAATCCAATGCAAAATGGTGACCTTTTAAGGAAACTCCTATTTTCCTAGTGTTATGTAGTGGTAAATTATAAAAAAAAAACACTTTTCAATTTAAAAATTCATTAAAATTTTATTTGTTTTTTAATTTATTAATTAATTTAGTAAATATTTACAATTTTCGTTATTTATTGTATTTTTTTTATTTTTTTAATAATTTTTTATAATACTTTATTTCAAAATATTTGTGAAATTGTACATACGTACTTAATATATAAACTAATATGTACAAAAAAATTCACTGATATAATCCAATCTATATCAATCATATGAATCATTTATAATGAAAATGAGGTAAGGCTATTAAAAATAAAATCAAATTTATGGGAAGATTAAGCAAATTTTAGTTTGTCTAACTTAAAGGAGCATTAGACGGGAGTAGGTTTTCTTAATCTTTGAATCTGAATAATTAAGCTTTAAAGCTTTTCTAGTCTTTTAATCAACAATTAAACGACTTAATTCACTTTCTTAATAACAGGTTCACAAATTTTATAAAAAATCTTAGTCATTTTAACAAAAAATATATAGGTAAAATTCAACAAGCTTATTTTAAAGAAAATTAAGAGTTAAAATAATAAATTGAATTAAAAAAAAAATTAATTATAAATTGTTAAAATTAGTATTAAAAATAATAATAATTAAACAAAATATATTAATAAAATGGTTAAAAAAAAATAATAATTATAAAATGTTAATTAAATAATTTAATTAAAGCTTGACTGGCATAAAATCTTTCTTTTTGTGTTTTTAATCTACAAAAAGATTTAAAGGAAAAATTATATAAAAAAATAATAATAAATTATATACAAAAGTAAGATTTATCAAGAAACTGACTCATTCTTTTTATTTTTATTTCATTTTTATTTTTAAATCACTGTTTGACATTTCCCTAATTTATGTTTTAAGTTTACAAAAAAACTCTTGCGATTTTAAGAAACATGGCACTTAAAATAAATGTTGCACTGAAAGAATTATCTGAAGAATATTTATGAATGGAAAAAGTTTTTTTTTATGAAAGCTTTTGTATTGAAAACTTTTTTATAAAATAACTTTTTGGTAAAAAGCTTTTCAATACAAAAGTTTTTGATAAAAAGTTTTTCGATAAAAAGGTTTTCGATAAAAAGCTTTATTTATAAAAATATTTTTTGTAAGAACTTTTTTTTTTGTATAAAGTTTTTTTTTGTATAAAAGCCATTTTTAAAAAAAAATCTTTTATTTTAAGCTTTTGTTTTAAAAAACCTTTTTAAAAGCATTTTAATTTATACTTTTATTTAAGTTAAAAAAAGCTTTTTAATATTTTTTTTATTAAAAGCTTTTTTTATAAAAAAGTTTTTTGTATATTTTTTTTTAGAAAAGCTTTGTTATAAGAACCTTTTTTTTAAGGTTTTATAAAAAAAAATATTTTTTTAACTATTTTATTCAAGGCTTTTGTTTTAAAAACCCGTATTAAAAAGTTTTTTTTTAATTTTTTTTTGTTTCTTTTATAAAAGAATAATTTTGATTAAAAACCCTATTTATTATTTTTCATAGATACAAATTTAATCAAAAGCTTTTTTATAAAAACTTTTTTTATTTTCTTTAAAAAGATTTAAAAAAAAACATTTTCTTAAAATAAGTTTAGCTCGACTTTTACAAAAAAGCTTTTTTTATAAAAACTTTTTTATTCAAAGCTTTTGTTTTTAACCCCTTTTTAAAAACGGTTTTCTTTTTTTTTATAAAAAGATTTTTTTATAGTTTTTTTTTTTTAAATCGCTACTTTATATGAAATTATATATAAAAAAAGCTTCAATCAGCACTGAAAAAACACATAATATCACTGCATCTTAATATCGCTCTATCAGTCCCACCAAATAGTGTTCTTAACTGTGACATCACCCACAGAAATCATCATGGTTTGGATGCGCTCTTTGACTCGTGATTCCCTTTTAAAAACTGCTTTAAGTTCAGATAAAATATCTGCTAGGTTTTATCACGGTTTGTTCTATACTTTCTAGGGAGTGTTACCTAAAAAATTTAAGTTCAGTTTTCTAAAAGTTTGAGTTACATTTTTCATGAGTTTAATGAAAATTTTCACAAAATTTTTAAAAAAAATCACAATTAACAGATTTTAAAATACTTTTTATTGACTCTATAAATATTTTCATAATTTCATGTAGAATATTAAGTAAATTTCATGAAAAAAATTTCATAAATTTGACGAAAAATATTTCATAAACTAAAAAAAAAAATCTTCATTAAATTTATGAAACTTTTTGTATCTATATTTCTAACTTTTATGAAAAATATTTTTGTTTTATTAGTTCATGAAAAATATTTCATAAATTTTATGAAAAAAAATTCATAGATTTTTTTAAAAAGCTTAAGTCACATTTTCATGAGTTTAATGAAAATGTTCATTAAATTATGAAAAAAAATTACAATTAACAGATTTTAAAATACTTTTTTATTGACCCTATAAAGATTTTCATAATTTCAGATATTTTTATATTAAGTAAATTTTATGAAAAAAATTTCATAAATTTTACGAAAAATATTTCATAAACTAAAAAAACAATTTAATTCAATTAAGAAACTTTTTGTATCTATATTTCTAACTTTTATGAAAAATATTTTTGTGTTATTATTTTATGAAAAATATTTTTGTGTTATTATTTTATAAAAAATATTTCATAAATTTTATAAAAAAAATTTCATAAATTTTATAAAAAAAATTTCATAAATTTTATAAAAAAATATTTCATAGATTTTATAAGAAATATTTTCTTAAAGTTTTTGAACGTTTTCTAATACTTTTTTCAAAAAAGCTTTGATGATTTTTATCTGTCTCTGGACACAAATAAAACATTTGTTTTATAAAAAATTTACTAAAAAAAAACCTTAAGAAGCTTTTTTAATTTTTGTTGTCTCGCTTTTTTGTTGTTTTTTAGGGAGTTTCAGTCACCTATTAAGGCTGAGTTTTTAAGATATCAGTTAAACTTGGTTTAATTAATCTGAAAAGATATTTGTGCTGTCATTACCAAGTTTGGAAGCCAAATATTGGCGGATCAGCTTAGTTTTACTAAAAATTTTGGTCTTTAATGAAATAATAAAAATGTTGGTCTTTAATGAAATAATAAAAAATCACATTTCGCTGGAAAATACGAGTTTCAGACTACTTAAACTAAGTTTACACTTAATCCACATCTCAAAACCCAGGTCTAAGTGCAGTTTAGTCTTCTAAAGCCTTAATAAAATATTGATAACGAATACATTTCAAAATTATTTTCATTAGATTTATATATATTCATACATTTATGAAAACAACACACGTTGTAAAATCACTTAATAAAAAATATTTTAAAAATTTTAAGAAAAATATTTAAAAAATTTCATCAAAAACATTTCATAAAGTAATAAAAAATAATGTTAATTGAATTTATGCAACTTTTAATGACTATTTCTATGTTTTATTTTATTTTTTATTAGTTTATGTAAGCAATTTCATAAATTTTATAAACCTTTAATCAATTTTATGAAAATATATTTCATAAATCTTATGAAAAATGTTTCATAAAGTTTGCGATATTTTTTTCATATTTTTTTTCTCTAATGAAGTTGTGATGATTTTCATGAGTGTGATGAAACTAATTAAAAAAATAATATTCATTAAGTTTACGAAACCAATAAAAAAATTAATATTCAAAAATTTTATGAAATTTTTAATGAATATTTTTTTAACATTTGTGAAAAATATTTAAAATTTTTTAATTCTTAAAAGAAAATTTTAAAACTTTTTTTTTTTTAATGTTCATTATTTTGATGACCATTATGATTATTTGTTTAAAAATTTTATTGTTTATGAAAAAAATCAAATTTATGAAAACTTTTCATAGTTTTAATTTTATCAAATTTTTAATGAAAAATGTTTCATAAAGTTTCTGAAATTGTTTTTATAATTTTTTTTTAAAGTTGTAATGAATTTCATAATTGTTACGAAACTAATAAAAAATATTCATTAAGTTTACGAAACTAATGAAAAAATATCATTCAAAAATTTTATGAAATGTTTATGAAAAATATTTATAGTTTTTTAGTTCTTAAAAGAACATTTTAAAACTGTTTTTTTTTTTTAATTTTTCATTATTGATGACCATCTTCATTATTTGTTTAAAAATTTCATTATGTACAAATAAAATTTATGAAAACTTTTCTAGTTTTTATTTTATGAAATTTTTAACGAATATTTTTCTAACATTTGTCAAAAAATATTAACAATTTTTTAGTTCTTAATAGAATTTTTTTTTTAATGTTCATCATTTTGATAAAGATCTTCAATTTTTGTTTTAAAATTTCATTATTTATGAAAAAGTCACATTTATGAAAACTTTTCCTAGTTTTTAATTTTATGAAATTTTTAATGAATATTTTTCTAACATATGTGAAAAATATTAAAATATTAAAGGATTTATTTTTTTTTTTAATGTTCATCATTTTTATGAAGCTAGTCAATTTTGGTTTTTTAAATTTCATTATTTATAAAAAAATCAAATTTATGAAAACTTTCCTTTATGAAATTTCCTAGTTTATGAAATTTCCTAGTTTATGAAATTTCTTATAAATATTTTTCTAACATTTATGAAACATATTTACAAGTTTTTAGTTCTTAACAGAAAATATATATTTTTTCATTTTGATAAAGATCGTCATTTTCTTTTTTTTTTAATTTTCATTATTTATGAAAAATTTATGAAAACTTTCCTAGTTTTAAATCATAATTATTACGCAAATAATTCTTCAAGTGCAATTACAATACTTTTAGGGATTTACAAATTTTTAGCTTAATTTTTGTCACTTAATTTTTTTTTTTACAATAGGTCTGTTTTCTAAATCTTCCGTTAACAATTTTTATAAAATAAAATAATTTCTTTCGTTAGTTAACAAATAATCATGCGAAAAAGACCCAAATTCGAATTCGTTGCTAAGACTTCTCATGTCTTATTTAAAACTTTTAAAAAATTCTCAACATATGCTTCATCCATACCCTTATTGGGTTCATCATTTAACAAATCACTTATCGAATAAGCTGAGAGTGGCCTTGACAGTCGACGTTGTGAGAGTATATCATCTATGGATGTAACCGGTGATAAAGAATTACAACCAGCATATAGAAAACTATCTGGATTTTCAGCACTTTTAGCTATGGCCACAAATATATCCTCTAAACTTGTGTTCATATTAAGAAAGGGAGCATGACGTAAAATGGGTGAAGAAGCCAGGGGAGAATTTGGTGTAGAGGGTGGTGTTGAAGCAGCTGGTGAGATTGTAGAGGGAGTAGCTGAATTACCATTAAATGTTAGATTACAGGGTACATCACGTTTACGTCTTTGTATAGTAATCGGTTCACTACGCCAACTTGAATTAAGTAAATCTTGTTCTTCGTTAGATATCTGATTTATAACATTTGCTGAATTTTCATTATTCTCCTCTAATTCCTGAGATAATTTTGATAATCTTCTTAATACCACATTTTCTTTTTTTAAAGGACTTTCTTGTGCAAGTCCAAAGTAATCATGATTTTTATTAAAACCTTCCTCATCATCAAAATCCATAGAAGATCTTCTAAAATCGGGAGGTAATATAGTTGGGGTTACACGATTAATTTTCTTTTGTACACCACCATTTTCAAACATTTTAGCAATTTTATTAACATTTGTATGTGTATGAACTTGACGTTTATAAACATTTGTGGCTTCCTCGGCTGCAGCAACTGCCAGTTTTGTAACTTCTTGTTTAGCTTGCTGTTTTTTCGGATAAACTCTTGTAACGGCTTTTCGAGGTTTCTGTTTTGGTAGCTGTTGCCCTTCCATAGAATGACAGCAGATATCGGGACCATAACAACGATGCCATTTATTACGATTTGCTTCATAGTCGGCCCGTGCAAAATCATTAATTTTCTTTAATGATTTTGGTATCAGCGTTAGAAAAACAAAAGTATAAAATATGTATGGCAAATATTGCCAGGCGGTTGAAAGATATTCAAGGTAATCCATCATTTAAAATTTAATTAGTTTTTATAGTTTTTTTTTCTTTCTTATCAAATGTTTTTTTCACACTTTTTCGTTAATTTTTGTCTTTTGTTTTTAAATTTTTCTACTTGATGAATGTTGTTTTAAATTTTTTATTTTTCAAAAGTTTATCAGAAGAACTTGTAAATTTTTTTGTTTAATAAATTTTTTTGCTATTGGTCGTTTTTTTTTGTTTTATTATATTTTTATGATGATTTTTATGATATTATTTTTCTATAACAAAAATATAAATTAGTTATGTTTTGCTGATATCACACTTTTTTTTAATTATTTTTTTTATTTTTAAATGTTGTGTTGCAAAATTTTTAATTCCAAGAAAAAGTTCAACAATATTATTTATGTATTATAAAATCGATATAATTTTTATAGTTTTAATTTTGCGATTAATTTTTGAAATCTCACATCATTAAATAGAGAAGATTGTGCAAAAAAAAAAAATAAATCAAAAGTGAAGTCAATTATCACAAAATTCCTCACCACAATAAAAAATTGACACACTTTTTAATTAAACATTTAATATTAACAATTCAAAAGATAATTATATCAATCAAATTAAGTCATTACTGCCAAAATTTTGTAAGTGCAACAATTTTCGATTTTTGTTTTTTTATTTAATAACAATTTATTATTTAGGAAATGAAGTGAATGTCTCTCAAAATTTTATAACTGTAAAAAGTTTTGAACTTACAACAAAACATTTTTAAGGTAAGGGCACATGTCTAACAAGCCCTTTTAAAAATGTCTGCAAGAGTTACAATATATTTAGCGGTAGCTCACATCTAACTCACTAAATCACTGATCTAGCGGCGTTTAAGTCAAAATTAAAAAATTAAAAACGATAAATATTTTGCACTGTATCGATTACCTATACGTAACAGAGAAAATTGACGTTTTCGCTTTTGTTTTGGTGTTAATATTTACACAGCTATAGCGCTAAAAATAATGATCACACCACCAGACAAATTTCAACTTTTGGCTGTACATTGAGATTTGTTAGTGGCCTTTAAAGTTCAATATTAGCACGATTATTACCATTTTTTGAAATTTTTTGAAAAAGTTTTATTTTAATTTTCCAATCGTGAAATCATTTCTACTGCTCCAATGATGCGTCGTACACTCAAAATAATACATTAGTAGATTTACTAATTTTTTTTGCTAATGCTGGTTAGCTAACTTTTAGCAAATTTTTAGTTGAGATTAGCATGTCTTGTAAACCTCATTTAGCGCATTAGCAATTTTAAACAAAATTTGAACTAATTTTTTTTGCTAAATTTAAAACTGAGTTGACCAAATTTTTACAAACTTTTTTGCTAATATTAGCAAAAATAAATGGTAAATTTTTTTTATTTTCAGAAAACTTAAAATGGCGCTATCTCGGAAACTAAGCCAGATAGAGCAAAATGGAGGCCATTTTTGGTTCTCGGGCTCTCCATAGTATCGCCGGTCCTCTTCACAAAAGCTCTCCGAGTAATATTTTTGAAGTTATCGAGTTTTGTAATTCTCAAAACCCCGGTGGTCCCCTAAAATTACGTATCTCGAAAACTAAGCAAGGTAGAGAGAAACGGACACAAATTTTGGATCAAAAAACTATGAATATTTTTAAGAAACACAACTAGGTCTAGGCCCATCGGGGTCTCCATAGTATCGCCGGTCCTCTTCACATGTGTGGACCCTAATGGGTCCTAACTTTGGATCCAAAAATGTTAGCATTCCCGAAAATTTTAAAATGCTCATATCTCGGTAAATATTGCCGACACAACAAAAAGTCCAAAAGCATTTTTGTAGATCTCAACACGTAGAACAAGACCGCAAAATAATCAAAAGCTCTCCGAATAATATTTTTGAAGTTATCTAGTTTTGTAATTCTCAAAATCCCCGTGGTCCCCTAAAATCACGTATCTCAAAAACTAAGCAAGATAGAGAGAAACGGACACAAATTTTGGATCAAAAAGGTCTACTCCCATTGGGGTCTGGACATATCAGGTCCGAACCCAATGGGGTCCTTAAATGTGTATGAACTAACAAGGGAAGTGTCTCAACCCTTATGAACCGATTTGCCTGAAACTTAAAATATATATCAAAGAGACAATTCTAAGTTTGGGGTGTCTCGGCTTATCGGCCATATCGAGGATTCAGGGGTTCAAAACATGGGTAAAAAAATGGCGAAGAAATCGTTTTTTGGATTTTTCAGCCATTTATTTTTAAGAAACTATATGATGTTTTCATATGAGAAGAAAGGTTTTTTTAATGCATATCCAATGGTGGCTTCTTTAAATATTTTTTTCAGGAAAATGTGTAAATTTTGGGGGGTACTTATGTGAAGACATATACCTACGATATCCATATGGATAAGAAATAATCTTTATTAAATTTAAGTCGACCCGTATTTTTGCCCTAGATGATATTCCTGTTAGTTCGGAAGTTATCAAAATTTTCCCGAAGGTCTACATTGTTTCATAAGGGGACAACGAAATTTTTAAACACCGATATGGCCGATAAGCCGAGACACCCCAACCTTAAAATCGTCTCTTTAATATATATTTTAAGTTTCAGGCAAATCGGTTCATAAGGGTTGAGATACTTCCCTTGTAAGTTGAAATAAAAAAATTTCAGTTAACTAATTTTTGGCAAAACATTTTTGCTAACTTTACCAAAAAAATTGTGGGTTCAAAATCAGCTAATTTTCTTGTAGGTTTACAAGCTTTTTTTTGCTAACATTACATTTTTTTTTTTTTTTTGAGTGTAGAGGGGTCAATAACAAGACTAACCCACATTAATTTTCACTCCTAAACATTTTTTCAGAACAAACTTATACTCTATCTGTCAACCAAATTGACATTTTTAAAGATTTGCTTAAACTGCTCTAACTGCCCTAAGAGTGCTAATAGAGCAGTCAAATGTATGAACGACCCACAACACCAAGAATTTTCTCTAAACACACTATCTATAAAAATGTTTCATTTGTTTAACAAAAATACAAAAAAAACTGTAACAAGGATGGTTTGGCTCTGCAAGGGGGAATATTTTTCCCCCAGGTCCGATTTGGCTCATTTCCGAACTTAACCAGTCGATGATCTCTCTAGAAGCATGTGGTTGTCATGATAGCGGTAAAGGTTCTCTAAAGGATCTGTATAAATGCCTTCTCTGGAAGGCACTGAAATCGCCTTATTAGATGGAGCCAAGTATCTAGAAGTATTTCTAGGAAGGAATTTCAGGCGTAATATTGAGGAACGGGTGAGAAAACAAAGATTGCTTTATATTCCTGTAATAGGGCCTATTTCTTTAATTGGATTTGTGGACTGTGCTCCCTATATGAGCCTTTTTGAGCGCCAATTTCACACTATGAAATCATCCAGGGAGTCTTGGAAGAGGAGCATTCCGGTGGTAAAGTCTCCATAAATTTTTACACAGATGGATCGAAGCCACACAAGTGTGCTTTGGAGTCCATATGGAAGAGCTTGGGTTGAGCCTGGCTCGAAGTTTGCCATATCATTGCAGTGTTTACCAGACAGAGACGCTGGCAATAAAGGAAGTGACTGACTGGTTGAGTTCACTCAGAAAATTATGTAAGTTACTACATGTAAGTTATTTGTATATTTTACAGTAGTTAGTTGTTTTCAACTACAAAGTCAGTTGTTTTTGTATGAAAAATATCAAACAACTATTTCTGTTAGTTATTTTAAGTCGTTTTTATGAATAACTAACAAAAAAGTGCTGTAATGTAGTAACAGTTATTTAAAGTAGTAAATTTTATTTTTTTTTATCTCTCAAAAATTTTCAGTTTTTTTTCCAAAAAATACAAATATTTTTTTTTTATTTTTCACAACTTTTAAAAAAAAAAAATTGTAAAAAATTTTGTCCTCAATTTTTTTCTAAAAAAATTCCAAAAAATAAAAATAAGTTTTCGTTTTTT
Source organism: Pegoplata infirma (assembly GCA_963921195.1). NCBI lineage: Eukaryota > Metazoa > Arthropoda > Insecta > Diptera > Anthomyiidae > Pegoplata > Pegoplata infirma. Next base: position 90,852,419 of record OY992539.1, on the reverse strand, counting down.
TATTTTTCACAACTTTTTTAAAAAAAAAAAAACTTTGAAAAAATTTTGTATTCAATTTTTTTTTGAAAATTAAAAAAAAAATATTAAATTGATTATTTTTTTTACTACATGTTAGTCGTTTGACTGCAAATGTAAGTAGTTTTTACTACATAAGTCAGTTGTTTTTTGTCAGTTAAAATAACTTACATTGTTAGTTGATTTAACTGAAAAAGTAGTTGACCCCAAAATAACTAACAAAGTAGTTATTTTAACTGACATCTTCAGTTAATTTTACTAACATAATTTTTTGAGTGATTGCAATGTCTACACCATTTCTAATTGTATTTTAGAAATTATCAATTGTATTTCAGAAATTATCAATTGTATTTCAGAATTTATCAATTGTATTTCAGAAATTATCAATTGTTTTTCAGAAATTATCAATTGTATTTCAGAAGTTATCAATTGTATTTCAGAATTTATCAATTGTATTTCAAATAGTGAGTATACCCCCTATACTGTAGTTGGAACTTCCAACTTGGATTTCTGTGAACATATTATGATCCAATTTTCAATCATAACCCAGCAGAAATTTTGCTGAACGTTCAGCAGCTTTTGGAAGGGGAACTTGAGTAAAGGAGCGCATCCAATTGCGCTGAATTCATGCATGATTCCCTAAGGCGATGTCCCACTTTAGAGCGCTAGTTGGATACACAGAAACAGCGCTCTTTAGATGCACTGAAATCACGTGTCTTTTGAGCGCTGATTTAAGCAGAATAAAGATGCTGTAAATTCATGTATCTTTTTAGCGCTGATTTAAGCAGATTAAAAATGCAGTGAATTCATGTATCTTGTAGAGCTGATTTAAGCAGAATAAAGATGCTGTAAATTCAAAGTTGAAATCAAATAACTAAAATTCAAAAAAATATAACAAAAAAATTCATTCGTTTTAATTTACAAAACTTTATTTATGTGAAACAAAATGAAAAAAAAAAAAAATCGGAAGTGAACATCAAAAAAATATCGGAAATTTTCATTTTCACATTTTTTATGGGATTTTTTTTGGGAACAGCGGTCAAAGATGCTATGATTGAAGCGCTCTTTGCAGCGCTGATTAATGCGCAATAATGATGCAGTCAAATCATGTGTCTTTGTCTAAAACTCATGTTTTTTTATTCAAAAAGTGTTAAAAATATTAAAAAGGAAAGCAAGTGTGAAATTTTATCAAAAAATAATTACACATTATAAGTTTTATATAAAAAATCTTAAAAAAAAATTTAAATTTTTTCCCCTTCCTTTTACTGCACCCCTAAGAGCGCTCTTTGGATGCGCTACGGTATGCTATAAACAGATGCTGTGTCGCCAAAATCTCGATTTATTTCTGCTGGGTAATATGACGCTCTTAAATTAATGTTGCCACAATCATACACTCAAAAAATTATGTTAGTAAAATCAACTGAAAATGTCAGTTAAAATAACTACTTTGTAAGTTGTTTTGGGGTCAACTACTTTTTCAGTTAAATCAACTAACAATGTTAGTTATTTTAACTGACAAAAAAACAACTGACTTATGTAGTAAAAACTACTTACATTCGTAGTCAAAACAACTAAAATGTAGTAAAAATATAATAATCAATATATAATTTTTTTTTCAAAAAATTTTCCAGAAAAAAAAAAATTGAAGACCAAATTTTTTTTTTTTTTTTAAATTGTGAAAATAAAAAAACGAAAATTTATTCTTATTTTTTGGAAAAAACTTTGAAAAATTTTCAGAGATAAAAAAATAAAATTAACTACTTTAAATAACTGCTACTACATTACAGTTTTTTTTGTTAGTTATTCAAAAAAACGACTTAAAATAACTAACAGAAATAGTTGTTTGATATTTTTCATACAAAAATAACTGACTTTGTATTTGAAAACAACTAACTACTGTAAAATATACAAACAACTAACATGTAGTAACTTACATAATTTTCTGAGTGTATGTATCTCCTGTCTGATTGTGAGTGAAATTAAACCCGGCATTGTGAAAATTTGATTATGGACTTTGTTTGGAGTCTTTTACGTCTCATATCTCGTTTTTTTGTTTATTGGGGTCAAACAATTTAGCATAATGTTTTTTTAAAACTTTTGCAAACATTTTGAATCCATTGTAAATAATATCAACCACCTTCGTCCTTGACGTTTGTATATTATAAACATTTTTTACAAAAGTAATAAAACAGACTTTAATTTTTATTTTATTTAAATTGTAATTCTGTTAAAATCTTGTAATTTTATGGTTTTATGATTTTAAATAAAAAAAATTGTTTTTGTTCTCATAATAACATTAACAATATAAAGTTTAATAAAAAAAGCTGGACAAAGAATTTAAACGATTATGAAACTTTGTACCGTATTTAAATAAACAAAAAAAAACACTTGTTTAAATAAAAAATAACGATTTTGCAATAAGGTTTAAATTTCAATGTTTAAACTATAAAAATTGTTTTAATTTTTTTTATTTATATTTTTTTTTTTATGACAAAACACACGTTTAAATAATATTGTTGAACTTTTCAGTTTTTGAATTTATCAATTTTGCCAGCGTAATATTTGTTGGCATTTGGTTTGTTTTTCAAAATTTTCAATTAAAAACCTTTTTATGAAAATAATTTCCAATAAATATTTTCTTTAAAAATATCAAAATGTTTTACGTTGTATAGGATATTTTTATGAGATCACTTTGTTTTTATCATATAATAAATATTTTTTAAATTATTATTTTATAATTTTGTATCGAAATTGTTTTGCGCAAAAAAATTTATAATAAAATTCACGTTTTTTTTGCGCGGATTTTTTTTTTAAATTTTCTTTCTACAAATTCTTCTTCCTTGTAGACGCTTTTTTTCTACCGTCGCGTAAAACGGTCGTTGTTTTTAAATCGAATATATGGCGTTGACTAAAAACTGTATTGATGGCGTGTGCTTGTTGTTTTGAAAATTTAACATTCAATCCAACAGATAAGAAGTATTTTGTTTTACAGTAAAGAGCACAAGCAAACAGCGCTGTTAAGTTTTAACAGAGACGATCCCCCGAAAATTCAATATTTAAATGTAAAGTGTAAATTCGCTCTTGTTTGTGGATTGTGGTGGGGATTGATAATGTCGTGATCAAGTGTTGTTTGTACTTTTACTTCTCGTTATGTGTTAGGGATGCCAGATTTAAAAAAAAAATAATTGATTAACAATTTTATTCACCGGTGAACAACTTACGGGGCTACTAACAAGGGAAGTATTTCCATTCTTATGAACAGATTTGCTTGAAACTTAAAATAAGAGATGGGCACCAATCACGTGATTACCTCTTAATATCCTGACTTCTTTTTTTGTTATAAAACTCGCAATTCTAAACAACTTTTGTTCTACGACTTTGCTTTTAGGTTACATTTACCTGAACTACACTCTAAAAAATCCATGTAACTTTACTATTATTAAGTTAGTAAATTTTCATGTATATTTACAGAAAAGACTTAAATTTAAACACGTAGTGCTCATTTGAAAAGAAATACATATAAAAAATAGTACATTGTGTGTTGTGAAACATGTTTATAAGAAAATAGACATTTTCACTTTAAATGTACATTTTTTCTATGTAAAATTTTGCTTCAGACACATAATATGTAATCGTACATTATTTAACTAGTATTGATGAAATTGTCAAAACTTGAATTTTAAAAAAAACATAATCTTGAAAAATTCAATAAAAACGAAACGAACAAGGAATAATATTATAAAATAATTAAAGTCTGAATGTTTTTGCTGTACCACCCAACGTGTTCAACAAGATTTTAATATGAAACCATTCATGGTATCGTTTTGGTATCTTAAAGGTAAATTTTTTCCACTAATATACATATGTATGTATCTAAATTTTAAAACTGATTTATTTAACATATTGCTTACAGAAATTGTTAAAAGCTACATTTCTTGTTAATTGGAGCAGCCTCAGATGGAAGTTAACGGAAAAATCTCGTGACACAGGATGCTGAACATTTTAGTAAAAGTAAATAAAAGTAACATTTCCCCAGTGTCCAGTCAAAGTTTTACTCTATATAAATTTAAGCCCAATCGGATTTAACTAACCCGTGGCGCCCAGCGTTCCCAGTATTAGATTTAAAAAAAAAACTGTCTCTCGATACATCGTATTTATAAGTGTCGATGGACTGAACACGAATATCAAAAAAAAATTAGAATCGGTCAAACAATTTGCAAGTTATCGCTAATTAAAATTTGCAAAAATTTTAGATTTTTTCCTATGTTCCAGACACATAAAAAAATTTTTCCTTGACCTTTTCGTAGAACTTGTGACGAACTTTCATTTTAACTTTGATCAAAGTTATGAAATTTTGAAAAATGTATGAAAATTTTGTGATTGTTTTTAGACATTTTTTGCAAATTTTTAACAGCGATCTCGAAAACCGTTCGACCGACTCAAGACACTTTTTTATGTTCGTATTCAGCATGCCAAAAATTAATAAAAACAATGTATCGCAAGATATGTAAATGTATTTCTTTTAATTTTTCTAAAACCAGAACCGCTATGTGTTTTTAAAAATTTTTTAAAGATGATACAAATCAGCTTTACTTTGACCTTATATTTCTCTCATAAATATTTAAATAATATTGCAGATATGATATATGATGTATAACTTTGATCGCAGGGCGCCAGTTGTTAATTAAATCCAATTGGTCTCAAATTTATACAACATAAGAAGCGAGTCACAGTTGGGTCGACAGACCACAACCACAAATAGTTTTTGTCAGATTACAACCACAAAAATTATGGAATATTTTATTTTTTTTTTCCTAACACCTGCTTCTATCATCAGATAATTTGCACCAAAAAAATAAAGGTGAATAAAATTTTTTTAAAACAAAAAATGTCGTCACGATAAAAATGTCTTGAATATTTTTTACTTTTTAGCCAATTGCGGTCTTAAACAAGTAGAAAAGTTAAATTCGACTTTGCCGAATCTATGAATACCCTCCACAATGCATTTTTTTAAAGGGTAGTAGATTTTTTAACGTGAAAAAATTAACAATTTTGATTAGAAATATTTTATTTTGAGTAAAAAACTCTTTTTTTGCCTTTTTTTTTAAAAAAAAAAAAAGAAGAAAAATTACTATATTTTTTTTTAAGTGTAAATTTTATTTCGAGTTTAATGTTTTTTTTACTGTAAAAATATTTCTGAATGAATGCACGTACGTATGTACACAAAATATTGTCATGTTTGTAAAAAAAAAAAACTAAAATTTTTTTTGTGTAATTTTTTTTTTGAGTGTAAAATTTTTTTTAGTGTAAAATATTTTATTTTGAGTAAAAACTCTTTTTTTGCCTTTTTTTTTAAAAAAAGAAAAATTACTATTTTTTTTTTTTGAGTGTAAAATTTTTTTCGAGTGTAATGTTTTTTTACTGTAAGAATATTTCTGAGTGAATGCACGTACGTATGTACACAAAATATTTTCATTTTTGTAAAAAAAGAAAAAAAATTTTTTTTGTGTAATTTTTTTTTTGAGTGTAAAGTTTTTTTTGAGTGTAAAATTTTTTTTGAGTGTAAAATTTTTTTCGTGTGTTATTTTTAAGTTAACAATGCTTTTAGAACTAAACAAACTTAAAAAGCATTGCTTTAAAATTAAACAAGTTTGAAAAGCATTGTTTAGTTACCACCAATGGTTTTCAAACTTGTTAAAACACGTGGCATTTTAAATGAAACTAATCTGAAATTCAGGGTTTTGCTTATAACTTTTGAACCACTGGACCGATTGAGCTGAAATTTAATACCAAATAGACCCGGGGAACGGCAAAGATACATGCCAAGTTTCAGTAGTCTCATTATTGTCTTTCGAAAGTTATCGTGTTTTATATCTCGTAAATGCGCGAAACACCCTTGCCGAAATTTACTCTTTTGCTCATAACTTTTGAACCACTGGACCGATATGGCTGGATTGCAATACCAATCTGACCAGGTAAATGGCAAACATATATGCCAAACTTCAGTAGCCTCTGTAAAGTCTTTCAAAAGTTAGCGTGTTTTCTACGGACGGACAGACAGACAGACAGACAGACGGACGGACGGACGGACGGACGGACGGACGGACATCGCTAGATCGACTTAAAATCGATCGAGGATCATAAATATATATACTTTATGGGGTCCTAGACCTATATTTCGAGGTGTTACAAACGGAATGACAAACTTATATATACCCTCTATCACTAGAGTGGAGGGTATAAAAAAAATTCTGATGATAGAAGCAGGTGTTAGGGAAAAAATTAAAATATTCAATAATTTTTGTGGTTGTAATCTGACAAAAACTATTTGTGGTTGTGGTCTGTCGACCCAACTATGACTCGCCTCTAACAATAAGTTGTAAACCTAATAGAATTAAATAACATTCGCCTGGACGTTAAAAATCGAAAGAACATTTTTTTGGCCATGGTAAAAATTTTACATTTTCTTTTGTTTTAGCTACCATTTTTTAAATAATGTTTGCACATTTGTTTTAAATCTTTATTAAATTTTCCTATTTTAAATAAAAATCCATTAAAAATTATGTACATTTCCTGTTTTTTATTTTTTATTTTGGAATATTTGGGGTGTTTCAAAATAAGCAATTTCAATGTATAAATTCAAAATGTCCATGTACTTTCAGTCATTTCTCTTTTAAGTTTACTTAATTAAAATGTGTTTTTACACACAAACAATGTAAAATGTATTGAAACATTTTTGTTCCGAAACATTTTGTAGACACATGGATATGTACGTTTACATACTTTGTGTCTATCACTTTAAACACAACATGTATTTTTACACGGTTTTATAGACAAGTTACCTACTATAAACAGGGTAAATTTACATGAAAATTGATTAGAGTGTAGGTGCAGAAAACTTGGTTGGCCCCTTGTAAATCAACCAGTCACCCGGAGATCAAAACTTGACCAAAGTCTTTATTTAATACATTTTTTTATTTTAAATATTCTGAAAATTAAAAAAATTCACGGAAATTTTTTTTTTAGCTTTGATTTTGACGTATTTAACACAAAAAATGATTTATCGAAAATTCGTAATTTCACCAAATTTTTTTGTTTTTTGGAGGTTGGGACACTCTGATGAGCATACGGGTGTCAAAAAAAGGTGCTTCTAACAATAAGTGGTGAAAGGGGAAGGTGTTAGATATTGTATCAATAAACATTGTTTAAGTCATAGAAGAAAGTTTCAACAAAATTTGTTTAACAAAGTTAAAGATTATTTTGGTTGGTTCCTTGCGGAACCAGTAGGATATTAAGGGTTAACGTGAATCACGTGAATCACGTATAATTCACGCGATTCGTGAGTAAATCTTGTTCTACTCACGTGAGCGTGCGTGAGCGTGAGTAACAAAAAAAGTTCGTTGGGAGTAAAATTCTTGCGTGAATTTTTTGTGATTTTAATTGTTTTCCCGATTTTATTGTTCGGTTACGTTTTCTTAATTTTTATATAATCTTTCAAGAAAATTATAAATTTAATAAGTTTTTAAAATGTGTCATTGGGGAATTTGCACAGTGCTTCCATGAGGAAATGTCTTCAGATTCTGACATATAATAGGTAGGCCTTGAGGACTTATCCTAACATTGTCATCAATGGATGTTTGTTTTAAGAGTGTGACTTCTAAGACATCTATAAGGAAATGTCTTCACAATTCCAGTATATCAAACTAAACTTTTACATCTAGGCAATACCGTTTCAACCATTAGGACACACTGGCCACGTGCCCAGGACCCCCCGACCTAAGCGGGCCAGAAATGCCAATAAATTCGGCTATACGAAAATGAAGATTTTTTTAACTTTTTTTTGAAAGAAAATGTCTTATTTTCTTACAGAGAAAGTCTCAGAATCTAACAGATTTTTCGTATACACTGAGACTTTTTCTATAGGAGAAATTTGTAATATATTGAAATCCAGGAAATGTCTCAGATTCTGAGATAGAAAATACACATATTTTTTTTATTCAAGCATATTTTTTTACTCAAAATATCTTTCAAAATATTTTTTATTCAAAATTTTTTTTCACTCGAAATTTTTCTTTACTTTAATTTATTTTTTACTCAAAATTTTCTGATTTCATATTACGATATAGAACTCGGAAATTTTCAAGATTCAAGCAATTTACAGTTGTAAATTTTGGAAGCGTCCCAGCAAAACTTGGATTACCAAATAACGTATAAAATTAAGTATAGGAAAGCTTATTTTATACATTGCAGCATTGATGATTTAAACATGGGATGAGACTCAAAGTAATGCATCCACATTATGAAAAAGAATACCAGTAAGGTATAAAATAATTGACCAAATGTTATTTATCCATGATTTAATGTTTAGAAATAATAAATATGAAATACATTTTTTGCAATAATCATGCATTACGTAACAAGTTATTAGTAATACATTATTTTTCACTTTCAAATAATACGTTGTTGAACAAATGTTTGGTAAGACATCCCATAATAATGCTACAAATAAGGGAAATACATTACCTGGTAATGTGTTAAATAATGACCACCCATTACCAAAGTTTTGCTGGGGTTGGTCAATCCTAAGCAGGATCAGTTCGTAAATATGTTCAATAGGTACGGATGGGAAAAAGACCCAACTATAATCAATTACGTATTTATACAGATTTTTTGGCATTTTACTAAACATTTAAAAACATTTTGAAGCCAGAAAAAGTCTATCGTAATGACACGTATCCAAGGGAAATGTCCCATATTTATGTCTAGGGATGTGTTTTCCATGCAAATGCGTGCACAAAAAAAAAACTTGTCAAATTACAAAAAAAAAAGTCTCGTAAACCCATTTAACCAATATTTTATAGTTTTCCTTGTTTTTTAACAAAAAATTTTCGATAGAAATCTTCATTTTTTTTTTTAATTTTAAAAATTTCCAAGGTTTAAAAAAAAAAAAAAAAATAGTAAATTCACGAGATTTCCTTGTAAGTTTTATTGCGCAAAAAATTTTGTAAATTTACAATTTTATTGGTAAAAATCTTGTAAAATTACGAAAAATCTAGTAATTTTTACTAGGAATTCTCGTAAAAGAGGAGGTAGCAAAAAATCTAGTAAAGTTACGAAACCTCCTTGATAGTTTTATAGCGTCAAAAAATTTGTAATTTTACAACTAAATTCATAAAAAGCTTGTAAAACTATAAAGTTATTTGTAAAAAGCTTGTAAAATTACAAGAAATTGTTGTCAAATAGGAAGTAGCAAAAAAAAGTTACAAACTTTTCCTGTCCATTTACAAGGTGTATTTTTGAGTGTGGTTTTTGTCGATAGTCTAAAAACGATATCAACCAATTATTTTTTCGAATCAAGAAATTTGAGTTAAAATGGCATCGATTTGTTTTTGCATATTTGGGTGAAAATACATATTTTTGTATACTTTTGTTTGAAATGCATATTTTATGCATATTTCCAATTTTAAGTGCATATTTTTGCATATTTTGGCATAAATTAGCAAAAACAAAATAAATTTAAAAGATTTATTTTGTTTTCTTTTTTATTTTTTTATTGAATGTCTTAATTTCTAAAAAAAATCTTGATTACATAAAGTTTTAAATGTTACTTTTTAATCCGGCATTATTTTTTGCTTTTTAAGAAGTTTTTCGTACACTCTAATTAATTTTCATGTAAATTTACCCTGTTTATAGTAGGTAACTTGTCTCCTACTATAAACCGTGTAAAAATACATGATGTGTTTAAATTGATAGACACAAAGTATGTAAACGTACATACTCATGTGTCTACAAAATGCTTCGCAACAAAAATGTTTCAGGAAAATTTACAGGTTTTGTGTCTAAATTAACATTTTAATTTAGTAAATTTAAAAAATAAATGCCTGAAACTACATGGAATTTATGTATGCATACATTGAAAATGCTTTTTATAAAACCACCCAATCTATTCCAAATTTAAATATTAAAAAACAAGAAATTTATTTTAAAATAATGTTTTATTTGAAATAGAAAATATTAATAAAGGATTGAAAACAAACTTGCTAAAATTAAATAAATAAATTTAAGTGGCCAGTAGTTAATTTACGTTAAAAATAAAAGTGTTAATTAGTACATACACGTGTGTGGTATAAAACATAACAGTGGTAAATAACAAAATCTTAACATTTCAATATTACAAAATTAATGAATGATTAAAAAAGTGAAAAATTAAATATCAGAAACTATGCTGGTGTTTGAAATAGTATTTACAATTTCATCTTTATATTCTAAAATATTGGACTTCTTGCAAAACTCAGTTACTTGTTTAATATTTTCAGCATTTTGTTTTTGTAAAACATCTGTCAAATCGGAAACTAAAAAGTTCAAAGCCGTATCAGTGACTCGATATTGACATTTCAATTTAATTAACGTACCAGCCAGTCCAATGTGTTTGCTTAAAGTAGATTCTTCCTTCCTTGTAACCTCTTCATTCATTTCGAAATCATTATCTTGATTTATTTCGAAATTATTATCTGTAATCATCATTGAATTTATATTTTTTTTGACAATACATGCACTCTTGTTTTTATTGTGATGCCTGTGGATGTGTACTTTGAAGGACGACTTGGCATCAAATTGCTTATTACAATTATTATAAGGACAAACAACTTGTAACTTATTCTCAAGATGTTCCAAATTATGAGATATAATTTTTTTTTTGTGTCCGATTCATACAAACAAATTGTGCATTTATAGATTTCAGATGCTGCAGGAATTGGTGTTTCAGAGTTGTGATGTCTATAAATATGGTTTTTGAACATTTTGTATTTTGAAAACAATTTAAAACAACTTGGTTGCAAACACTTAAACGACGCATTTTGTTGCATTTTATAACAATATAAATGTTTTTCATAAAGATGGAGCTTTTCGAAAAGCAAATAGCAAATATTGCATTTAAACATAATTCACACTTCACTTTAACGATTTTATTAATTATGGAATATTTTTTTTTTAATTTTGCACGTTTTTTTTTCTTATTTAAATATTTTTGTAACAATTATTGAACTTTTGTTTTTTAAAAAAATAAAGTTTTGACAATTTTCAAATACTATTTTATATTAGTACGATTACATATTTTGTGTCTAAAACAAATTTTTACATAGAAAAAATGTATATATAAAGTGAAAGTGTTTTTTTTTTTTATAAACATGTTTCACAACACAAAATGTACTATAATTTCTGTGTAATTTCATATAACTAGATGTGTACCTTTTTGTTCAAACACTACATGCTTAAATTTGAGCATTTTCTGTAAATATACATAAAAATTTACTAACTTAATAATAGTAAAGTTACATGCATTTTTTAGAGTGTACGAAAACAAGATTTTTATTGCACACATTTTATTGTTTAGTGCATATTTTTAGGTTTTTTTGGTGCATATTTTGAATTTTTAGCGCATATTTTAAGTGCATTTTTTATATTTTTTAGTGCATGATATTTCTGTCGTATGACACAAAATACTTTGCTTTTACGCAAGTCAAACTTTCAGTTGTGTTTGTCAATTTTCCCGCATTTTGTGTATAAAAAATTCTGTACAAAAAATAAATCTGGCATCACTGGTTGCAAGTGTGACTTATGATTTAGTGAAATAACTGGTTTATTTCCTTTTTCTTTGTTATTTTTTCTGTATTTGTATCTTTAGGCTTTATTTACCCATATGTTCTGTCATACTAAAAAAATGCATTTATTTACTGCAGCTAAGATTTTGCAATTTATTATTTAAGCCGGTTAAACTATTTTTATTTACTCTTAAATGTTAATGTTTAAAGAGAGAGAGATATGATAACATGGGAGATAGCCTCAGAGACGTACTTCAATGTTTCTGATGTTTTTTAACTTGTGGAACAGGGAAATCGAAGCAAAAGGTCATGGTGCTATCAACATGTTGCTATTAACATTGATGATGATCTAAAAACTATTTTAAGCAACATGTTGCTAACTGCAAATGTCTAACAATTACAATTATTTAATTGTAAATTAAATTAAAAAAAAAAATCAAATGTTTTCTATTACACCGTCCGACAAAAGTGAAAAAAGTTCTTGAACACGAACTGGATAATATACGATTGAAACTAGAGACTAAATGTAGTAAAACTGCATTTACAGTTTTTCATTTCGTGATCCTGTTTTCTTTTAAAAGGACTTCAAAGTTTTAGAGGATTAAATTTAATTAAATTTTGGAATTTTCCTAGGATACCAATTATTAAAGCAAATGAAAGAGGGGGATCTCCCCTAATTTTCCTATTTTAACATATCAGGAAAAAGAAGGTAAGTTACGTCCTTTGAAAAATCTATCCTTCAATATCATTACAAGTTTTCAACAAAGTATTTTGATAAAGTTTTCAAATGACTTTTATCACATCCCTTTATCCTGATATGGCAAAATAGAAAAATTTGGGGAGATCTTTTTCTTTCATTTGCCATCTCCAGTGCCATCCAAGGACAAGTAAAACTATTTGAAGTCTTTTTAAAAGGAAACAGGATCACGAAATAAAAAACTGTAAATGCAGTGATTTCTACTTTCAGACGTATATCATCCGGATCATGTTTAATATTGGCTGTCGGACGGTCGTTTAAAATTTAACTATTTTGATTCTAAATTTTTTTGTTGGGTTCAGAAAGATTTTAAATATTTTGTTTCAAAAAATAATTTCCTACACAAATTCATTAAATAATATTGTTGCTATTGTTATACCCTCCAACCACAGTAGGGGGTATACTCACTTTGTCATTCCGTTTGTAACGCATCGAAATATCGGTCGGGGACTCCATAAAGTATATATATTATTGATCTATGATCGATTCTAAGACATTTTGTGAATGTCCGTCCGTCCGTCCGTCTGTCTGTAGATAACACAATGCAGTCCAAAATAAAACAGCTAGACTCCTGAAGTTTAGCACAAATATGTCTCATTAGACTGGCATTTTTTTGTCATCTTTCGATTTTCCCAAGTGTCCGGGCAATTTTTATTGTCCTAGGTCTAAAACTTATGTGGTACAAATTTAAGGTCAATCGGATTAAATTAACCCGTGGCGCCCGGCGGTCAAAGTTTTGGATTTTTGAAAAAATTTTAAAAATAAAATTAAAAAAAATTTTATCTTTCGACACATCATATTTGTTAATTTCGATGCGCTGAGCACGAATATCAAAAAAAAAAAATAAATCGCTCGATCGGTTTTCGAGATATCGCCATTTCAAATTTGTAAAAAATGGCGGTTTTTTCCTACGTTCAAGAAATTTTTTAAAAAAAGTCTCAAAATTTCATTCCGCCAGCCCTTTTGTAGAGCTTGAGACAATCTTTCACTTAAAACTAATTTGAGCCAAATCCAATCATTTTAAGCCGTGGCGCCCGTCGATCAAAATTTTGGCTTTTTAGAAACTTTTTACCAAAAACCCTAAACTTTGATCGAAGGGTGCCACGGGTTAAAATTATCGTATTTGGCTCCAATGAAGCTTAAATGAAAGATTGCATAAAGCTCTATAAAAGGGTTAAAATAAAGAAATTTTTACAGTTTTTTAAAAAAAAATTCTTAAACGTAGGAAAAAACCTCCCATTTTGCAATTTTTTGACAAATTTTAAATGACGATATCTCGATATCTTTTATAAATTTTTTGATATTCGTATTCAGCATGCTAAAATTAATAAAAATAATGTATCGCAAGATATTTTTAGTTTTAAATGAAAGATTGTCTCAAGCTCTACAAAAGGGCCGGCGGAATAAAATGTTCACCCAAAAAAAAACAATTGTGAGATTATTTAATTTTAGCGTATAATTTACCTAAGATTATTCGCAGGAATCCAACTTGAAAAGTTTCTTTGCATATTACCCGAATCAACTTAGGTAAACTTACAAAATGCATTTAAGCATTATTTCAAATTTAATTTTGTTTATTTAGCCAATATATTTAAATAAATGGTACAGTTTGATTGGTCAAATAACGTATTTTTTTTAGGTTGATTTAATAGTTTTATATATCCCCTTCCATACAAAATGCTCAATATTATAAATTTTAATTTCATTTATTTTTAATATTTTTTTTAATATAAAGGACAATTTTATAATTAAATATAAATACTAACAAGCTTAAAATACATACTTAGCATGATCAGTGACAATTAAATTTTTCTATAGAAACTTTCTCAAAGACAATTTTTCTATAGAAATAAAAAGACAATTCTTCTTTAGAAAATTTCTGACAGACAATTTTTCTATAGAAACTTTCTGAAAGACAATTCTTCTATAGAAAATTTCTGAAAAACTATTTTTCTATAAAAAATTTCTAAAAGACAGATTTACTATAGAAAATTTTTAACAGACAATTTTTTTAAAAAATTTCTCAAAGACAATTCTTCTATAGAAAATTTTTAATAGACAATTTTTCTATAGAAAATTTTTCAAAGACAATTTTTTTATAGAAAATTTCTGAGAAATAATTTTTCTACAGAAAATTTCTGAAAGAAAATACTCCTATAGAAAATTTCTTAAAGTAAAATTTTCTATAGAAATTTTCTAAAAAACAATTCTTCTATAGCAAATTCCTGAAAGACAGTTTTTCTATAGAAACTTTCTGAACGCCAATTTTTCTATAAAAAATTTCCGAAAGAAAATTTTTCGATAGAAAATTTCTGGTTGACAATTTTTCTATAGAAAATTTCTGAAAGATAATTTTTCTATAGAAAGTTTTTGACGACAATTTTTCTATAGAAAACTTTTTCAAGCCAATTTTTAAAAAAAATTTCTATAAAAAATTTCTCAAAGACAATTTTTCTATAAAAAATTTCTCAAAGATAATTCTTTAATAGAAAATTTTTTAAACATAATTTTTCTATAGAAAATTTCCCAAAGACAATTATTCTACAGAAAATTTCTCAAAGACAATTCTTTAATAGAAAATGTTTTAAAACCAATTTTTCTATAGAAAATTGGTTTTAAACCAATTAAAAAAGATAATTTTTCTATAGAAAATTTCACAAAGATAATTTTTCATAGAAAATTTCTGAAAGGCAATTTTTCTGTAGAAATTTTCTGAAAGACAATTCTTCTATAGAAAATTTTTCGATAGAAAATTTCTGGAAGACAATTTTTCTATAGAAAATTTCTGAAAGACAATTTTTCTAAAAAAAATTTTGAAAGTTAATTTTTCTATAGAAAATTTTTGAACAACAATTTTTCTATAGAAAATTTTTTATAGAAATTTTCTGAAAGACAATTTTTCTATAGAATATTTCTCAAAGACAATTTTTCTATAAAATATTTCTCAAAGACAATTTTTCTACAGAAACTTTTTCAAAGACAGTTTTTCTATATAAAATTTCTGAAAGACAGGTTTTCTGTAGAAAATTTCTGAAAGACAATCTTTCTATGGAAACTTTCTCAAACACAATTTTTCCATAGAATACTTCTGAAAGGCAATTTTCACAGAAAAATTCTCAAAGACAATTATTCTATAGAAAATTTCTTAGACAATATTTCTATAGAAAATTTCTGAGAGAAATTTTTCTAGAGAATATTTTTGAAAAATAATTTTCCATAGAAAAATTCTCAAAGACAATTCCCAAGGACAATTTTTCTACAGAAAATTTCTCAAAGACAATTCTTCAATAGAAAATTTTTTAAAGACAATTTTTCTATAGAAAATTTTCCAAATATAATTTTTATATAGAAAACTTCTCAAAGATAATTTTTTAATAGAAATTTAAAAAAAAAAAAAAATCTATAGAAACTTTCTCAAAGACAATTTTTTAAAGAAAAATGCTGAGAGACAATTTTTCTGCAGAAAATTTCTGAAAAACAATTTTTCTATATAAAATTTCTAAAAGACAGGTTTTCTATAGAAAATTTCTGAAAAAAAATTTTTTCTGAGAGACAATTTTTTTACAGAAAATTTCTGAAAGAAAATTTTTCTATAGAAAATTTCTGAAAGACAGGTTTTCAGAGAAAATTTCTTAAAGAAAATTTTTCTGTAGAAAATTTTTGAAAAAATTTTCATAAAAAATTTTTATAGAAAATTTCTCAAGGACAATTTTTCTATAGAACATTTCTGAAAGTCAATTTTTCTATAGAAAATTTCTGAAAGACAATTTTTCTATAGAAAATTTCTTAAAGACAATTTTTCTATAAAAACTTTGTCAAAGACAATTTTTAAATAGAAAATTTTTCAAATACAATTTTTCTATAGAAAATGTCTTAAAGGAATTTTTAAATAGAAAATTTTTCAAATACAATTTTTCTATAGAAAATGTCTTAAAGGCATTTTTTTCTATAGAAAATTTTTGAAAGACAATTTTTAATAGAAACTTTTTCAAAGACAATTTTTGTAAAGAAAATTTCTTAAAGATAATTTTTCTATAGAAAAGACAGTTTTTCTATAGAAAATTATTCTGTAAAAAATTTCGTAAAAACAACTTTTCTTTAGATATTTTTTTGTTTTTTAGAAAGTATGTATAGAAAAATTGTCTTTCAGAAATTTTCTGTAGAAAAATTGTCTTTCAGACATTTCTAGAGAAAAATTGTCTTTAAGAAATTTTCTATGGAAAAATTGACTTTGAGAAATTTTTAAAGAAAAATTGTCTTAATACATATTTTCTATAGAAAAATTGTATGAGAAATTTTTTATAAAAAATTGTAGTTAAAAAAATTTTTATAGAAAACTTGTCTTTAAGAAATTTTCTATAGAAGAATTGTCTTTCAGAAATTTTCTATAGAAAAATTGTCCTTGAGAAATTTTTATACAAAAATTGTTTTTAGAGATATTTTCTATGGAAATATTTCTTGAAAATTTTTTTATAAAAAAATTGTCTTTCAAAAAATATTCTAAAGAAAAATTGTCTTTCAGAAATTTACTATAGAAAAAATTCTGTAATTCTGAGAATTTTTTTCTATAGAAAAATTCTCTATTTCTGAGAAATTTTTTCTATAGAAAAAGTCTTGCATTTTGAGACAATTTTTCTATAAAAAAGTCGTAAATTCTTAAACAATTTTCCTATAGAAAAAAACTCAGATTCTGACACAATTTTTCTACAGAACAAATTTTAGATTCTGTGACAATTTTTCTACAGAAAAAGTCTCAGGTTCTGATACAATTTTTCAATAGAAAAAATCATAGATTCTAAGACAATTTTTCTTTAGAACAATTTTCAGATTCTGAGACAATTGTTCTATAGAAGTACCATATTGTGAGACTATTTTTCTAAAGAATTTTTTCTGTAGATGCTGAATTATCACTAACCGGAATCTGCAATCAAAAACCTCAAGTCATTTTCTGGATCTGCTTTTGTGTCTACTATTGACCAACACTGCGAACCGGAGACCAATTGTTTTATGTTTTTTTGTGGAGTTCCTAAAAATTTAAACAGCCTACATTGGGTGGAGATTCCAAGTAATGTATTTTTATAAGTTGCGTGGCGGATGCCGCAAATGTTCGGATAAACCACCACCATCTGCAACTGAAAGTTAATATTTTGGTTAATATACGTTTATCAAATATATAAACACATTATTTTGCTTACCTTTTTAATTAATTAATTAAATAAATTAGTTCCTCATACATACATATATTTTATAAAAAATTATAGACAATTTGTTGTCAATTTGTTGTTTACAATGCACATAGGGGCAGCTATATGGGGCTTCTTGGCAACAATTGAATTTTTGAAAAAGCGATTTTGTTATTTTTTTTTGTTTATATCGAAAGCCTATACTTTTCTACGCTCGACTGCATTTTTACTTTTTTAATTTATCCATTCTTCTTTTCTTACCATCGTGTTAAAGTTAGTAATAGTTCAAAAAAAACAAAAAAATTATTTAAAATAGTCTTAAGTTGAAAACTCAAAATAAAAGGTATGCCAGTAAAAAATGTTGACACTATACACATGAATGGAAAGGTAGCTTTAGCACAAAAAATTTGCATTCATGCTGATCAAATTGCATTAAATATTAAACTAGTTATCGCCGTTCTAAGACATTTTTTTTTTATGAAATTGTTCAAAACCTAACTTTGAAGGTCAAAAAGTGGACAATTATCCTACATTATCCTTAGTTACTTTTATACAGTGGTAAGTAGTATAATTCTTTACAAGAATCACTTATTAAAACTTGCTCGAAATGAGCCCGCGATCTGCAGTTGCATTTTAAAAATATTACCTTTTTTTTTTTGGTAATTTTTTTTGTTATTTTTTTTTTAATATGTTAAAGTTATTATTTGAACTAGAGATGGGCACATGAGCAGATTAGAGCGTGATTCACGTGATTCACGTCGTGAGAGTGAGTGAGTGTGATTCAAAAATCACTCACGCACCCATGTCTAATTTGAACACTAGAGTGACCACAAAAAAATTTTTTTTTTGTTTTTTGTAGGTCTTATCCCTTAAATTTGTTTCTTTTGGTGCATACAAGTTTTGATTTTCTTAAAAAATATTTAGATGCCGCGATCGCGATTTTTTACGGAAATTAATATTTTTTCAAATACAAAGTTTTCCTTCTTGAAGTAGATAAATATATCATTAAAATATAGTAGTAAGTAGTTTAATTCCAAGTTAATTCCAAAAATTCCCTGCCCAGTCACTCCCTTTATGAAATCGCTGACATCTTCATACAATTTTTCAAAATGTCATCAATGACATGTCAGCAGTTGGTCAGCGGTTGTTTAAACGAATTGTTAGTGGCCACCGATGCTGGTGGACACTGCTGACCAACTGCTGACATGTCATTGATGACATTTTGAAAAATTTTATGAAGATGTCAGCGATTTCATAAAGGGAGTGTCAGCAGTATGTCAGGTGTGCTTTTATTTTGCCAACTGGGTGTTTGTGCAATAACATTTTAAAAATATGAAATTCTATTTAATTTTTTTAAATTTTTTTAAGGAATTCACTTACAGTGAAATTATAGTTTTAAGTTTAAATAAAAATAAATATTTTTTAGTCAAGTAGCATTTTTAATCAATGCCACTTAAATATTTTATCAAAAACATTTAAGTTGGTAAAAGTTTTTAAAATTTTTGAAGAAAAAATGTTTAACACTTATTATACTATATCTACAAAGCCGTTTTATTTAAAAACCATTAATTTTTTATTTATTTTCATTTTTACGTCCGATTTTAACTTCATACGGCATAACTTTTTTTTAGCAGAACATTTGGTGTGGAATGCTTCATATGTATGATTTTTCAATACAGTAATTGTTTTAACGGTATCCATAACCATATATAAAAATACAAGCATACAAAAATTTTTTACCTCTAACAAATTATTATTATTTTTCGTTTTTGCGAAATTTTTCGCAATTTTGCAAAGAAAGTCTTACATGTTTTTACATAAATTTAATCCTTAAACAATGCTCTTTGAAATGGTGTGCATAACGTCTATAAAAATTCAGCGGTTTAATTGATGCCACAAAACATTACATTTTGCCCCTATGTGCAATGTGGCATTAATATGTCGACTTTATCGAATTAAATTTATTTATATTTATAAAAAAAAACTTAGGTAAAAGATTCAAGTTTGTGTATGTTAAATTTAATATTGTAAACAACGTTATTTTACAAAATAAATGTCATATACAATTTAGTTAAAACTTGAGCAATTTCTTGAACTCAATATAAAAAAAAATTACCTAAGTCACATTAGACTGTTTAACACTAGTTATTTTTTTGGGTGTTGAGACTTTTTTTAAAAAATTTCTTGAACGTAGGAAAAAACCGCCATTTTTTGCAAATTTCAAATAGTGATATCTTGAAAACCGTTCGACTGATTTTAATTTTTTATTTGATATTCGTGCTCAGCACATCAAAATTAACAAATATGATGTGTCGAAAGACAAAATTTTTTTAATTTTATTTTTAAAATTTTTTCAAAAATCCAAAACTTTGACCGCCGGGCGCCACGGGTTAATTTAATCCGATTGACCTCAAATTGGTACCACATGAGTTTTAAGTTCGTGAATGGGCAAAATCGGCCCAGGGGGGAAAAAGTTCCCCCTTGAAGAACACACAAAAAATTATTGGCTAAAAATTTTCAATTAAATGCATTGATCAACAAAATTTAAATGAGTCAATCAATGTTTTGATTAAAATTTTTGCTATTTTTTGTTACAAATTTTCAACATACCAGATTTTTTTTCGCTTTAATTTATTTTAATAGATTAATTCAAAAATATACAAAATAGTCGGGCTTTACTTTTTTTATTGTTGGCAACATATTGGAAAGCAAAAAAGATGAATTTTTTGATAATTTTGTTATAAGCTTACAATTCATTTGTTATATCAATCATTATTTTGATTGACTTTAAACAAAAAATTGATCAAATTTTTGATCAAAATATAAAAAATGTTTGATTGAAAAAATTTTCAATCAATCACCTACAATTTGATGATTGGTATAACAATTTTTTTAATTGAAGGAATTTCAATCAAAAAATTGATTCAATCCGCGTTTTTGTTCGTTTCAAATTTTTTCTGTGAACTGAACTAACATCTGAAAAAATAAAATTTTTTTACATGTTTTTTTTGTATTTTTGTTAAATTAATGAAACATTTGATATATTAATCGCTATGGGATGGTGCTTTCAAAGTCCCCCACTGACCCCCTCACCCCCCCCTCAGCAAAAGTGTTGCAAAAAAAACAGTATCATGAAGATCGAAGTGCTCCAGAGACTATTTTGTATCATTTAATTTTTTCAATTAGAAACATTTTCGCATCTAAAAAGTTTAACAACAAAAAAATTATTTTTTTAAAATTGTGACTTAAAATTGTTTATTTCCAATACAGATCTTTGGAAATAATGATGACAATTAAAAACATGTTGTTAGCAACATGTTGCTAAAATTTATTTTCTTAAAAAAACGTTTTTTTATGGCATTTGAACGTTGATAACAACCTAAACCAAAAAATATTTTTGAATTTTATCACAACATAATCCCTGTGGGTCATTTTTATTTAGTCGCCTCTCTTCTTTTATTTGAATCTCTTTAAATGATGTTTTTTTTTTTTAATTTATAAATAAAAATCACTCGGTGTGTTTGTTTTTTATTTTTTTGTTAATAAAATCTAAATACATAGTTGAAGGTGTATCAAAGCAGTCTAATTTAAAATTTTTCTATCTGTTGTAATTTTAGTTTTGTCACAATCTGTTGATTTATTTAAATGTTTTTTCGTGTGTAAAATTTTTATATATTTTTTTTTTCTTTTATTTATTTTTAAATTTGTGTCATCTTTCTTAAATTGCATTTAATAAAGATAATATATGTAAACAAAAAAAAAAAATAAGAACAAGATGAAAAAATATAATGAATATTAAAAGCTGTAACACATTTAATGTTGTTTTTATTTTTATTTTTTATTTCTCATAAAATTTCAAATGTGAATTTACTCAAGCAATAAATTTTTAAAAATAAAATGTCAAAAAATTGAGATGTTTTTAAAAGATCGCAACGAAATAATATGAATTATATTCGCGAAAAGGTGGAAAATGTGAAAAAAAGACCTTCAAAATTTTCATTTCGTTTCTTAACATAAATAATACAGATGTTAGACAATTTATTATGATAAATATGTATAATAGATCAATAAAATATAATTGTCTATTCAAAAGATTTTTATTAAGCAGAATGTTGCATGCAACACAATTTTACAAATAACAACAAATTGTAAATGTAAATTAAAGAAAAATTTTATAAATAAAATGTTATCGATATTATTAATTAAATTTTTATCGAAAAATTTATTGTTAAAAACTATTTATATATGAGGCATTCCACACCAAATGTCCCGCTACAGAAAAACATGTGTCCCGTAAATTTCTGAATAGGTTGTTTGGATAGCCCTATATGTAACTAAGAAAATTGCGTTTTTGGTTTTTCAAATTTTCAAAAACTGGGCTTAGGAGGCGTGGTCAAATATTGGAAAAATGGTAAAATTTGTGGCGAGTTGCCTTGATTAAATTTTTATCACATTAAAACGGAATGACCCACAATGTCAAAAATTTACGTTCTTATATAGTTTTGTATGGGCTATCGATTAAAAATTTTTTTTTTGGAAAATTTTCAGAACCCGTTCTGAAATTTTCCATTTTTTAAAAAAGTCAATTTATCAAAAATCCGGCCACTTTTTTTTTTCTTTTTTCTTTTTCTTTATTTTTTTAAAAGTCTAGATGTTTGTCCATCCACACAAAAAAAATCAGAAACACGTTCATCTTTTTTTTCGAGAAAATCGCATTTGAACTTTAAATTTCATAACAATTTTGTTATTTGCTTGTATTTCTTTGTTTTAAAGTTGCGAATGAGTAATATTAATTGCATAAATATTCGTCATCCCAGCAAAACTTAGATTACCAAATAAGGTATAAAATAAGGTATAGGATCTCTTATTTTATACATTGCAGCATTGATGATTTTAACAGGCGATGAGACTCAAAGTAATGCATCCACATTATCACAAAGAATACCAGTAAGGTATAAAATAAGTCATAAATTTATAACGAAGAATACGAGTAAGGTGTAAAATATATGATATTTTATAGGTTACGAGTAAGGTATATAATATAGCATACCAGAACGTAATATATAAGGTGTTACGAGTAGTGAAAAAGTAATTTTGTATTAAATTTACTCACGTGATTGTAAGTGAGTGTAAGTAGATAAAATATGCTCGTGAGTGTGTGTCGTTAGAAATTTTCTGTCGTGAGCCCATCTCTAGTTTAAACTTATGCATTTTTTTATAAAATAATTATTTTTTATGTTATTGTAATGCATTATGCATCCAATTATAAATAATGCATTATTTCAAACTTTCAAATAATACATAATGTAACCAAATACACTCAAAATAATCACTCTGTTAAATTACAGAGATACTCTGCTGAGCCAGCAGAAAATACCATAGATTTCCAACCAGCAAGATTTTTTGTTATTTTACGAAGAAAACTCTGTAAAATGATTTCGATAAAAAAACTGTAGATTTATAGAATTATCTGTAAAATGTTGATGAAAGCGACCAGAATTTTACCAGGAAGCATGGATAGTAATAACTTGACACAAAATAAAGTCAAATGCTATAATTTAAATGCGCCCGCTTAAATGTTTCGCACGCGAATATTTAACTTTCTAGAAATTATTTATAAACTCGCTGGATGTTCTCACGGGTTTTTTTAATAAACTTCTCATCTTCAGTTCCACATTTGAGCGGGGACATTCCAGTAAACACTTTTATAAAATTAAAGGGAAATCGTTTAAGAATGCCTTGACTTTATTGTATATCTTTTAAATGCGCTTGATATGGCTTTTACACAATGGTCCCTATTTGATTCCTGATAAATTTCTCCTTCCTTAATGTGCAAGTTTTGACAATTGGGAAATGCCATCATGTAAATTTGCCCGCTTTAATGCTTCCAAATTGTAAATTAACTTTTTTTTTGTGAAAATTACGAGTTCCTTCAATTTTGCACTACACCTCGTAAAATTTAGCATATTTTATTGCATTTTAAGAAGTTTTTTAAAGAGGGGTTGAAATACGTGGACGTTTTTTAAAGAGATTTAAATTTGAAAACTGTATTACAGAGTAATAGTAAAATTACAGATGAAATTTAGTATTTTGGTTACGAGAAAAAAACAAAGTATTTTTCTAAAATCTGTATTTTAACAAAAAAAGCCCTATTTATTATCTTTAAAATAGAGATTACAAAGAAAAAAGTAAAATTACAGATATAATTTTGTTTTTCGGTCACAAGAAAATACAAAGTATTTTCTTTAAATCTGTATTTCGGCAGATAACTTTGTCAAATATCTGTCGAATTGAGATTACAGTCATTTTACAGAGTATTTAACAGAGTAATTATTTTGAGTGTATAAGTCATCCATGATTTAATGTTTAGAAATAATAAATATGAAATAAATTTTTTCCAATAATCATGCATTACGTAGCAAATTATTAGTAATGCATTATTTTTCACTTTAAAATAATAAGTTGTGGAACAAATGTTTGGTAAGACATCCTAAAATAATGCTACAAATAAGGTATATGCATTACCTGGTAATGTGTTATATAATCACTACCCATTACCAAAGTTTTGCTGGGATACGCTCTGTTGACACAAGAAAATACAAGCAAATTACTAAATTGTTATGAAATTTAAAGTTCAAATGCGATTTTCTCGAAAAAAAAGATGAACGTGTTTCTGATTTTTTTTGTGTGGATGGACAAACATCTAAACTTTTAAAAAAATAAATAAAAAAGAAAAAAAAAGTGGCCGGATTTTTGATAAATTGACTTTTTTAAAAAATGGAAAATTTCAGAACGGGTTCTGAAAATTTTCCAAAAAAAAAAAAATTTAATCGATAGCCCATACAAAACTATATAAGAACGTAAATTTTTGACATTGTGGTGCATTCCGTTTTAATGTGATAAATATTTAATCAAGGCAACTCGCCACAAATTTGACCATTTTTCCAATATTTGACCACGCCTCCTAAGCCCAGTTTTTGAAAAATTGAAAAACCAAAAACGCAATTTTCTGAGTTCCATATAGGGCTATCCATATCACCTATTCAGAAGTTTACGGTACACATGTTTTTTTTTCGCTGGACATTTGGTGTGGAATGCCTCATATAAAAATTTTGTATCGATATCTTGATAAATAATTTTTTTTGTAAAAAAAACTATTTTCTATAGAAAACTTTGTTGCTGATACATCGATAACATATTTTTTTTAAGAAAATTTGTTATCAATAGTTAATTTACTATAGAAAATTTTGTTATCGATAATTAATTTTCTATTAAAACTTTGTTATCGACATATCGATAACTAATTGTCTATAGAAAATTTAGCTATCGATAACTTGTTTTTTTTTAGAAAATCTATAACTATAGAAAATTTTGATATCGATAACTATCAATCAATATGAATAATTAATTTTTGATAGAAAACTTTGTAATCGATTCGTCGATAACAAATTTTTATAGAAAACTTAATTAAAATTTACTATCAAGAAACTGTTATCGTTAACAATTTTCTATAGAAAAATTTGCTGTCGAAACATCGATAACTTATTTTCTGAGGAAAAGTTTGTTATTGATAATTAATTTCATATAAAAAACATTGTTATCGATTCATCGATAAATAATTTTTTTAAGAAAACTTTGTTATCGACCCATCAAGAAACTTCGATAACTAAATTTCTTTAAAAAAAACTTTGTTGTCGATACTTCAATAACTAATTTTCTATAAAAAAAATGTTATCGACAACTTATTTTCTATAAAACTTTGTTATCGAAACATCGATATCTAAATTTCTTAAAAAAAACTTTGTTGTCGATACTTCGATAACTAAATTTCTATAAAAAAAATTGTTATCGATACTTCGATAACTAAATTTCTATAAAAAAAATTTGCTATCAATTATTCGATAACTAAATTTCTATTTTAGAAACAAAAAAAATTCAACAAAAATTTTTAAAAATATATTTAGAGATGGGCAAAGGGTAAATACTAGAGTTGTCAACCGATTAAGAATAATTCGATTAATCGATCAAACAAAACCAAACTCTTGTTCGATTTATTTAAAAATTACGATTTTCGAATAACGAATAAATCGATTAAATTATTTCAATTAATCGAACAATTATTTTTTATACCCTCCAACTACAGTATCGAAATATCGGTCTAGGACCCCATAAAGTAGATATATTTTTGATCAGTAATCGATTATAAGGCATTCTAGCGATGTCCGCGTCCATCCGTCTGTGGAGGGCACGATACAGTCCAAAATAAAAGAGCTATACTCCTGAAGTTAGACACGTTTATGTCTTCTGGTCATAGGCTGGTTAAGTTCGGAGACAAAATCAGACGAGGGGAAAAATGTTCCCCCTTAAAGAACTAAAACACCACCAAAAAAACTAAATTTTTTTAACATGTTTTTTTATATTTGTTTAACAAATGACATTTTTTTATGCCATATGAAGTTCATTGAGCTAAATTTGGACCAAGATGATTAGGAAATAATATTTTTTCGGCCCGCCCACTTTTAAGGGCGTGGATATAGAAAATAATACAAAATAATGATAAAAGTGTGTTTTTTGGCGTAAATATCGTAATAAATGAATTTGTAAACATTTATGTGAAGAGGGAAAATGTGCCCTTCAACGTCCCCCTCCTAATCCCCTTAACTCAAAAAACTTAAAACTTAATAAAAATATTTTTTTATAACCACTTTTTTATTCGTTATTCTAATCGATTAATCGAATATTTTTTTAGATTTAATCGTTTGATCGAACGAACAAAAACAATTGTTTGAATTATTCGAACAAAGTTAAAAGTCGAATAATTGACAACTCAAGTAAATACCCAAATGGTAAATAAATACACGGTAAAATAGGTAAATTGGGTAGATTTTGGTAAATACACGGATATTTTTCAAAAAGGTGGGTATAAAGTATGTTGGTGAACAAAAAATTTAATGAATTCTTTACTAAAAAATAGTACTTTCTTAGAAAAAATAGTACTTTTTTAATGAATTCTTTACTAAAAAATAGTACTTTCTTAGAAAAAATAGTACTTTTTTAGAAAAAATAGTGCTCTTTTAGGAAAAATAGAAAAAAGTACTTTTTAGAAAGAAAGTGTGTTTTAGAAAAAGTAACGTTTTTTTTTTTGGTAAAATAGTACTATTTTAGAAAAGTACTATCTCACCTTTAAGACAAAAATGTACTTTTTCTGGAAAAAGTACCTTTTTAGAAAAATGGTACTTTTTTCCTAAAAAGTGTTACTTAAGAAAATATAGTACTTCTTTAAATAAATAAAGTAATTTTTAGGAAAAAATTTACTTTTTAGACAAAAAAAGTACTTTTTAAAAAAGTATTTTTTTTACTCCTTTTTTAGAAAAAAATTACTTTGTTTAAAAAAAATGTATCTTTATTTTAAAAAAAGTATCTTTATTTTAAAAAAAGAATATTTTTAATTTAAAAAAAAAATTTACTTTTTTTAAAAACAGTGCCTTTTTTAGAAAAAAAGTATTTTTTTTTAGAAAAAAGTACATATTTTAGAAAAAAGTAAATTTTTTAAAAAAAAAGTAGTAAAAAAGTATTTTTTTAGGATATATGCTTTTTTTTTTAAATAAGTGATTTTTTTTAGAAAAAAAAGCTTTTTTTAGAAAAAAAGTACTTTTTTGCTAAAAAAAATACTTTTTTGTCTAAAAAGTAAATTTTTTTTTTAAAAGTACTTTTTTCCATTTTTTTTTCTAAAAAAGTACTATATTTTCTTTAAGACTTTTTAGGAAAAAAGTAAAATTTTTTCTAAATAAGTACTTTTTTCTGAAAAAGTACGTTTTTTACTTAAATGTGCCGATTAAAGTGTCCGATTTGATATGGAATGCCCCATATACATATTTATTTTTTAAAAAAATAAAACAAATTACTCATTTAAAATGACGATTCCGCTTATTGACAACCAGAGCTTGCCATATGTTTGATTTCAAATGCTTTTTATATATACCCAAATAAGTTCCCCAAAAAAGGTATTTATCTTTAATTTACCAGGTTTTACACATGCATCGGGTAAATACCGGGTAGAATCCCATCACTAACTATATTTGAATGTAATTTTTTCCTGGCAAGGACATAGGGTTACCAGATATGAAATATGGAATAACAGTACATTTGGTCTCAAAAAACAGTACATTGCAAATAAAAACAGTACTTTTTTAAAAGTCTTATTTTATATCAAACTACAAAAACTTGCTCAGCCAAAACGAGCATAAAAGGTTGTTAACAGAACGGTGGAACATTTTAGGTAAACCGTTTCAAATTTATTCTATTTTTTATCAGTGTTGAAAAAAATTGCGATTGACTTTTTGGAGCATTTGCCTTAGTTTCCGCGATGTTTTACTTGAAAAGCTTTTGTGGTCTATGCTTTCGCTTAACTAAAACACCGGTCTTCCTTTCAAAAACATATGAAAAAAATTCATAAAACAATGTTTTAATTAAAACACGACTTTAAAAAGCAAACGCGAAAACGGTATTATTGCACTCAAACAAAGGCCTAACTAAATTTTGGGAAAATGTTTTTTTTTCCACAGTTTAGTAAAATTTAATAAAAAGTTTTGAAATTTCTTTGACATAATTTGAAACCAATTAGTTCATCATATTTATCTTCTTAGAATTGATAAAGTTTTTTCTTCAGTTTTAGTAAATTTTATGCAATTTAAGGAATTTTTTTTTTTCAAAAAATGTTTCAAAAATTTCAAAAACTAAGCCAGAAAGAACAAAAAAGTGTTAATTTTCGATTCTAAAAATCTTTAAAGAATCTCCGGTCCTCTTTCAATGTATGGACTCCTCAATTTGAATCTAAAAATTTTGGCGTTCCTCATTTCTCAGAAAATATTGCCGAAACAAAAAAAATGCCAAATACATTTTTGTAGTTCTTTACACGAGCGTCTTAATCCCTCCGTGTAATAGTTTTTTATTTATCCCGTTAAGATTCTAAAGACCCTTTTGGGCCCTTAAATTCCCGTATCCTAAAAACTAAGCAAGGTAGAGCGAAAAGGGCAAATATGTTGAATCAAAATCTATGACGATCCTTAATAGACCCAATGGGACTGGGCCTAAGGTGGTCTGGACCCATGGGTTCCGAACCTAATGGGGTCTGCCCGCAATCGGAACTTTAAATGAGATGTACTCAATAAAATAAATTTTTTCCCATTTTCTAGTTTTTTCTTTTTCTTATTTTTCAGAAAAATTTAGATAAAAAGAAGGAAATGTTTTCCACTTTTTAAATAATTTTTTTTTTGAGTGTGGTATAAAATTAAATTGCATTTAGCTCCTTTTTAAAAATTGAATTAAAATTTTGTCAAATATAAAACATTTTCGAAAAATGTTACATTTTGGTGATGAGTATAAAAAACAGTACAAAAACAGTACACGCTTTAAAAAACAGTACTTTTGCGTACTGTTTTAGGTGCTGTGCATATAACAGTACTTTTTATAAAAACAGTACATGTACTGTTTAAAACAGTACGAATGGCAACCCTACAAGGACACCATGGATTTCCAAATCCAAACTTTCGCATTAAAGTTTAGAATGTTCTTTAAATGCTGTTAAAATTTCAGAGAGTCGTTTTTTCGTGTTGTCGAGCAATACATTTTCAAAGTTGTTGATAAAGCTAAACTTGTGATTTTTTGCAAAAATTTTGAAAAAAATCAAATAATTTGAAAATTTTTGCTGAACAATACGAAAAAACACCTCTTTGAAATTTAATTAGCATTAATAGAACACTCTAATTATTAATAAAAAAATTTGTTTTTGGAAATCCTGTCCTTTTCAGGAAAAAAAAAAAAACATTTAAATATTGGTTTCAAAATTTTCCCGGAGACTTGGAAAAATCAAAAATTTAACAAAAAATGTCACTCTAATAAAACATATTTAAGGCTTTAGCAAAGTTTATACTAAAAGATTATTATTTTGTTGGCTTGACTCAACCTCAAAGTAATTATTTAACAGAAATGTATGTATGCATGTAATTGTTAATGCATTATTTCATAATTTTCAATTAAGTTCATGCCACTCTTTTTTTTGAACATTTAAAAATATTTTTTTTTTGCAATTTAACAGATTTTATTATATTGGATAGGGGAAAAAGTTTACAACGCTTTTAAAAGTGTTAACAATTTTAAGCAGTAAGCATTTTTTTGGTAAAATATTTTTTGTATGTAAAATAAAATTAAACAATTTTTTTCCAATATTTCACAAAAAAAAATGTTGCTAAACATAATCAGAGTTGTAGACTTTTGATGACATCAATGTTTATAAACAATGTTGCCAAGAACTCAACAAAAGTTTATAGGAATGCACTCTAGAACATGGGATCATAATATATAAATTAAGTAAATTTAAACAATTTTAAGTAACTTAAATAAATTTAAGTAGAATTACACAATTTGTTTAAATTTACCCAATTTGAAGTATCAAAATAATTTCACATTAAGTAGGGTTTAATTTAAAGTAATATTTAATATGGTTAAAATGTTATATATGTTTAGCAACATTGCTGCCAACATTTGATTGTCGTGCCAAATAAAGGTTTATCATTTTCCGGCAACAATGTTTGTAAACATAAAGACTTATGTTGCCAACACTTTTAAACTTTTAAACAACATCAATTTTTCGTAATATAATATTTGAATTTAATTTTCCTCTAATCCAATATATTTCTAACACTTCAAAACCAACACACGCAAAAATAAAAAAATACCAAAATTACCAGAATTCAAACCTTAATTAATATTAAAATACTACTAATTAGTTGCATTTAAATTGCAAAAGAAAAAAACAAGATTTATGACTTAGACCAAATGATAAAAATTATCAATTTTATATTACTACATGATTATTACCACAAAAATTTCAAAGCTATTTATAAGTTCAACGACTTTCATGTTATTATGGCTAATAGCAGAAAAAAAAGTAAGTACAAGAAACAATAACAAATAAAAAAAATGGTAAGTCTTTGAATCAAGCTAGACCCAAAAATGGTAAATGTTTGATGTCAATATCACAATACCAAATATGTAACAGACATTAAAAGTATGTAGTAAAAAACCATACTATAATAGATATGGCATGAACTAAACAATAATTTTTAGTATAAAGAAATGCATTGATAAAAACAAAATATAGTGTGATAATACATGTTATGAGAAACCTTTATCACATTAAACGGCCTTAAAGTGATATTGAAGATATTTAAAAATTTTTTACAAAAACAAAAATTTTTGAGTGTAAAAACTAAATTTTGTAAAAAAAAAAGATTGT
The DNA here is from genome assembly GCA_963921195.1 of Pegoplata infirma. Classification (NCBI taxonomy): domain Eukaryota; kingdom Metazoa; phylum Arthropoda; class Insecta; order Diptera; family Anthomyiidae; genus Pegoplata; species Pegoplata infirma. The sequence continues at coordinate 90,821,567 of OY992539.1, read as the reverse complement.
GAGTAAAAAAAATATTTTTTTTAGTAATAAAAATAATTTAAGAAAAAAATATTTTTTTAGTAAAAAAAAAATTTTTTTAGTAAAAAAAAAATTTTTTTTAGTAAAAAAAAATTGTTTTTATTAAAAATGGAAGTATTTTTTTTTTTAGTACAAACATTTTTGAGGAATCAGGTATAAAAAGGCTGACCATTCGTACTGATTTGATCAGTACATGTACTGATTTTTGATCACGTGTACTGATCAAAAAACGTTGTACTGATTTGTACTGATTTTTTTTAAATATGTACTGATTTTTTAACATTTTTACATAAAAAATAATTTGAAAATTCTATACAAAAACTTGAATTTCCATAATACTTATAAGTCGCCCGATTTGTTTTTATAACTTAAGTCTGTCTGCTCATGAGATAATTTATAATGAATTAATTCTAAGGAGATTAGAGTTCGTGAATCAAGAGGTTTCTTAACGCAAAAATGTATCTAAGCATGGGGTTATTTTGATCTTCCTAAATTTATATGAAATTGCGCACAGAATCTTTGACGTTTTCTATAAAGAAAATTATAATAGGCCGATGGATTTTTTTTTCATATTTTTAGAAAAATTATGTAAATTGCATGATTTCAAAACATTCTGAGATCTTAGGAAAGGTAATGTCATCAGATATTATTTAAAAAAACGCTTAGAAAATCAGAGCCGTTAAAAAAACATGTGCATATAAGCTGGGAAACTTTCTTAAACGAAAAGTTGTCAAAACTTACGGAAAAAAGTCCTCAAAATCTGAGGGATTTTCTTATTCTTAAAACCTGTGGAGTTTTGTTATATTTTCTGCAGTGAAACGATCAAAACATTCAAATGAAGTCGTTTAAAGTCAACTAAATATTCTGAAAAATTACGATAACAATTGTTTTTAACAGTTGTTTTTTAACAGTTGTTTTTTCGCAGTTGTTTTTAACAGTTGTTTTTACTCAAAATACTTGGGGTCGTTTAACCGACATTGTTTGAAAGTTGAAAAAACATCAGTTTTTCCCGTAACAAAAAATTTTATAGAGTTATTTCTAGAAAATAATCAAAAAAACTTGGGCGTACTGATTTGAGCTCAAAAAAAAAATGGTCACCCTAGGTGTAAATAAAAGCACAAAAAATAGAACAAAAATATAAATGTTGCAAAGAAATTACTGCAATGTTGCAGCTTAACATGTTGCTAGCAACATTAACTATGTATTACTTAAGCTATGTTTACACCATACCACTGAGTCGTATGATTTTCATGAAAATACAAGATTTTTTATAGCATAATTTTAGGCATGTAATATATATAGGATTGTTATTTAAAAGCGACAAAAAACTTTACATATTGCTGAATTTATAAACTTAAGATTAAATAAATAGTTATATTTGTTTATAAATTAAGCAAAATATAGAGTTTTTTGTCGCTTTTTAATAACAATCATATCTTTACTACATGCCTAAAATTATGCTATAAAAAAACATTGCTTTTTCATAAAAATCATACGACTCAGTGGTATGGTGTAAACATAGCTTTAATTTCTTTGCAACATTTATCTTCTTTTCAAAACTTCAAAGTTCTTAAAAATATTATACAAAATTCACATAAAATTAAAAATACTATTTACAAATTGTTTAAAAATTTAAAATTTTAATAAACAGTTGTTGTATAATTTAATGCAGAAGAAACTTATATTGTTTTAGGCATGTTGTCAGAAACATGTTGATGAATAAAAGATGTAATTGTATAAGTAACTGTAACTGTTTTAATTTTCTTTATAGTTTACAGTTAAAAAAGAAAATAACAACAAAGTTGCCAGTTAAATATTGTTTAACAAATATACATGTTGCTAAGCAAGCATATGCCTTAAAAAAAGCGTAATCAAACTGAAAAGATTTTAAGTTTTCTTTAATGTTTACTAGAAAAAAAAAATGTTTCCTGCAACATGTTGCTTATGAAATGGTTAAACAGTCAAACGTGTAATCAGACTTGAAAACCAACTAATTATTTGTATTATTCAATCCAAAAAAAAAAATTCTCAGCAACATGTTGCTAGAAAAAACAAGTTGCTAGAAAAATGTATTGAATGGAAAAAAGAATTAAAACAATGTTGCTAGTGTAAAATTTATGTAAAGTTTAATGCAGAAGAAACTTTTATTGTTTTAAAAAAGTTTTTGGAAACATGTTGATGAGCAAAAGGTGTTATGCTTGAAATATGTTCCTAAATAACTGTTACTGTTTTAATTATTTTTATAGTTTACAGTTAGAGAAAAAAAAATAACATCAAAGTTGCCAGTTAAATGTTGTTTAACAAACATTAATGTTGCTAAGCAAGCGTATGCATTAAGTCAAAGACATAATCAAACTAAAAAAACTGTAAATTTTCTTTTTTGCTCACCTGAAAACAAAATAAAAAAATATGTCCAGCAACATGTTGCTTAACAGTTGAAGGTGTGATGTAATAAACGTGAAAAATCAACTAATTTTCTGTATTATTAACTGTAGAAAAAATTAAAAATATATTTTCCAGCAAAAGCAAAAAGTTGCTAGAAAAACTATTGAATGAAAAACACAATTAAAACAATGTTTCGCGTGTAAAACTTCTGTATAGTATAATAGTAAAGAAACTTATATAGTTTTAAAAATATGGTCAGAAATATGTTGCTGAGCAAAAAGTTTAATACTAGAAATACTTTTCTAAGTAACCGTCACTGTTTTTATTTTCTTAATAGTAAGAGATAAAAATAAATGCTGCTAAACAAATATACATGTTGACTGATGAAAAAATAAGTAAAAAAATTATTTCCAGCAACATGTTGCTTAAGAAACTTGCAAAATCAAAAAATTTTCTGTATTATTAATTGTAGAAAAAAATTTAAATATATTTGTTAGCAACACTAGTGTTTCTAAGCAAGCATACTTATATGGGTAAGTCCATTGTAAATTTAACTTGGGGATCACCGATTTTGTTAATTTTTTGTAATTTTATAGAGCTTCATAACAGATGAAAAACGATATTTTTTTTGGATCAACATCTTCGAAAATACAAGTGAGCGTATAAAATGTCTTTTTGGCAATATTGACCAATAAGTTCTACGAAAAATCTTTCTGTGAAAATATTGTAGATAAAATTATAAAGATTTAAAATAAAGAAAAAAAATAAAGAAAAAAATCAACAAAAAAATTTAAAAAACAATATTGGAATGTCCTTTATTCCTAGCAAGGCATAGATTTTCAAAAATAAAATTTTGTATTTAATTTTAGAATGTCTTTTAACGCTGTTAAAATTTTAACAGCAATAAATTTTCAAAGTTTGCTGGAGTGGCAAATATTTGTTGCTTAACAAATACACTTTTTGTTAAACAAACCTGATAAAATCTTCTAACGTCCTGTATTATTTAATGTAGAAAAATACAAAAATTTATTTGTCGGAAACATGTTGCTAACAAACACCCATGTTACTACAGCACATTCATGTTGCTAAGCAAGCATAAGTGCAGTCGAAGGCGTACTGCAGTCAAAGTTTTAATTTTCTATTTAGTTTATTAGAGAATAAAGTGAAACAAGTTGTCAGCAGCATGTAGCTAAACAAATATACCTGTTGAAAAGTAAACTTATAGTGGAATAATGATTCAATGAAATCGATTTCATTAAGCATTTAATATAAAAAAAGCAATGACTCAATGATTCGGGCTTCAACTCTGCTTCTAGTATAGGGTTTTTATTTTTGCTAAATAATCTTGACAACGGAATCTGACAAATTCCGAAACACGTGTCGATTAAGTCTTGCAAAAAATGACCAACATAAATAAATTTAAAACAGAAAAATATTTTCTTGAAAATTAGTCTTTGTGAATATCATAATAAAATAAAGCTACTCAAAATATAATATTTTAAAGGTACAATAAAACAATTTTTATTTTTTAATAACAATTAATCAGAATGTGAAACGAAAATGTTTAAAAATGTTGCAAGCAACATGTTTCTAAGCAAACGTATATACACTGTAAAAGATAAAATGTAACCAAACAATAAAAAAAATTTTAGTTTTTGTATAATAAAATAAAAAAGAAACCAAAAAAAAAAAAATTTCAAGCAACATGTTGCCAAACAGAAAAAAATTTACATTCAAAATTTCGTTTAATAATTTTTTTTTACTAAAATCGCCTACAAAAACCCGTTAATCTAAACATTGGTGTAGTTCATTGCTTTGACTATTTTCCATCTACAGTACAAAGTATTTTTTTCTTTAAATCTTCCGCATACATATTATTTTAAAAAGGAATAAATATTAAAAAAAAAAACAACAACATAAACAAAAACTTCAATAGATAAATAATATAAATAAAAAATAAATAAAAATATTTGCAACACAACATCTTTGAAATGAAATATGATGTGATAATAGAGACTCTTTTAGTTCAAACTTCATTGGACTGACTTCCTGACTTAGTTTTTATAGCATGATAAAAATTTTATTAACATATATTTTATTATTCATTTATTTTTTAAAATTTATTTTTATATTTTATTATCACACTCTATATTTTTTTACACTTTCTGCGCCGGCGCACTTGCGTTTTAAATGCTTTAAATACTCCCGTCATACTAAAAACCACAATTAAGTTTACTTTAATGTCATACAACTTAATTTGTAAACAGACAAACCAAAAAAAAAATTAACCAAAGAAATTAAAAGAAAGCATACATTCATGCATGCAAAATAACTACAAAGCTAAAATGTTTACATGCACATTTTATAATGCAGAGATTCTTCATTGTTTTGGAGTTTAAGGGGCAACATGTTGCTAAACAATAATTTTTGTGGACTTACAAGGGAAGTCTCCCTGGTGTCACCCTCCGATCTTCATGAAATTTGGATATGTTAAAAAAAAGAATGAAAATTAATTCGACACGTATTTTGTTTTAGCGGCCCAAACTCATTTTTAGGAGGGGTCAATTTGTATGGGGGGAAATTTACCTTTTTCAGTTTTTTACAATTTACGCCTATTTAAACAAAATTAATATAGGCATGTGTGGTATCAGATTAAAGGTATTAAAAATACCTATCTCGTGGTGCTAACAAAGGGCCAAAGAAGTTAATATTTTTCGACGTATTAACAAAAACGTACTAAAATTTTGGTATTTTACTCAATATGACGAAAAGGTGTGCATGTTTGGACACGTTCTTAGCACACGTAGATAGGTTTTCCAAAGACCTATCATTTGGTATGTAACATGACTAGGTTTCTTTCTAATCATTGGGGATATTAAAGCATTTTTATAATATCCCCAATGATTAGACACATGTTGCTAGCGTCAAAAATGTTGATAGACATATGTTACTGTACACAATCTCGAAAAAATATAAAAAAATATTTGAGTTGTTGGTATGTTTCTTGTAGCAACAAAACTATAAAAAAATGTTGCTTAATACAAAAAAAATATTTTTCAATCCGAAACATGTTGTAATTATGTTTTTCAAATTTATTTAAATAATTTTTTATATGTTTATACTGTTAACCTGTTTAGAATCTCTGACTTTGGATTAAAAAAAAAAAAAACTCCATTAACCATCAACAATTAACCTTAACTTTTAAAAGAAAAGACTGCATTTGTTATTGTCATAGCTGCGTAAGACAGACATAAAATCACAAAAGAAAAAAACTCCCGCATATTCTAGACATCATTAAAACTTAAAAAAAAGAAGCTTCTCTATAGTTTTCGAAAAAAAAACAAAACAAAAAACGACTCTTCAAAGTGAAACATCTAAACAAAAAAATAATTTCAATGAATTTTATTTTTTCTAAGACAAAAAACAAGAAACAAAGATTACAACTGTTGCCACAAATGTACTTAAATATATAGGATCTCATATGGATGCATCTTAAAAAAATTACAAACATTAATTCCTTAAAGAACTATACATAATGGTGGCACTTATTTTAAAGTAAACTCAAGATCACTAAATTTTAAGAATCGTCATGGAAGACATCATAAAATGTCTTCGAATCGATCGTGGAACAATAATATTTATACTTTATGGGGTGCCCGACCGATATTTCGTTGCGTTACAAAGTGATTATACTCCCATACTGTGGTTGGAGAGTATAAACAGATCAATTGTAAATCGAAAATTACACAGGTTGACAAAATTTGAACTTTTTCAATTTGCCTGACCTTTGAGAACTGATTTATACGGATTTTAGTGTGCTGATTCCGAATCTGTTATCCAATTGTTTCCATCAGCTCGCGTTCGCAAGCAAATCGCTGTTAAAGAGTCGAAAAAGTGCGTTTTTACCAATTTTGCTTGGCTATAATTTAAAAAAAAAAAAAAAAAAATTTGTGCCTCAGTTTTAAACACGAACTTAACTATATTGGATGCCAGGATTTCAAAACTGGTATTGGATTTTTTACCGACATCTTTAGTTTTCGAGTTATTAAAAAGGGCATAAATATTCAGACAAAATTAAAGAGGTCATAAATTTAAAAAATTTATATTAGCCATATCTAAACTAAAGATGACTCAACAAAAGTAAGAGCATTTTTGGAATCAGCATATCCAATATACCTAAAATCGTCATTCACTTTTTGGATGTAAGACTAGTGTTGGTAAATATATACTCACAAACATGCCAAAAGCAGCCTATTTTCAAAGTTTCCTTAGGCTATATCTCGAAAACTAAAGCTGACCCAAAAAAACGGTAGCCAGATTTGAAATCAGAGTACCCCTAATACCCAAAATTAGCTGTCAAAACCCGGGAAAAACAGTGTTGCCCTGTGTTATCAATCGCATATCCCCACACAAATTAAAAAAGGTTCTGAAACTAGATCCACTAATCCTTATGAATTCGATTCATCAGAATTGGGCATCGTTAGGTTTTCCTGTAATGTACAAGGAAAGTTCACAAAGTGAACCTACCCGGTTTCTTTGTAAATTTGACTACCAATAAGTTAAAAATATGTTAAATTTTATTTTTCTGTATACACACAGAAAGAATTAAAAACAAATTTAAATCAACAAAAATGCGGATTCAATTAATTTTTTAATTGAAACTCATCCGATGAAGAAAATTGTTATATCAATTATCAAATTGTAGGTGAATAATTGATTTTTTCAATCAATCACTTTTTCGATTTTGATCAAATTTTTATTTAAAGTCAATTAAAATAATGATTGATTTAACAAATAAATTTTAAGCTATAGAAAAAATTATAAAGATATTCATATTTTTTGCTTACTAATATGTTGCCGACTGTAAAAAAAAGTAAATCAAATAAATTGAAGCAAAAAAAATCTGGTATGTTGAAAATTTGTAATTTGATAGTTAAAGAAAATAACAAAAATGTTGATCAAAACAATAATTGATTCATTTAAATTTTGTTGATCAATAGATTTAATTGAAATTTTTAGCCAATAATTTTTTGTGTGTAAAGACCAATTCCGATTTATTTCGAAGAAAGTAAGAGGCTTTCTAATAAAATCCGTTAAAAATTGTAGAAGTTACAAGCATTTGAACAAAAAGGCATCAATTCAATTTGATACAAAAACAGTTGTAGTTGTTACATTCGGCACACCCGAAATAAACCTGAATTTATGCATTTTTGTTCAAATGCATGTAACTTCTACAATTTTTGACTGATATTATTAAAAAAACTCCTAATTTTCTTCATAATAAATCAGACTTGAATTTTACAAACAGAAATAAAAGTTAAAAATGTTTTAACTTGGCAAATCTACAAATTAGGTAGGTTCCTTTTGTGGAATTTCCTTGTAAATTACAGGAAAATCCAACGATAGAATTCAGTTCTGATAGCGGAATCAAATTCAGGAGGTCAAAATACATAATTATAAGTGGGCATAGTTTCTGCGTCAGAACCATTTTATATTTTTGTGGGGCTGTGTTGTTATTCGAAGACTCCAATTGTATTTCGAAATAATCGATTGAAATAAAACAAATATTTTTCGAAATTATAATTTTAATCTTCGAATTATAATTGATATTTTTCGGATTACAATTGATATTTTTGGAATTACAATTAATATTTTTGAATCACAATGACAATCACACAAAAAATTATATTAACCCCTGTAGGTTAGTTAGTAGCGTGTTAGCCTATTAAACAGGTGGTCGTGGGTTCGATTCCCACAAAAACCCTTGGTCCAATTTGCTACAACGAGACGACAGTCATTACTACCAGGTCTCGTTTAGGTTTAAATTTTTAAAAACGATTTGTAAATAAATTGATATTTTTCGAATTACAATTGATATTTTTAGAATTACAATTAATATTCTTGAATCACAATTTTAATCACACAAAAAATTATTGGCTAAAAAATTTCAATTAACTCTATTGATCAACAAAATTTAAATGAGTCAAATATTGTTTTGATCAACAAATTTTCAACATACCAGATTTTGTTCGCTTTAATTTATTTGAATACATTAATTCAAAAATATACTTTATAATCAATTTTGAACTTTTTTTATTGTCGGCAACATTTGGGAAAGTAAAAAATATGAATTTCTTCATAATTTTGTCATAATCTTACAATTCATTCGTTAAATCTATCATTATTTTAATTGACTTTAAATAAAAAATTGATCAAACTTGTGATCAAAATCGAAAAAGCGATTAATTGAAAAAAATATCAATTTGATGATTGATATAACAATTTTTTTCTTCGAAGGAGTTTCAATTAAACAGTTAATTGAAACCGTATTTTTGTTGATTGAAATTCGTTTTCAATTCTTTCTGTGATTGATTTCTTTTGAATTCCATTTAATCTTTTTCAAATTACAATTGAAATTTTAGAATTAAAATTTATTTTTTTTTTCAAATTGCAATTGATCTGTTTTGAACTTCAGATGTTATTATACCCTCCACTTAGTGATAGAGGGTATATATAAGTTTGTCATTCCTTTTGTAACTCATCGAAATATCGGTCTAGGACCCCATAAAGTATATATATTCATGATGCCCGATCAATTTTAAGACATTCTAGCGATGTCCGTCTGTCCGTCTGTCTGTCTGTCTGTGGAAAATGCTATCAAGGATAAAATATTGCACAGAGATGACTGAAACTTAACATTTTTAATGGAAGTTCTCCCGAGAAGTTTGGTATTGCATTTGAGCGATATCGGTTCAGCGGTTCAAAAGTTATGAACGAAAATGTCAGTACATTCAACATAACCTAAAAATACAAAATGCTTTAATTCGGCTTCTGGTTGACATATGTGAACATAATTGAACACTAAATGGTATTTAAGCAAGTACGAACATATTTTTTGACAAAAAAAAAAATCGCGGATTTTTTTTTTAACAAAATTTTTTTTCGCGGAATTTTTTTTTCAAATTTTTTTTTTTTCAAAAGTAATTTCCTTTTAAATAAAGTTTTTTGCAATAATCTTTTTGAAATTGTGGAGGGTATCACTACATTCGGAAAGGCCGAATTTAACTTTTTTACTTGTTTTTATATACCTTTGTTATTTTACGAATTACAATAGATATTTTTATACCCTCCACTTAGTGATAGAGGGTATATATAAGTTTGTCATTCCGTTTGTAACTCATCGAAATATCGGTCTGGGACCCCATAAAGTACATATATTCATGATGCCCGATCGATTTTAAGACATTCTAGCGATGTCCGTCTGTCAGTCTGTCTGTCTGTGGAAAATGCTGTCACGGACAAAATATTGCACAGAGATGACTGAAACTTAACATATTTATTGAAAGTTCTCCCGAGAAGTTTGGTATTGCATTTGAGCGATATCGGTTCAGCGGTTCAAAAGTTATGTACGAAAATGTAAGCACATCTCAAAAATTTAAGTACATTCAACATAACCTAAAAATACAAAATGCTGTAATTCGGCTTCTGGTTGACATATGTGAATATAATTGAACACCAAATGGTATTTAAACAAGTACGAACATATTTTTTGACAAAAAAAAATTGCGGATTTTTTTTTACCAAAATTTTTTTTTCGCGGAAATTTTTTTTTTTTCAAAAGTAATTTCCTTTTAAGTAAAGTTTTTGCAATACTCTTTTTGAAATTGTGGAGGGTATCACTACATTCGGCAAGGCCGAATTTAACTTTTTTACTTGTTTTTTATATACCTTTTGTTATTTTACGAATTACAATAGATATTTTTTAAATTACAATTGGAATCTTTGAATTACAATTATAATTTTTGAATTGCAAATAGAATATTCGGATTAGAAGTAGAATCGTCAAGTTACAAATGGAATTTTAGAATTACAAGTAGAATCTTTGAATCACAAGTAGAATTTTCGAATTACAAGTGATATTTTTCGAATTACATCTGTTAATGGTGTAGATTATTACTTAGTAAATATTTTTCAGCAGTGCACGGAATAAAATTTCAGAATAAAATTTATTTTCAATTAAATCGTTGTTGTATTAAAAAACAATTTAATTGTATTGACAAATTGTGTTGTTGAATAAAAGCTCAATTATTTTCTTTGTTAGTACAATTAAATTGTTTGTTAATACAACAACGATTTAATTGAAAATGAGCCTAAAATACAATTTTATTTCTCTGTGTGGGTGATAAATCACTTAGGAGAGTGCTAGATGTAACATGACACGCCTGCCTTTATTCAAAGAATCTCAAACTATTGAATTCCACCACTTGCAAATAATTGCCACCACATTGTATTTAAAGTACAATTCATGCTGCATATTTCAAGCTTATCATTAGAAGTAGGAATAGACTTTGGCGTTTTGTTTTTTGTCTTCTTTATTTTAGTCTATGATGTATGAGAAGAAGTCTTGTGGTTAAATGATGATGATTCATGATTCGTGCCTTTAGAAATTTAAAAAGAAAATCGTTGTCTTTTTATTTCTTCCTCATCTCAAACAGACTGATGGGATGAATTTTTTTCTCGCAGAGATGTGGCGTCATTAAATTGTAGTGTAATCCTAAGAAGTTAAGAATATAATTTAAATAAATTTTGTTGTTTTTCTGGTAGAATAGATAGAAAAAGGTGGTTTTTATAGTGAATTTAAATATACACCGAACAAAATGTTGCTATAAATAGGTGGTATGTAAATATGGTGGACGTTACGAGTATACAACAAAAAATACACCAATCGACAAATATTTTTTGAATAAATTAAGTTCGGGATTGCCGAATTGATAACCTCCACAAAAAAAACGAAAGATTATTGCAGAAAATTCATTTGAAAAAATAAATTTTGTAAAAATATTTTGTTTTTAAAAAAAAAAATTGGTAAAAGAAATAAATTTTGAGAATTTTTTCTTTTTAAATTCTCGAAAAAATATTTTAACCTAAAAAACAATTTTCTAGTCAATACTTTTTTACTGGAAAAAAAATACAACCCCTAAACCCTAAGCTACACCTTCCATAATTATGAAAATATAAAGCAGCAAACACACACAAAACAATAACATCAAACAAACATTTGTTATAGTTTTGTGTGTGTTTGTTGCTTCATGTCTACATAATTATGGAAGGTGTAGCTGAGGGGTAAAACATCTTTAAAGGTCTCAGGTATTGTGGAGGATATTCATGGACTTGCTTAACTTTGATTTAGCTTCGATTCGGTCGAATATTGAAAATTTAGACAAATATTTAGCTTCGGTCAAATTAATTTCAATTTATCATTTTTGAATTTCATTTGATCTATTTTTATTTCAATTAGAGATAGTAAATTTTAAATAAAATTTTCTTATTTTAAATGGAGTTTTCAAATTTCGAATAAGTTTTTTAATTTCAAATAGAATCTTCCAATTTTAAATAAAATCATTGAATTCCAATTAAAAATTTTCGAATAACATTTAGAAATATTATAAAACTTAAAAAATCATAAGTTATAATGAAAGCTTTAAGCTTAATATCGAATTTCAAAGAAATAAATATTCAAGCTCGAGGTCATGAGAATTTATTTCTTTGAAATTCTATAAAAAAAAAAGGTCGAACAAAAAACCAAAACAAATAATTCAGATTCTAATTTAAAGAAAATCCGCTTAGAGCTTTAAATATATAATTTTCTTTTAAAACTTTGTCGATTGGTGTAATTTACAGTAACATTTACTATAGCCAATAATCTAAATGGGATGGATGACAGCCAAAAGAACATAAATAGCTGCTTCTTATCACACCTTTTTGTGCTAGACGAGACAACATTCAGTGAACGATTGGGCCAGATATTGAGACGACATTTATTCACGCATTTGTTGTTATTGTTTTATAATAATGAATCATGTATATTTTTTTGTTTTAACAAAAAAAATGTAAGAGATTTACAACGAAAACACAAAAACATTTAAGATATTGGAAAAATATAAAATACAAACTACTTATTGCATAAAATGAATCATTTTATAAGTATTAGAGTGACATTTTTTGTATATGGCAAAAAAAGTTTTTCATCTAATTTTGAACGTCCGGGAAAATTTTGTTTTTCCTACACTCAAAAAAAAAAAAAAACTGGTAAAACGCCTGGTAAAATGCCTTGTAATCCCGTTCTACCAATATTTAACAATTTTCCTTGTTTTTTAACAAAAAATCTTATACTTTGCTCAAACGAGAAATACAGTTTTATTGGTAATTTTACAAGTTTATTTTCGTAATTGTATTCTACCATTTTGAAATATTATTTTACAAAACAAAACTGTAGTTTAACAATAAATTTTTTATTACGAGGATTCTATTTGAATTACAAAAAAAAAATGTTAGTTTACAAACATTATGTTATACGAGGATTTATGTTGTTTAACAAAAAAAAAACATTTTTTTGTTTAATTTTAAAAAATTTATTACGAGGATTCTGTTAATTTACAAAAAAAAAAACAGTTATTTTACAAAAATGATTTTATTACGAGGATTTATGTTGTTTAACAAAAAATTGTTTTGTAAATTTACCAATTTGGTTTGTAAATGTACCATTTTTTTACCATTTTTTCTTGTAAGTTTAGCATTTTTTTTTTCCGGTTTTAAAACAATATTTTTACCAATAAAATTGGTTATATTACCAATTTTTGGCACATTCAAAATTACGAGGAAATCCTCGTAATTTTACGAGAATTTTACATACCTCCTATATTACGAGAATAGCCTCGTAAAATCACGAGATTTTTTGGTAACTTTACAAGGTTTTTTTTTAAGTGTAGACCTAAGACTTATGTGGTAAAAATTTGAGACAAATCGGATTAAATTAATCAGTGGTGTCTGGCGATCAAAGTTTTGGATTTTATGTGGTGCGACACATCATTATTTAATTTAATTTTGATAATTTTAAATATGACTAAAATTTTAAAATCGGTAGAACGGGATTCGAGAAATTTGCAAAAAAAAAAATATCAAAATTTATTTTCCTTGATCCTTTTATAGAGTTTTAGACAATCTTTGATTTAAAATTAATTTGAGCTAAATCTGATAATTTTAACAAGTTGCGCCCTTTTATTAAAATTTTGGAAAATTTTCACAAAAATTTTGGATTTTTAAAAAATTAAAAAAAAAAAAAAATAAAAAATTATTTTGCGATACATTATTTTTATTAATTTCGGCATGCTGATTGCTAATATCAAAAGTTTTTGAAATCGGTAAAGTGGATTTCGAGATATCGGCATTTAAATTTGTCAAAAATTTCCAAAAATGGAAGTTTTTTTGATATACAAAAAATTTTTTTTTTTTTAAATTAAAAAAAAAAAATAATTTACTATTTCATAGAGCTTGAGACAAAGTTTCATTTGAACTTAATTTAAGTTAAATCCGATCATCTTAACCCATGGCGCCCTTCGATCAAAGTTTAAAGTTTTTGGTAAAAATTTTCTAAAAAATAAAAATTTTAATCGAAGGGCGCACCGGGATAATATAATCGAATTTGACTCAAATAAATTCTATGAAAGCGCATCGAAATTAATAAATATGATTTAGCGCAAAACCTTTTTTTTAATTTTTCTCCGTACAGTTTGACCCATTAGGGCACACTGGGCACGGGCCCCCGACGTAAGTGGGCCCCGAATGGCCAATAATCGGAATGGAGAACATTTTTTTATATTTGTTTATAAAGAAAACTTCACATTTTCTTAGAGACAAATTCTGAGACTCTAACAGATTTTTCGTATACATCTGAGACTTTTTCTACAGGAGAAATTTGTTCTATATGAGAAGTTTCAAATTTATAGAAATTTATCCCACATAAAAAGTTTCAGATTGTGAAATATTTTTCGTAAAAGTTTCAGATTCTGAGATTTTAAAAGTCTAAAGTTCATAGAAGTTCTTCGAAATTAAAAGTCTCAGACACGTATTGTACTCGTATGCAAAGTATCAAATTCTGAGACATTTTTCGTATAGAAAACAGCTCACATTCTGAGTTATTTTCGAAAAAGTCTCAGATTCGGAGACATTTTTCGTATAGAAAAAGTCTCAGATTCTGAGACATTTTTTTGTATAGAAAAAGACTCAGATTCTAAGACAGATGTCTTAGATACTGAGACATTTTTCATATTTTCTATAGCCTCAGATTCTGAGACATTTTTAGTATAGAAAAAGTCTTAGATTCTGAATCATTTTTCGTGTAGATAAAACCTCGGATTATGAGACTTTTTTCGTATTAAGAAGTACCAGATCTGAGACGTTTTTCGTATAAAAAAAATCTCAAATACTGAGACATTTTTCGTATAAAAATATTCTCAGATCCTGAGACATTTTTGTTAAGAAATTGTTGCAGATTCTGCGTTATTTTTCGTATAGAAATATAGAAAAAGTTTCAGATTCTGAGAAATTTTTTGCATCATGCGACTTTTTAATTTTCAGCTGGGCCCCAAATTCTTGAGTGAATATGGGCCCCGCCTGACCTTAAAGCGGCCCTGATTTTTATAAATCCAAATAGATAAGTTTAGTAGATATTTTTCGTATTATCATTGAATCTTCGAATTATAATTGATCTTTTTCGAATTACAATTGATCTTTTTCAAATTAAAATTGTTCTTTTTCGAATTTCAATTAAACCTTGATGTTCTTCTTCGAATTACAATTGATCATTTTCGAATTACAATTGATCTTTATCGAATTACAATGATCTTTTTCGAATTGCAATTGATCTTTTTCGAATTACAATTGGAATCTTCGAATTGCATTGATATTTTTCGAATTACAATTGATCTATTTCAAACTACAATTGATTTTTTGGAATTACAATTGATC
The DNA here is from genome assembly GCA_963921195.1 of Pegoplata infirma. Classification (NCBI taxonomy): domain Eukaryota; kingdom Metazoa; phylum Arthropoda; class Insecta; order Diptera; family Anthomyiidae; genus Pegoplata; species Pegoplata infirma. The sequence goes on along the minus strand of OY992539.1, from coordinate 90,806,357 downwards.
TCTTTCCAATTACATTAATAATTTTCGAATTACATTTGATCTATCTCGAATAAAAATTTATCTTTTTCAAATTTCAAATGAAATTTTGTAATTACAAATGGAATCTTCGAGTTACAAAAGGAATCTTCGAATTACAAGTAGAATATTCGAATTACAAATGAAATGATCGAATTACAAATGGAATCTTCGAGTTATAAAAGGAATCTTCGAATTACAGGTAGAATCTTCGAATTACAAATGGAATTATCGAATTACAAATGGAATCTTCGAGTTATAAAAGGAATCTTCGAATTACATGTAGAATCTTCGAATTACAAATGGAATTATCGAATTACAAATGGAATCTTCAAATTACAAGTAGAATTTTCGAATTACAATTGATATTTTTCGAATTACATCTGTATTTTTATTTTTAAATTTTTAGGCATAAGATTTTGAAATTGGGAAGGAAATTCTATTCGCAGATTCGGACAAGCCAAACTTAGCTATTTCTCAGCAGAAATTTTGCTGAACTGGCAGCAGCTTTTGGAAAGGAAACTCGAGTCAAGGAGCTCATCCAAACCTGCTGAATTCATGCATGATTCTCTAAGGCAATGTCACACTTTAGAGCGCTAGTTGGATACACCGAAAAAGCGCTCTTAAGATGCTCCGAATTCACATCTCTTTAGAGCGCTGAAAAAACCGCTATAAAGATGCTGTGAATTCATGTATCTTTTTAGAGCTATTTAAGAAAAATAAAGATGAAGTACATTTGACTATTTTTGAAATACAAATTACAAAATCTGAAATACAATTGACTATTTCTGAATACAATTTGAAAATCTTAAATACAATTGACTAATTCTGAAAATCAGCCCAGTATGCAAAATGAGTCGATATCGATTCGAAAAAGAATCGTTTTCTCTAAGAATTTCATCGATATCGACTTCGATATAATGTCGATATAAAACGTGTTTTCCTATGTGGCATGCAAGGTGATATAGAATCGAGTTTTGGTACAGGATTCGATTCGATTTTTAATCGAAAAATTTCATGAATTTCGATACATTTGTTTTTTAAAAATTTATTTAATTGTTTTAAAAACGGTAAGAATTAAAAAAAAAAATTTTATTACTTACTACTACTTACTTACAATTAACTAATTTTTACTAATTTAATTTATTTATTCTTTAAATTTAATTATTACTAATTACTATTTTTATCTGCCTCACTTGAAATTTGAACTCAGAACTCCCAGTATACTGGTTGAACGCCTTACTGCTTCAGCCAAAGTTTGATAATAAAAGTAGTTTTTTAAAATTACTTTTACTAAAATTTGAATTTTTTATTATTATTTGAATTGTCCTTAATTTATAATTTTTATTATTATTTGAATTACCCTGTTTTTATATTCATTTTATTTTGTTTTGACATACTTCTCACAATTTGAAAATATTTTTATTTCAAAATATATATAAGTACAAAGAAATTTCAAGTTGTGTATGGCCTAGTTTGTTAGCAGGTTCTGCAGCTTATGATTTGTAGATTTTTGGCCTTGGCTCAAACCCCGGTCGCGGATTTTTTAAATTTTTTTTTTTTTGTTCTAGTGTTAGATATTATTTTTTTTTTTTTAAATAAAAGTAAAATTTGTGGAATTTTTGTAAAATTTAATAAAACTAAAACTCGATGTTATATCAAAAATAAATATTTTTTTCGATGGAACAACAAATACGAGAATTCCTAAAATGCAGATTGGAAATCGTTTGGAAATCGATTAGTTTTTCAATAAAAATATGAGTTCGAGAAACGTTAAAATATCGACTGTATATAATATCGACTTCGAATCGTTTTTTCGGAAAAGCTTCTAGAAAAACTTCGAAAAAATTGTCGCTTCGAAACTGTGCAGACTGGGAGTTGACTCCCTGCAAGCATATGGAAGAAATATCGCCTAAGAGATCCAATTACATTTAAAAAATTTCCAACTATATTTCGAAAATTTCCAATTATATTTCAGAAACTTCCATTTATATTTCAGATATTACCATTTATAACCAAAAAATGTTAAATTACATTTCAAAAGATTTCAATTATATTGGAAATTTTTGAAATATAATTAGAAATTTTTAAATATAATTGGAGAGTCTAAAATATAATTGGACATTTTTTGTAATATAATTTGTATTTTCTGAAACTAAAGTGGAAATGGTGTACTCAATTTTTTCTCATTCAAAATATGTTAAAGGTGTTATAATTGAAGCACTCTTTGCAGCGCTGATTAATGCGCAGTAATGATGCAGTAAAATCATGTGTCTTTGTCCAAAACCTATGGTTTTTTATTTAAAAAGTGTTAACTATATTTAAAAGGAAAGCATGTGTGAAATTTTATCAAAATATAATTTTATATTTTAGATTTTATTTAAAAAATCTTAACAAAAAATTTAAATTTTTTCCCCTTACTTTTACTGCATCCTCAAGAGCGCTCGTTGGATGCGCTTCGGTATGCTATAAAAAGATGCTGTGTCGCCAAAATCTCGATTTATTTTTGCTGGGTTTAAACTTTAAATTTTTAAGGTTCCAAAACGGTTCTGATTAACCCTTCAAGAAAAACGTTTTAATCCTTTTTACTTAAAACTACATTTCAAAAATGTTTATTTTCTCTGTCCAGCATTTTACTTTATGATCTTTTAAGCTGACTTTAGATCTTTAGAACTCAGTTTTATATACAAGTATAATTTACGACTTTAAGTAATTTCTGTATAAATAACTTCTGTAGTTTTTCTGTAATAAAAAAAATAACTCTTCTGTAAAAGAAGAAGCTTTCAATCTTTAGAATTTATTTTTTTTATTTTTTTACATTGAAGCTTGTTCTTCAGATTGTATATCAAATTTACACAATAATTTGCAACAATGTCTTGAGAGAAGTCAAGTCAAATGCATTAAAGAAGAAGCACCAAAATACCACAAACAAGAAGTATGATATAAAAATAAAACCTATAGGGTAATCACAGTGTATTTGGTGAAGTAATAAATTTTGGTTAATTTACAAATAAGTGGAACAACGAAGATCGGAATGGGATTAAACCAAAAGCAAATGAAAGTTGATATATTTCATAACAAAACTCTCAAGGTTTTTTTTCTGTTCAGCGCTAGATTTTTTTTACACGCATTTGAAGTTGGTGAACTTTTATTATAATTATAAATTTCTTGAAACTGAAAGGCGTATACTTAATTTTGTAATTGCCTTTAAATAACAATCATACGCAACGGTGCACAATGGTTAATTTTTAATAATTTGGATATTCAGCAAGTAGGTACTGTCCGATTGCAGTAAAATTCATACCGGTTATAGCTAACGTAAATTCGAGCTTAAGTTTGGACGTTGGACCCCAAATGTCCAATAAGGGCACCACTAGGTACCCCTAAAGTGGGACATGTTTGAGAGCTCAATTGAAATAAAGAATGTTTCAATTAAAATTCTTTAAAAGCAAAATTAAAATTCAGAACAGTCTAACTACATTTCAGAAAAGACCAATTTTTATCTATCTATCTTATGAGAATCTGTGAGTTGCCTTTCAATCATTTTAGTATATGAGAAGATGTTCAAGTTAAGTTTACAATGAATTTTAGTTATTTGTGGCAACAAGATCTTTTGTATGTGATAAACTACTACGCCACCACTCATTCAGGGTTAGAAAGAAAATCATGATCTTACGTATGTACAGTGCCGGTCAAAAAAATAGCACCAATGACAAAATCTCTATTCATTCACTTAAAACAAAATATTATGTGCGTATTCGTTTAAAGTAAATATGCAATACTCTTATACTAAGTCTAAACCCCTTAAATGTTTTTACTTTTTCCAAAAATTGTGGACGGTTGTTTTTTTATGATCGATATTTAAAAAAAAACCCCGAATCAGTGCAGTCAATAAAATAGCACCGAATTACAAAATTTCTTTAAAAAAATTAATAATATTTTAATTATTAAAATAAAAGTGTTAAATACTAAAGGAAGATAGTTTTTATTTATAAAAAAATTTAATTCATTACAAAATTTCATATTTATTTTAATAAAAATATGACGTGGAAAGAATTACACGCCTCAAAAACGTTTTTTTGTAAAAAATATGATTTCTGAACATAAACCATATTCTGAAAAAGGAAAATTGGTTGGATGCGCTTATAAAATGATTGTAAATTCAACAAAATTAACTTTAGAGCTTGAAAAACTTAGCCACAAGCGACGTTGGTCACCATTAGTAATTAGGTGTTTGTAAAGACAATGGAAGAAAGACCCATTTACGGCAGCTCCAGAGCTAAAAAAGGACAGCAAATGGCGAAAATGTTCGTCAAAGATTACAAAACAACAACATTAACGCTTGTAGATTCGGAAAAGTGTGCATACTCTTTCTTAACCATGCTGCAAGTCCTTTGAAGTTTGCTAGCAGTAACTCAGAATGACCAGCTTAAAAGTGGATCAATGATATATGGGCAAATGAATCCAATGTTGTTTTATTTGGAGACATGGGATCACATACTTATGTCAGAAGACCCTAAAACGCGGAATTCAATCCAAAGTTCGAAATAAAAATAACTTTAAATGGTGCTTATGGTGTGGGGGATATTTTCCTACTGTGGAGTGGGGTTCATATATTGGATCATGGCTCACATATTGGACTAGGACAACCGTGGATATACACTTAACGTTTATATCCTCCAGAAAGTAATGTTGCAATAAGTTTCTAAGCAAATGCCACTAATTTAGGTCTTTTAGCATGTCAACTACCCAAAGCATGACGGGAAATTGGCAAAAAATTGGGTCTGGACAATAAAGTAAACGTGATGGAATGTCCTGGTCAGTCCCCAGATCTAGACCAAATCGATAGTTGATGGACAGATATAGAGAAGGGATTGTCTCGAATACAACCAACTTGTAATGAAGCTCTTTGGGTGGCTGTTCAGCAACTCTGGAACAGAATTTAGAATTAAAGATCCAAAAATCTCGCGAATTCGGTACAAAAACGTTGTACAGAGGTAATTGTCAACAATGAGCACTCGACAATTTTTTTTTTTTAATATTTAAAGATATTACAACAATGCTGAATTCATAATCCATTCGTTTTTCAAATTTAAGAATTTAATCTTAATACAAAAAGTACTGTGGTGCTATTTTTTTGACTGAGTCTTTTTTAAGTTTTTTTAAAAACTCTGAAAATTTTTAATAAAATAAAAAACCAAATTAGCCTTTTCTTATGTAATATTGTTTCACACTCTTGTAAGTGTCTTATGACACGTTATCAGTGACATAAGTTGAAATTGTTAAAAATAAACCAACGAAGAAAATTCTGTTTTATTCTGGTGCTATTTTTTTGACCGCAGCTGTATGTCCAAAGAAAATAAATATAAAAATATAAAATAAAACCTCAACAATAAAAAGTTGCAAATAATGATGATGAAGATGATGCAGCAGCCAAAATACACTTAAAGAAATATAAAGAACATATAATAAAAATTATGTGAGATTCAGAAAAAATATGATTTTAGAGACAAAAATTACGCGAATTTAACAAAAATTTTGTTAAATTAAAATATAAAAAAAAAAAACTAAGGTCGCTGTTCCAAAAACAGTAATTCACATAAAATATAATGAAAATTTCCGAATTTTTTTATTGTTCTAGATTTCACATCCGAATTTTTTTTTTCGTTTTGTTTCACAAAAATAAAATTTGGTGAAAGTAAAACGAATGCACTTTTTTTGTTAAATTTTAATTATTTGATTTCAACTTCGAATGAAAGCGTGATCAATAAAACACTAAACTTGATTTCATGTGATTCGGAAATTTTCATGTGAATTAAGAAGTTGTGAAAGACAGAACAGAGGCCTAAGTTTAATAAAAAACAAGTAAGAAAGTTATAGTCGGTCAAGACCGGCCATATGATACCCTACACCAGTGCTTTCCGGAAAATGGGTCCCAAGTCCAAACATAGACCGATTGGATCTGTCTTTTGTTAGATCTTTATTTAGTGTAGAAAACACACACAGATCAAATTTTAGTGGAATTGGTTTAATTTTTTCTCAATAGATCGATTTAACTGAATATCGGTCGAAATTTTTTTATGGGGGACTAAGTCCAAAAATCGTCCAATCATATTCCGATTTGATAAGGTTACTTAAGTACACATTTAACACCTAAAAATAAAATTTTTATCAAATATTTCCATTTTTATGAATTTTGAGGGAATTATGTGAATATCGGGAGGGTGGTTTGTATGGGAACTACCAGAAGGACTGACCCGATTCCTTTGAAATTTTAAATGGTGATTTGTATATAAATACAAAAATTTGATTACCTGCTAAATCTCAAAGAGATATCTTTTATAATACGGTTATTAGAGTCATTTAAGCCGAATCTAAAGAGGGCATTTGTATTGGGGCTAGGGGTTAACATGGACCGATTTTCTCCAATTTCAATAGGCTTCGTTCTTGGAAACAAAAGGTGCTTAAGTTTCAAATTTCAAGTCAATTGATTGAAAATTGCGTCCTGTATCGTGCTTAAACCGATATATGGACAGACGGACGGACAGACGGGCGGACATCGCTAAATCGACTCAAAAAGTAATTCTGAGTCGATCGGTACTTGAAGGTAGGTCTTGTATCAATATTTCGGGTAGTTACAAACATCAGCACAAACTCATTATACCCTGTACCACAGAGTGGTGTAGGGTATAACAATTAGAACAAATAAGAAAATTATAGTCGATCAAGACCGACCATATAATACCCTACACCAGAGTTTCCCGGAAAATGGGTCCGATGGACCGATTAGATCTTTATTTTGTCAAATCTTTAATAAGTGTAAAAAACATTCACAAATCAAATTTGAGTGAAATAGGCTTCTATTTGTTGACAATAAACAGCTTTATCTTAATATCGGGCGAAATTTTCACAAAGCCTATTTCCAAAACTGGTCCGATGATTATCAGATTTGATAAGGTTATTTAAGTACGCGTTTAACATACACAAACTAAATTTTAATTAAATATTTTCTATTTTCATGAAATTTGAGAGATTTATGTGAAAATCGTGGAGGTGGTTTGTCTGGGGGCTACAAGAAGAACTGGTCCGATTTCTTTATAATTCGGAATGGTGATTTGTGAAGACAAAACACGTTTACCTGCCAAATTTCAAAAAGATACCTATTATAATACGGTTGATAGAGTCATTTAAGTCAAAACTAAAGAGGACCTTTGTATTGGGGCTAGGTCTATTTATGGACCAATAGGCTTCGTCCTTGGGCCAGAAGAGGCTTAAGTTTCAAATTTCAAGTCAATTGATTAAAAATTGCGACCTGTATCGTGTTTACACCGTTTACATGGACAGACAGACGGACGGACGGACGGGCATCGCTAAATCAACACAAAAAGTGATTCTGAGACGATCGGTATACTTAAAGGTGGGTCTAGGACCAATATTTCGGGTAGTTACAAACATCAGCACAAACTCATTATACCCTGTACCACAGTGTGGTGTAGGGTATAAAAATTAAATTCGACTTGGACGATTTATGAATAGTATTCATTGAATACCCTCCCCAATGCCCTTTTTAAGTGATAGTAAATTTTCTAACGTGAAAAAATCAAATTTTTGATTAGTAATATTTTATTTTTTGTAAAAAAACTTTTTTTTTAAGTAATTTTTGAAAAAAAAAAAAAAAAATATTTTCTAATTTTTTTTTTTAGTGTAAAATTTTTTCAAGTGTATTTTTTTTGGTGTTCAAATATTTTTGAGTGACAAAAATACGTTGTAAAATATTTTTGTGACTTACCAATGTTTTAAAACATGTTAAACGGGTTTTCAACAATTGAATTTAAGGTGAAACTAATCTGAAATTCACGGTTTTGCTAATAACTTTTGAACCACTAAAACGATTTGGCTAAAATTCAATACGAACCAGGCCAGGGGAACGACAAATATATGTATATGCCAAGCTTTAGCATCCTCAGAATTGCCTTTCAAAAGTTAGCGTGTTTTTTATCTAGTAATTCACAAAAAACCTTTGCCGAAATTCAGTCTTTTGCTCATAACTTTTGATCCACTGAACCGATTTCGCTGGATTGAAATACCAACCTGACCAGGTGAATTCCCAACATATGTGCCAAACTTCAGGACCCTCCGTTAAGTCTTTCAAAAGTTAGCGTGTTTTCAACAGACAGACAAACGGACGGACAGACGGACGGACATCGCTAGACAGTCTTAACAACGATCGAGGATCATGAATATATATACTTTATGGGGTCCTATACCAATATTTCGAGGTTTTACAAACGGAATGACAAACTTATGCATACACTCAAAAAAAAATAAACTGTAAAGTTAGCAAAAAATTTAGTTAAATTTAACTAAAAAAACACCTGATTTTGAACCTACTAAATTTCTAATTAATTTAACAAAAAATATTTAGTTAACTTTTCGTAGAATGAATGTAGCAAAAAAAACCCGTAATTTTAACTAAAAATTCAGCTGAAAATTTCGTAACATTTTTTATTAGTTGAATTCAGTTAAACTTTTTGTAAAAAATTTTAAGTTTGGTAAATATTGGTTTTAAATACTAACACTTCACTTATTTTTTCTTTTTTTTCACAGCATTAAGTTCAGCTTATGTAGGACTTATGAGATTTGCATAGGAGGCTACACAAGAAATGTTTAAAATTTTTCACTTGACAAAAATGTTACAAAAAATCAGCAAATTTATTAGTAAAAATTCGTAAACTCAGTTTTAAAGTCAACAAAAAAAATTATATAATTTGTACAAAACTAGTATTTTCGTAAATTGAACTTAACTAGAAAAAGTAGTTAAAACGCTGATTTTAACTAAAAATTTGCTAAAAAGCCAGTAAACTCGAGTTAACAAAAAAAAAATTTGTTAACTTTACAGTTTTATTTTTTTGAGTGTACCCTCTATCACTAGAGTGGAGGGTATAAAAAAGTTGCCTAAGTTTAATAAAAAAAAATTTACAAATTGTTAAAAGTTACTTATTTTTCCAAGTGTACCATGATCTTCAAAAAGGGTCTTAAATGTATTACAACATTAAAAACGTTTCGTTTTTTCTCTAACTTTTCAAGAATTTTTAGTAATTGTTCTTTATTTTTATATTTTGTTTTTATTTTCTTTTTTTTTCAGATGTTTAGATGATGATTATAATATGGATGCTGGTTTAACAAGTTTCCTTGTATAAATTATTGTTGCGGTTCAGCGTACAAAAATTTATTTCATACTTTATATTTAGTTTGCCGTATAGAATCATTGTGAAAACTCTATGTAACAAACTGAATTGACTTGACGTTTCTTTAGTTAAACTTGACTATACTGCACAGTGGGATGGAATGAAAATATTTGTGAAATTAATGAGCTGGATTGGCATAAAAATTTAACATTGTCGTAGCCAGTTTACAACAAGAATACATAGATGTTATGTTGAAAAAATCTAATCATTATTAAGAAATTGGCAATTTCAAATAAATTACCTAAGTTTTTACTTTAAAAAACTTTAAGTTTGGTATTGCATTTAAGCGATATCGGTTCAGCGGTTCAAAAGTTATGAACGAAAATGTAAGGACACCTCAAACATTTTAGTACATTCAACATAACCTAAAAATACAAAATGCTTTAGTTCAACTGCTGGTTGACATATGTGAACACAATTCAACACCAAATGGTATTTAAACAAGTACGAACATATTTTTTGACAAAAAAAGCAAATATCGCCAAAAAAATTTTCAAACATTTTTTTTTTCAAAAGTAATATCTTTTTAAAAAAAATTGTTTGCAATAATCTTTTTGAAATTGTGGTAAGGCCGAATTTAACTTTTTTGGCAAGTCCGAATTTAACTTTTCTGCTTGTTTTTTATTCTATATTTTTTTTTTCCAAAAAATATTTCGTTTCTCCTCCACTGTGCGTTCACTGGCACTGACCACGAAGAAGGCAAAGTCAAAGAAAGGAGTCTTAGTAGTAAACATCATCAGTTATATGTGGAGTATATATTTGGTTTGGCATGGTATCACTTCCTATGATTACAACCTACATTTTTATTAACAATCATTTATTATACAGTATTTTTTCGTTTTTTGTTTGGTATTATTGTTTATATTTTATATTTTTTTTTTGTACTTAGGAATTCTTTCTTTAAAAATATCTTTGGCTTTTCTATAAAATTAATAATGTGGTATCATAGGAAAGAGACCTATGGCTAGTAAATATTTATGAAAAACAAGTAAAAAAAATATATTTGGTCAAGACAGACCGATTATACACTGCACCAATGTTTCCCGGAAATTGGTTCCCAAGTCCAAACATCATCCGATTGAATCCATCTTTCGTTAGCTCTTTTTTAAGTGCAGAAAACACATACACACCAAATTTCAGTGAAATTGGATCCGATTTGTAACGAATATAGCGATTTAATTGAATATCGGGAGAAAGTTAAGTCCAACAAGTAGAAAAGTTAAATTCCACTTGGCCGAATCTATGAATACCCTCCACAATGCCCTTTTTAAGTTATAGTAAATTTTCTAGAGTAAAAAAATAAAATTTTTGATTAGAAATATTTTATTTTGTGTAAAAAAACTTTTTTTTTACTAATTTTTGAAAAAAAAAAAATAATTTACTAAATTTTTTTTTGAGTGTAAAATTTTTTTTGAGTGTAAAATTTTTTTCGAGTGTATTTTTTTTTTTTCTTTTAGTGTAAAAATATTTTTGAGTGACACAAATGCGTTGTAAAATATCTTTGTGACTTACCAATGTTTTTAAAACATGTTTAACGGGTTTTCAACACGTGAATTTAAGGTGAGACGAATCTGAAATTTACGGTTTTGCTAATAATTTTTGAACCACTGGACCGATTTGACTGAAATTCAATACGAAACAGCCAAAAGGAACGACAAATATATATGCCAAGCTTCTGCATCCTCAGAACTGCCTTTAGAAAGTTATCGTGTTTTTATCTCGTAAATTCGTGCCGAAATTCACTCTTTTGCTCATAACTTTTGAACCACTGAACCGATTTCGCTGAATTGCAATACCAACCTGACCAGGTAAATGCCCAACATATATGCCAAACTTCAGGAGCCTCCGTAAAGTCTTTCAAAAGTTAGCGTGTTTTCAACAGACAGACGGACGTACGGACATCGCTAGATCGTCTTAGAATCGAACGAGGATCATGAATATATATACTTTATGGGGTCTTAGACCAATATTTCGCGGTGTTACACACAGAATGAGGGTATAAAAATGGTCCAATCAAAATCAAATTGAATTATTTTACCAAAGTACGCGTTAAACACATACAAAAAAAAATTTTGTAAAATATTTATTTTTTTAGGAAATTTGAGAGACTTTTTTGAATATCGGGAGCGTGGTTTGTACGGGTACTACAAGTAGCACTGGTCCGATTTCTTTAAAATTTGTGAATACAAAAAAAATTTACTCACCAAATTTCGAAAGGATATCTATTATAATACAGTTAAGTCATTTAGGTCCAATTTAAAGTGGATGTTTGTATGGAGGCTAGTTCTAAACATGGCCCGATATTTTCCATTTTTAAAAGGCTTTGGTCTTGGGCCAAGAGAGTAAACAATTTCAAATTTCACCTGTATGAACAGAAAGACGTGCTTAAGGGTACTTTTCACTATCACACATTTCCATTATACAAGCGCAATTTCACCATGTTAGCGAAATATTTTTTTAAAAAATTTGGCCAGAAATTGTTCACTTACTAGATATGACTAGGTTTCAATCAAAAAAGAATCCAAAAATCTTTAGGAAGTTGGTAAATTTTGATGTGTATAATGGAAAAGTGTGATAGTGGAAAGTACCCTTTACCGACATCGCAAATTTAACTCAAAAAGTGATTCTAAGTCGATCGGTATGCTTGAAGGTAAGTCTAGGAACAATATTTCGGGAGTTTACAAACATCAGCAACAATGACCACAATACAACACTGTGAAAATTTAGGGTTGAAACAAGTGTGAAATACACTTTACTAACGTTTGGATGATTTTTTTTATACCCTCCACTCTGGTGATAGAGGGTATATAGAAGTTTGTCATTCCGTTTGTAACACCTCGAAATATTGGTCTAAAACCCCCATAAAGTGTATATATTCATGATCCTCGATCGATTCTAAGACGATCTAGCGATGTCCGTCAATCTGTCCGTCCGTTTGTCTGTTGAAAATACGCTAACTTTTGAAAGACTTTACGGAAGATCCTGAAGTTCTGCATATATGAGGCATTCCACACCAAATGTCCAGCAAAAAAAAAACATGTGTACCGTAAACTTCTGAATAGGTTTTATGCGATTTTCTCGAAAAAAAAGAACGTGTTTCTGAATTTTTTTGTTGTGGTGCATTCCGTTTTAATGTGATAAATATTTAATCAAGGCAACTCGCCACAAATTTTATAATTTTTCCAATATTTGACCACGGCTTCTAAGCCCAGTTTTTGAAAATTCGAAAACGCAAAAAACAAAAACCACAAAATTCAGAAATATTTTTACACTAAAAAATACACTCATACCCACATAAAAATACACTCGAAAAAAAATTTACACTCAAAGAAATTAGTAATTTTTCTTTTTTTTACAAAAATGACAAAAAAAAAAGTTTTTTACTCAAAATAAAAAATTTCTAATCAAAATTCTTAATTTTTCACGTTAAAAAATTTACTATCCTTAAAAAGGGCATTGTGGCGGGTATTCATAGATTTGGGCAAATCGAATTTAACGTTTATACTTGTTTTTATACCCTCCACTCTAGTGATAGAGGGTATATATAAGTTTGTCATTCCGTTTCTAACACCTCAAAATATTGATCTAGGACCTCGTAAAGTATATATATTCATGATTTTAAGACGATCTAGCGATGTCCGTCCGTCCTTCTGTCTGTCTGTTGAAAACACGCTAACTTTTGAAAGACTTCACGGATGCTCCTGAAGTTTGGCATATATATTGGGCACTTACCTGGTCAGGTTGGTATTGCAATCCAGCGAAATCGGTCAAGTGGTTCTAAAGTTATGAGCAAAGGACTGTATTTCGGCAAGGGTTTTTCGTGATCTTACGAGTTAAAAACACGTTAACTTTCGAAAGACAATTCTGATGATGCTGACCCTTGGCATAAATATTTTTCGTTCTTCTGGCCTGGTTCGTAATAAATTTTAGCCAAATCGGTCCAGTGGTTCAAAAGTTATAAGCAAAACCGTGAATTTCAGATTAGTTTCACCTTAAATTCACGTGTTGAAAACCCGTTAAACATGTTTTTAAAACATTAGTAAACTCAAAATAATTCTACAGCAAAAATATTAGTAAGTGATTTGCTACCAAAATCTACTAATAAGTTACTAATTACCAGTAGTACAGTAGATTTTTAGTATCTTCAAAGTACTAAAATTAGTAATTTTTACTGGTTTTGAATAATATTAGTAAAAAATAACTGAAGTTTTTATTTATTTCGGTTTGAGTCCATATTAATTATTTCTGAGAAATACTTATTTTTGTTGTACAATGAGAAAATCTGAAAAAAATTAATTTACAACACAGGCTAAGTGGAGATGTCGACAGCTTTCGGAAGAAGCCACCCTTCCTTCGTCAGCACTTTTCGATTGTCACTGTAGGTGTGTAAGATTAAGATCAGCTATTTAAACGTACATTAAGGTGAAAAAGCGAACGGGAATTATATCACATTTCATTACCCATATGTTACGTTTAGCACGAACTTAATGAATCTATTTTTAACTTTTTCCAACACAGTTGTAATTTCTTACACTGTAGTAGATTTTCTCAGAGTTGCAACCCTTAGTAGGACTTTTCAAGTCTTGAAAAATGTCCGTTAGGTTTGAATTTATATTTCGTATTTCTAATTCTTAGAAATATTACTAAAGCTGTCGACATCTCCACTTAGCCTGTGTTGTCAATTAATTTTTTTCAGATTTTCTCATTGTACAACAAAAATAATTATTTCTCAGAAATAATTAATATGGACTCAAACCGAAATAAATAAAAACTTCAGTTACACTCAAAATAATCACTCTGTTAAATTACAGAGATACTCTGCTGAGCCAGCAGAAAATACCATAGATTTCCAACCAGCAAGATTTTTTGTTGTTTTACGAAGAAAACTCTGTAAAATGATTTCGATAAAAAAAACTGTAAATTTACAGAATTATCTGTAAAATATGGATACAACCGAAAAGAATTTTACCAAAAAAAAACTCAGTAAATTTACAAAGTTTTAGTTAAATGCTTTTTATGAGTTCAAAATTTTCCAAAAAAAAACTCTGTAAATTTACAAAGTTTTAGTTAAATCCATTTCATGAGTAAAACTTCTCTGCTTCAAAACATTAATTAAAATTAAGTTAATTAAAATTAAGATTTTGTTAAATTTGCCCGCTTTATGCTTCCAAATTGTAAATTTACTTTTTTATTTTTGTAAAAATTACGAGTTTTTAACGAGTAACTCCAATTTTACAAAATTTTGTTTTTCGGTCACAAGAAAATACAAAGTATTTTTATACCCTCCAACTACAGTATGGGGGTATACTCACTTTGTCATTCCGTGTGTAACGCATCAAAATATCGGTCTAGGACCCCATAAAGTATATATATTTATGATCAGTGATCAATTCTAAGACATTCTAGCGATGTCCGTCCGTCCGTCCGTCTGTCCGTCCGTCTGTCCGTCTGTCCGTCTGTAGTTAACACGATGCAGTCCAAAATAAAAGAGCTAAACTCCCGACATTTGGCACAAATATGTCTTATGTTAATAGGCATGTTAAGTTCGTAAATGAGCAAAATCGGACCAGGGGAAAAAAAGTTCCCCCTTGAAGAACTAAACCAACCTCTGAAAAAATACCCGTTTTTTACATGTTTTTTTGTATTTTTGTTAAATAAATGAAACATTTGTTATATTTATCGGGATGGGAAGGTGCAGTCAACATCCCCCACTGACCCCCATCAACCCCCCCCCGCAAAAAAAAAACAAACGCCCCTGACAATTTTTTTTTTTTTTTACATTTTGGAGGGTATAAAAGATTCGGCACAGCCGAATTTAACACTCTCACTTGTTTTTTTTTAAATCTGTATTTCGACAGATAACTTTGTCAAATATCTGTCGAATTGAGATTACAGTCATTTTACAGAGTATTTAACAGAATAATTATTTTGAGTGTATAAAATATAAAGTCCAACAATACACTATGGTTCCAAATCAATTTTTTTTGGCAGAAATTAAAAAAATAAAATTTAACAAATTTTCAAAAGCTTAAACATTTCCTCAATGTCAACACCATAAGCTATCAAGAATGTATAATGAAAAAAATTTGGTGCCAATACTTTCAGTTTGCTAGGCTTTCAAAGTTGAAAGTTTTAAGACGTATAATAAAACCGGAATGAAATCAATATTACACTTATACAATAGACCACCCAAAAAATGTATGGGATTTGCAAAAGTATTTTTTTGTTCGCTCCACCGGCAGATTCTGATAGATTGGCCATAAAAAATAATATCTGTGCAAGAACTGGTTCTCTCGGTTGCATACAGGCCAGTCGATTTGAACTTTTGACCCCAAATGTGACCTAAAAGCACTACAAAGCTTTTAAGTGCCATAACTCTTAAAATATGCGTTTTCCCAAAAAATACTATGTAAGTTTTATTTTGCAAAATAAGAAAGCAAACATTTCTTTCATACAAATTTTTAGCCTAAGTCTAAGACATCGTGGTGTTTTTGGCGGTTAAAATAAAAATTTATGTGAAGACTTCATTTAAAGCGACCCTCGTTAAAATTTGGACGGAGACTCAAATAGTCGGTATCCATTATTTTGTAGAGTAAGATATATAGTTTTCATAAATCAATTACATTTGGAATTTATATGTGTAATTTCATTACAGAAGAGGCCAAAGCTGACTTTGAAGTTTAGATTTTTCAAATGCTGTATACAAATTTGTGAAATTACTTTATTTTAAACGACCCTCGATAAAATTTTAGTGGATACAAACGGTTTCCATGATTTTGAAGAGTTAGATGTGTGCTTTTTGGAAAATATTTGGGGAGTTCCAGGCCAAATCACTCACTTTTAGACCGGACCCCCTTCGATTAATTTTTTTTGGATATATTTTAGTTTCCCAAGTAAAAATGTGAAGAATCAGTACTGATCCGAAAAATGGATCGCTAAGATTGGATCAGTTTTAATCGGACGGATACAATTTCATCCTAAAAATGGGTTTATCTAATTATAAACTGATCTAATCTTAGCGATCCATTTTTCGGATCAGTACTGATCTTTCAAATTTCGGATCAGTACTGATCCAAGTAAGATCTTTCAAATCTTGGATAAGACGTGATATATAAAAATATATCTAAACATTTTTACTCGGGTTGTATTAAATTCAACTTTCACTCAAATTTTCAGACTATTATACCAAGTTGGCGTTGAGTAATCAATTTTTTAAATGGCGTTTTTTTCCAAAAAAATAAAAAATTGAAATTTTCCATAAATTTTGACCAGTAAAAAATATAGATACCTTACAATAAGTTGGACGACGTGTTGTTGGTATTTAAATGTAGTTTTAGAAAAAAAAATTTAAAAAATATTCAAATTAATTATCACTTATTTTCAGTGTTGGCTACCGTTACCCTTTCAATACCGTTACCGATTAAAAACCCTTTAATATTGACTACCGTTACCGTTACCAATACCGAAATAAAAATTTTTAAATACCATTACCGATAAAACACCGTTACCTTTATTCGGATTTTTACCGGTATTATAACGGTTTTGTTTCGGTTGCATTAATATTACATATTTTAAGTTTTTTGTGAATTAAAAACATTAAAATATTTTTAATATAATATAAAAATGTTTTAAATATTTTTGTTGGTTATTGACAATCGTTGCCTTACTAGTATAGTACAATTTCTTCTTCTTTCTAATTCCCATTGTAGTAAGAGTCGAATATGTATTAATATTTTAGTTTGTGCACAAACGATTTGTCATTAGAATCGTTTGCTACTTTGTAGTAAATCGTTTCTATTTTTGCTAAATAATCCTGACAATGGAATCTAACAAACTCCGAAACACGTGTCGATTAAGTCTTGCAAAAAAGACTAACATAAATAAATTAAAAAAAAAAACAATTTTCTTGAAAATAATGCTATGAGAATATCATGGTTTTAATTAGTAAAGAAAATAATGACCTCGAGCCAGAATAAACATCCTCAAAATATAATATTTTAAAGGTCGAATAAAACTATTTTTATTGTTTAATAAAAATTAATCAGAATTTGAAAATAATGGTTGTCACACCATAGTGATGAATAACCCTAATGTGGTATTATTATATATAAAATTAAAGTTTTTATATTAAATATAAATAAAATTAATTTCTTAACATCTATGGCGAGAGGAAAGGTGTCCCTCGATACCGCCCACCCTCCTCGTTAAAAAACATCCCTTGTAACATCCGTGCAATTTTTTTTATCCCTGCCAATTTTTTAAAACAACAGGACAAACAATTTTGATCACATCCTGAATTGTTTATTTGAAATCAGCAGATTTCTCTATTAAAATCAGCAGATTTGTCTGCTGTCTTGACGATTTTTTCAGCAGATTCTACCTGGATTATCCAGACAGAAATTTAGCAGACCGCGTCAGCTACTTATAATCAGAAAATTTCCTAAATGGCTCAATATGCAGATTTCTCATATGGCAAATTTTTTTGCTTATTGGACAAAGGTGTTTCTACGAACATGAGTATTTGTTGAATTACAATATTGCGTGAATGTTTTAATTTAATCCTGAGTTAATTCATAGAATTTAATATTAGTACAAATATAATTTTGTATAGAAAAGGTACAGAATTTAACAGTTTTTTAATTTTTTTAAACATTTTTTTTCGCATTTTTAACAAATTTGTGACTTGTTAACATTTTATTTATAATACCGGTACGTACCGGTATTGATGTTTCGGTAACGGTTCACCGTTACCGAAATAATCGAAAATACCGTTACCTTTACCGTTACCGATATAAAAAATATGTAATACCAATACCGTTACCGATACCGTTATTCGTTTCGGTTGCCAACCCTGCTTATTTTTTAACGTATAAAATTAAAATCGAATTTTTGAAAAAGTCCGAAACCTTCGATTTTTTTTTATAAAAAGTCTAAAAATTCTACTCTAAATTACATAATTTTTAATCCATAATTCGAGATGTGAGCACAATTAGTTCTATTTTTTTTCAAATATTGAAAATTGCTCCAAAATAATTAAATTGGAAGACATTAACCATAACTTACCCTAGATACATTCATTTTGTTGGTAAGAATATGTCTCATAAAAATTTAGGTTTATTGGACATGGGTAAGGCGTCCCGCATCGGCCTTGAATTTAAAAAAACGGATTACAAGGAAAAATATGACTTTTTTCTGTTTTCTAATTTTTTGTATTTTTAATTAAATTTGAATTCAGGTGGTTAAAGAATTTTGATTTGGAGTAAAATGCCTCTCTAATAAGGTACTAAAAACTAAAATCGGTTGAAAATCAGCCAAGTTATTAAAACTTCCACAGGCATCTAACGTGTGGCAGACCACTTGAATACAACCGAATCATGAAATTCATTGAAATTTGCTACTGTAATAACAGTTTTTTATTCTTCAAGTTCAAATGTAATAAGATGCCAAGTATTTTTCATATAGTATTTTGCTAACATGTTTTCAATTAATGCTAAAGTTGCCTGTACTTTTCAACACTTGTTTAAAATCTGCATTTTTAACTCTTCAAAATCATGGAAACCAATTGTAATCCATTAAAATTTTAGCGAGGGTCGTTTAAAATAAAGTAATTTTACAAATTTGTATACAGCATTTGGATAATCGAAACTTCAAAGTCAGCTTTGGGCTCTTCTGTAATGAAATTACCCATAAAAATTCCAAATGTAATTGGTTTATGAAAACTATATATCTTACTCTACAAAATAATGGATACAGACTATTTGAGTCTCCGTCCAAATTTTAACGAGGGTCGTTTTAAATGAAGTCTTCACATAAATTTTTATTTTAACCGCCAAAAACACCACGATGTCTTAGACTTAGGCTAAAAATTTGTATGAAAGAAATGTTTGCTTTCTTATTCTGCAAAATAAAACTTATATAGTATTTTTTGGGAAAACGCATATTTTAAGAGTTATGGCACTTAAAAGCTTTGTAGTGCTTTTAGGTCACATTTGGGGTCAAAAGTTCAAATCGACTGGCCTGTATGCAACCGAGAGAACCAGTTCTTGCACAGATATTATTTTTTATGGCCAATCTATCAGAAACTGCCGGTGGAGCGAACAAAAATATACTTTTGCAAATTTGGGTGGTCTATTATACAAACGGCAAATGGGAAAAACTAAAATTATAAAGAGGGTAAAGGGACAAATTGACACCTAAGGATACTAGTTCTTGTATAAAATTTCTATTTTACAGTTAATGCATCTTTGGCGTTATTGTTGGGTGTTTTGATTATGAGGATTTTGGAGCCAAAATAGCCTATATCTGTCGTGGACAAAAAGTTGTGTTTGGGCACGAACTTGCATTAGTCTTTAAACGTGAAAGTGTTTTCAATATTGTATATTTAATATTAAAATTTACATCTTGCCAGCATTTTTTGGCAAACTCCCACAATTTCTATTTTAGTTTAGCACAAATTTCGGCCAAATTTGCTGTTTTTTTGCGTGACACGGTTTCAAATTATTTTTTTTTATAATTTTTTTGCCTTCCGTAAAGCTAATTAATTAAGAAAAATATATTTTTTAAAACAAAAATTTTTTTTTTTTCCAAAAAAAAATTTTTAAAAAAAAAAAAATTTTTCAAAAAAAAAATTAAAAAAAAATTTTTTTTTTTTGACAATCGATTTTTGATTGCGCTAAGAGATAAAAATCATCCCAGAATTAATCCAAGTGACCTTGCTTCATTTTTTGAATTTATGCCAAAAAAAATGCATTTGGAACCATAGTGCAATATATAAAACAGAATTAAAACTCAACTCATAAGGTACAATGCAATTTAGTAATATTTCTAAGAATTAGAAATACGAAATATAAATTCAAACCTAACGGACATTTTTCAAGACTTGAAAAGTCCTACTAAGGGTTGCAACTCTAAGAAAATCTACTACAGTGTAAGAAATTACAACTGTGTTGGAAAAAGTTAAAAATAGATTCATTAAGTTCGTGCTAAACGTAACATATGGGTAATGAAATGTGATATAATTCCCGTTCGCTTTTTCACCTTAATGTACGTTTAAATAGCTGATCTTAATCTTACACACCTACAGTGACAATCGAAGAGTGCTGACGAAGGAAGGGTGGCTTCTTCCGAAAGCTGTCGACATCTCCACTTAGCCTGTGTTGTCAATTAATTTTTTTCAGATTTTCTCATTGTACAACAAAAATAATTATTTCTCAGAAATAATTAATATGGACTCAAACCGAAATAAATAAAAAACTTCAGTTATAAAATATAAAGTCCAAAAATATATGAAACAGAATTAAAATTTGTAAAAAATTTTAGTATTGATTTACCAACGCCTGCACTAGATCATTTTGGACTAAAAAATTAGTTCATTAGTTAAATTTTTAGTATTGTATACCCACGTTGTTTTTTGGGTGTAAGTCAAAAATATTTTACAACTTATTTTTGTCACTCAAAAATATTTTTGCACTAAAAAAAAAAATACACTCGAAAAAATTTTACACTCAAAAAAAATGTTACACTCAAAAAAAATAGTAAATTATTATTTTTTTAACATATTACTTTTTTTACAGAATTTAAAATATTTCTAATCAAAAATGTTATTTTATTCACGTTAAAAAATGTACTATCCTTAAAAAGGGCATTGTGGAGGGTATTCATAGATTCGGCCAAGTCGAATTTAACTTTTCTACTTGTTTTTGACTTTCATAGAAATTTTAAAAGTTACAAAGCGTTATTTTCCAAATTTATGGAAAATTTATGAAAAAAAAAATAATGTAGGGTACCCAAGTGAGCAAAAGCATTACCAAAACTTTAAGTTTATGCACATTAAAATAATGTTTGGACAATTTTTCTTTTAAAATGTTACCTCGGTAGTGAAGAATATCGTGGTTATTGACGAATTTATAAAAAAAAATCAAGAATCCTTCGGAAATCCAATTTTTAGCAAAAAATCGATTTGTGCGACCTTAAAACTTTTTCTGAAAAATCTGAAAAAAATCTCAAAAATACTTTAGCCTATAATCTTTCAAATTATGCTTAAGCATTCATGAAAATCGAAAAAGGTATTTTTTTGGGACGCCCTAATATACACTTTACAAAAGTTTGGATGATTTTTTTTTTCAAATTTACGTATCGTCGCATGGAGTCTGCAGTTCCGCACTTGTTTGTAAGTTTGACTATCACTACTTTGTTTAATTAAAAATCGACCCACGTTAAAACAAAGATATTCTGAAGACCCCATAGTGTTGCATTTATGTTTTAAAGTGTTTTTTTTTTTTATAAAATATACATATAGAGAATATTATGAATATAAACAATATGAATAATGTAATTGCCTTTAAGCTAATTGAGTGCTTAGTTTAGCATAAAAAAGAAGTTCATCATTCATTTGGTCACGAGTAAAGACAAGACAAGATACAATACCAAAAGACAATTGTGGGCCAAAATGCCAGAAGCACCTTTGGTCTTCTTTTATGGTTTTGTGTTTTTTTTTTAAACGGAAGCAACTACTGGTTATTAAGAAAACAAAAACTAACATTTAAAGACCTAGATTTTGACAAAGACTTTGACAATAATAACAAGTGTTGTACGAGTAAGAAAGAAAATATTGTAGTTAATTATGGAATTGTACTTAATTTTAGTACAAGAAAAATGTATAAACTAAATATGTTTATAATTGCTTTGGAAAATAAGTAAGTTTTCACAATTTTCAAATTGAAATAGGAAAAAAGTAAAAAAAATTAAATTCGACTAGACCGAATGCATCAATACCCTCCACAATGTCAAACAAAGAAAAATTAAATTCGAATCTATGAATGCCCTCCCAATGCCCTTTTTAAGTGATAGTAAATTTTTTAACGTAAAAAAATAAAATTTTTGATTAGAAATATATTATTTTGTGTAAAAAAACTTTTTTTAAGTAATTTTTGAAAAAAAAAAATAATTTACAAAAATTCTTTTTGAGTGTAAAATTTTTTTTGAATGTAAAATTTTTTTTGAGTGTATTTTTTTTTTAGTGTAAAAATATTTTTGAGTGACAAAAATACGTTGTAAAATATTTTTGTGACTTACCAATGTTTTTTAACAATTTTTAACGTGTTTTCAACACGTGAATTTAAAGTGAAACTAATCTGAAATTCACGGTTTTGCTAATAACTTTTAAACCACTGGACCGATTTGGCTGAAATTCAATAAAAGCCAGGCCAGGGGAACGACAAATATATATGCCAAGCTGCAGCATCCTTAGAATTGCCTTTAAAAAATAAGCGCGTTTTTTATCTCATAAATTCACGAAAAACCCTTGCCGAAAATCAGTCTTTTGCTCATAACTTTTAAACCACTGCACAGTGGCCGAAACACCCAATCTAGCGGCGCTTACTTCGGAAATGTAAAATAATAAAGCCCAATGCATATTTGTGATAATAAAACTTATAAAGAATTTAATTTTTAACCATATTTATTTATGTCAGTGTTTTTATGTATTTTGGGAAATTTATATGAATATCGGGAGTGTGGTCTGTATGAGGACAAGAAGTAAAAATGTTCCGATTCCGTTAAAATTTAAAGTGATTATTTATGGCTACAAAAAATATTTAACAGTCGAATTTAAAGAGGATATTAGTTTAAATACCATTGTTAGGGCTTTTTAAGTAAAACTGAAAGGGGAAATTAACATGGGGACCATTGGATAACATGGACCGATTTCGTCAAAAATTTAACATGTTTTGTTCTTTCGATAAAAAATCTTGAATTTCAAATTTTAACCAAATCGATTGAAAATTGTGGTCTGTATCGCGTTTATACTGTTTATTTGGACAGTCAAATAAAACCCTAAAAACCGAACAACTTGCGCGAACTAGCACGCTATACTGAAACGTCACAACAAAAATAACACAAAATAATAAACAAAACAGGAATTGGACCGAATACGATCGAATTTCAAAAGTTGCAGTCCATGAAACTATAGTTTATATCACAAATGTCAACTTCAATAATGCACTAATAACAAACTAGATACACACAGAACACAAACATTTATTTTTTAGTTAAAACATACCTTTTACTTTCAATTAAAACTTTTTGGCTCAAAATGTATAAACAATTGACTTAAAAGTGTCAAGAAAAACTCACTGAGTAATTAGGCCCCAAATTCCTGTAATACACTTGCTGCAGAAAATGTATATTTGACAGCTTACGGCTGTGCGAATATTGAAAGCAAAACGAAAGTAAAAACGTAAATTTTTTCTGTAAAGTATAGGTAAACGATACAGTGCAAAAACATTTATCGAATTGAATTTTTTAATTTTGACTTAAGCGCCGCTAGATCAGTGATTTCGGCCACAGTGCACTGGACCGATTTCGCAATATCAACCTGACCAGGTAAATGCCCAAAATATATGCCCAACTTCAGGAGTCTCCGTAAAGTCTTTCAGAAGTTAGCGTGTTTTTAACAGACGGAGAGACAGACGGACATCGCTAGACCGTCTTAAAATCGATAGAAGATCATAATATATATGGGGCATTCCATGTCAAATCGGACACTTTGAACAAATTTTTTTTTAAGATTTTTTCAATTTGTTTACAGTTTTTAGTACCCTTCGAAAACTCCTTCGTGGTAAATTTTCAGATTTTTTTGATGACCCGTTCAAAAGATATCGAATTTTTAAAAATTGGTAGTTTGTTCCTTTACTCAAACTTCTTTTCCTCATAACTTCTTTTCCCCATAACTTCTTCAATAATGGTCCAAATTTCAATGTTTTTTCCAAAATTTTTGTTTTTTTACGTAAAAAAAAAATCCCAAAAAATTCTTAAAAGCGCTCCAGTATGCGATTTTAAAGTTTTAAAATTTAAATCTCATTTTTGAAAATGTATGTACACTTCGATTTCTTTTTGAAATTTTTTTGTGTAAAACTTCTATCAATTCTACAAATTTTTTGCTCAGGAGGATCGTGGGATAACGATTATTACTATTTTTTAAAATTTTTTGAAAAAAATTTATTGTAATTTTTTAATCTTAAGATCATTTTTACTGCTCCAATGGTGCGTCATAGAGGGGTCATTTAAAATACCGACCCCCATTAATTTTTACGTCTTAACATTTCTTTGGAACAAACTAATACCCTATCTTCAATTTCTAAGAGGGCTCCCACACAAAACGACATTTTTTAAAATTTGCTCCAACCGCTCTAACTGCCCTAATAGTGCCCTTAGAGCACTATTATTCAGAAAACTACAATCGAAATACACAAAAGCACAACTGAAATTCAGAAAATCATAATTAAAATTCAGAAAAGCCAAATTGAAATTTATAAAAGCTCAATTTAAATTCATAAAAGCTTAATTGAAATTTAGAAAAGCTCAATTGAAATTCCGAAAAGCCCCATTGAAATTCATAAATCGTAATTGAAACTCAGAAAAGCGCAATTGTAATTCAGAAAAGCTCAATTGAAATTCACAATTGTCATTTTTCTAAATTTCAATTGTGATTTTCTGAATTTTAATTAGGCTTTTCTGAATTTCAATTTTGCTTTTCTGAAATTCAATTATGCTTTTCTGAATTTCAATAACTGGGCTTTTCTGAATTTCAATGGTGATTTTATGAATTGTAATTAAATTTTTCTGAATTTCAATTGCGCTTTTCTGAATTACAATTATGTAGTGTTTGGGGTCCGGGAATTCCCGGGTCGGATTTCCCGGGAATTCCCGGGAAAACACTGACGGGAATTCCCGGGAATTTTTTTAATTTTTCCCGGGAAATCCGGGAATTTTGTAAAATAAACCTTTTTACATAAAAACGTTTATTTTACTTTAAATTTTACCATTTTTTTTTACATACAGGTATAACTAAATTTTATATTTTTTGTATTTTTTCTATTTGGAAGAACAGTGCAAATATATATTCATAGGAAAACGGACCATGTGTAAAAAGTATGTTAATATCATGAAAAAACGCAAAAAGTAAAAAAAAAAATATAAAAATTTTGAACCTAGAATTAACATTTCCAGAATAAATATTAAAAGTACTGCCAACTATATTGTTTTTTTCTCGAATAACGCAGTTTTATTTTTTTTTGCTATTTTTAGCTATTTTTTGCGATTTTTTGTGAAGGAAAAAGTTGCAATATTTTTTTTGTTTTGTTTTATTGTATTTCAGGATTTTTAACTTTTATGTTTTAATTTTTTATGTTTTAATTAATTGTTTATCTCTAATAAAACTGTTTTTAATAAAAAGATAATAAAATTTTAATGTTTTTTATGATTTACATTAATAATGAAAATTTCCCGGGATTCCCGGGAATCCCGGGAAATAAATAATTTTTTTGGAAGAACAGTGCAAATATATATTCATAGGAAAAACTTGAAAAGTCAAAAAATATACGTCGGTTAATGATAATTTTGCTAAGACTGTATAAAAAACATAAACATTTTGAACCTAGAATTTACATTTCCAGAATAAATATTGAAAATTCTGCCAACTATATTAGTTTTTGCTCGAATAACGCAGTTTTAAATTTTTGGCGATTTTTAGCTATTTTTTGCGGGGAAAAAAGTTGCAATATTTTTTTGTTTTGTTTTATTGTATTTCAGGATTTTTAACTTTTATTTTTTGATTTTTTATGTTTTAATTACTTGTTTAACTGTAATAAAACTGTTTTTAATGAAAAGTTGGTCAAATTTTAATGTTTTTTATGATTTATATTAATAATAAAAATAAATTATTTTTTTCCCGTTTCCCGGGAAATTGAAAAGTCCGGGAATTCCCAAACACTACAATTATGATATCTTAATTTCAATTGGAAGGGTCGATCAAGGTAAATTTTTTCTAAATGTTACAAAACTTCAGCTTAAACGAAAACTACATAAAAACCAAATACTACCGCCGTAGGGTGTTCAAATGAAAACGGCTTAATTTTCAAGTGAAAATAAATAATATTACAAACATTTAACACTCACAAGGGAAGTATCTCAACCCTTATGAACCGATTTGCCTGAAACTTAAAATATATATCAAAGAGACAATTCTAAGGTTGGGGTGTCTCGGCTTATCGGCCATATCGGGGATTTAGGGGTCCAAAACATGGGTCAAAAAATGGCGAAAAAATCGTTTTTTGGATTTTTCAGCCATTTCTTTCTAAGAAACTATATGATGTTTACATATGAGAAGAAAGGTTTTTTTAATGCCTATCCAACGGTGGCATAACCTTGTAAAAATTCGGCTTCTTTAAATATTTTTTTCAGGAAAATGTGTAAATTTTGGGGGGTACTTATGTGAAGACATAGACCTACGTAATCCATATGGATAAGAAATAATCTTTATTAAATTTAAGTCGACCCGTATTTTTGCCCTAGATGATATTCCTGTTAGTTCGGAAGTTATCAAAATTTTCCCGAAGGTCCACATGGTTTCATAAGGGGACAACGAAATTTTTAAACACCGATATGGCCGATAAGCCGAGACACCCCAACCTTAAAATCGTCTCTTTAATATATATTTTAAGTTTCAGGCAAATCGGTTCATAAGGGTTGAGATACTTCCCTTGTCAGCTGATTTGTGGAACGTTTTTTTTATTCAAGCAATTATAAAAACATTAAGTAGACTGTGTCTTATAATTGTGATTTTCACAACAAGAAGGTTTAAAATAAATAAATTGTCATTTTATTATTATTTTAAAGTTCAAGAAACTGTTTTTTTTTTTACGTTATCACTTAAAACCTTTTATTATTTTTAAATTTTTATTTTTTATTTTTTTCTTAAAAAACCTTAAATAAACTTTAAAGAAAGTTCAAGTATTTTTTTTACAAGCAATACATAAACATAAAAAATTTAAAATTACTGGAAATATTTTTTTTTTTGTTAAAAACAAATTAATATTCTGCACAACATTTGCAATTAATAATTTATAGACACATTAAAATAATATGTTTAAGTATGCTAATAGAATATTTAATTGCTAAAAAAAAATTATGGTTGGTGAATAAAATTAAACCATAAAAGAATATTTATTTAGAGTAAAAATTGTGTTAAAACAAATTTGCCACAGAAAGTGAAATTTAATTTTAAAACGTTTTTTTTTTAAATAATACAATACCAAATATCTTTAGGGTTTACTCAACATATTGTGGATTTCTATGTGAATTTATTGAATGCCTAAAAGTATGCTGTAGATTTTGTTTTGAAAAAAATTTTAACGTTTAAAAACCACCAACAAGCAAATGATTAATAGTGATGCTAACTTGCTGTTTTAATAAAAACGTTTACTTTACGAAAAAAAAAACAGTCAACAGTCAGAGCCATAAAAGAATTAACTCCTTGATACAATTCGTCGGTGCACCAACCAGAACCGCTAACAAGGGAAGTATCTCAACCCTTATGAACCGATTTGCATGAAACGTAAAATAAATTTAAAAAAGACAATTCTAAGGTTGGGGTGTCTCGGCTTTTCGACCATCGCGGATTTAAAGGTTCAAAACATGGGTAAAAAAATGTCGAAAAAATCGTTTTTTTGATTTTTCAGCCATTTCTTTTCAAGGAACTATATGATGTTTACATATAAGAAAAAAGGTTTTTTAATGCCTATCCAAAGGTGGCAAAACCTTGTAAAAATTCGGCTTCGTTAAATAGTTTTTTCATGAAAATGTGTAAATTTTGGGGTGTATTTATCGGAAAACATAGACCTACGATGTCAATATGAAAACAAAATAATCTTAATTAAATTTAAGTCGACACGTAATTTGGCTCTAGATGATATTCCTATTAGTTCGGGAGTTATCGAAATTTTCCCGGAGGTCCACATTGTTTCATAAGGGGACAACGAAATTTTGAAACACTGATATGGCCGATAAGCCGAGACACCCCAACCTTAAATTCGTCTCTTTTATATATATATTCAGTTTCAGGCAAATCGGTTCATAAGGGTTGAGATACTTCCCTTGTAAGTGTATTTAAAAATGTTGGTACTTTTGTGCTGCTTTTTTTTAATTTAAATAAATATAAATAGAAAATTTGCAATATTGCAATAATGCTGATTTGTAAGCCCCGCCAAAAAATATTGGCAAGCGCATAGCGGTTCTGGTTGACGCACCGACAAATATATCTCAGTCGAATTAATATGTTTTTGCTAATTCCTGATATACTCTCTGCGAAATTGAATTAAAACCGTGCGCGGGTACCACGGGGGTGGAGATAGCCCGACCAAATTTAAAAAGAAAAAAAAGGAAAGAAAAAGCAAAAAAAAGACGAACGAATAATACTTTCTTAAAAAATTTTCCAAAAAAAATTTAAAATCAGAAAGTTTTTTATACCCGGTGAAAAATGGTACAAATATGATCATATATGCGTTCATACAGCGTCATGTATGTCCATATATGTTGCATATATGAATATATATGACACTATATGAATGCATATATGATCATATTTGCAACATATATGTCCATATACGTAAAATGAGGGCATATGAACATATATGACATATATGCTCCATATATGTCCACATATGTCATATATGAGCATATGCCCTCATTTTACGTATATGGACATATATGTTGCAAATATGATCATATATGATTGCATACAATTTCATTTATGACCATATATGCTCATATATTTACATATATGCATCCATATATTTACATATATGTATCCATATATGCACATTTTTCACCGGGTAGAAAAAAATCTGAACATGTTTAAAGGAAAAATCTAAAAATTTTTACAGGAAAAAATCTGAAAATTTTTAAAGAAAAAATGTGACTAAATTTGAAACTTTTTTGTGAAAAAATATCTGTCCATCTAGAACAATGGTTCTCAAGCAGTGGGTCGCGACCCCCTAGGGAGTCGCGGAAGAGTTTCAGGGGCGTCGCGAACAAATTTGTCGTGAATAAGCTAACCAAGTAATATAATAATAACAAAAAAATTTACAATCCAAAAAAAAAAATTTTGATTTGTATGGAAAAATGATTTTAAAGGCCCCGCTCCTCTTTAAGTCCCGTCGCGTAGGGTAGGCGTGATCGTAGGGGCGTAAAATTTTTCCTGAGTTATTTTTAAGTCAAATGGAAAAAAATGAGCGGGTACCGTCTCAACATTTCCAAAATAAGAGTTTCAGGGGGGTCGCGAACAAATTTGTTAAAACCTTAAATTTTAATAAATTTAAAACAATTTTTTTTATTGTTGTGTAATAAAAATATACAAATACTTTTATTAAAGAAAAAATAATTTTTCCATCACATAAGGTCCCTCTGTAATCACTGTGCAGTTGTTAATTTATCGGGATGCCCAACACTTATTTGTGAAGTGTTTTTGCTGAGTCTGGGATCTGATAGTTCGTTTTCTATTGACTTTTCGATGGTGATTCCAAATCTGGGTTCCAAATTTTTCTAGTGGGTTCCAAATTTTTCTAGTTCGAAGTTTGGCTTTGTTAAATATTTTTTTTATGAAAATGTGAAAATTTTGGGGGGTATTTATATGAAGACATAGAGCTACGATGTCCATATGAATACGAAATAATCTTTACTAAATTTTAGTCGACACGTATTTTTGCTCTAGAGGATATTCCTGTTAGTTCGTGAGTTATCGAGATTTTCCCGGAGGTCCATATGGTTTCATAAGGGGACAACGAAATTTTGAAACACTGATATGGCCGAAAAGCCGAGACACCCCAACCTTAAAATCGTCTCATTTATATATATTTTAAGTTTTAGGCAAATCGGTTCATAAGGGTTGAGATACTTCCCTTGTAAGAAAAATTTTTCAGAATCTGAGACTTTTTCTATAAGAAAAATATCTCAGAATCTAAGACTTTTTCTATAGAAAAAATGTCTCAGAATCTGAGACTTTTTCTATCGAAAAAACGTCTTAGAATCTGAGACTTTTTCTATCAAAAAAATGTTAAAATCTGAGACTTTTTCTATAAAAAAAAATGTCTTAAATTCTGAGAATTTTTCTATAGGAATAATGTCTCAGATTCTGAGACTTTTTCTATAGGAAAAATGTCTCAGATTCTGAGAAACGTCTCAGATTCTAAGACTTTTTCTATAGGAAAAATATCCCAGAATCTGAGACTTCTTTTTTATAGGAAAAATGTCTCAGAATCTGAGACTTTTTCTATAGGAAAAATATCTCAGAATCTGAGACTTTTTCTATAGACAAATTTCTTTGAATTTGATTCTTTTCACGTAGGAAAAATTTCTCTTATAGAAAAAGTCGCAGATTTACACATTTTCTATACGAAATATCTGATAGAATCCGAGACATATTCTTTAAGAAAATTTTTAATTTTCTTTCAAAACAAATGTTGACCCAAACGGCGGTTTACAACACAAATATGGCTTAAACGGTCCTGAGTGAGAACTGTTTTCAAAAATTTTTTTTTGGGAAGTACCAAATATATATACAATCATTTCCTTGTTTGGACCGATGACCTATTTTCAAGAATTTTTTACTCTCACAAAAATTCATGGGGTAGAGTAGGTTTGTAGGACGGACTTGATAGAAGAATGCCTATATCATATCTAGAACTTTCTTAAAATTGTTTGCAATGAAGTGTTCTTAAAAATAAATTAAGTTTATTATTTCTAAGGGTGAAATAGTAGTCCGGTCAAAATAGACACAAAAAAAGGCTAACCTTGCATTAACTCGCATAAAGCTGAAAATTGGCATAGACCTTCAGTTCACGAATACAAATAATATGTGAAAAGTCCCCGTTGATCCGATGCTTGCTAAAAAAGATATTCGAGGTCAAAGGTCAAAAATATACGTTTTTTGCATTTTTTTCGTAAACGGTAAATATATCGCGAAAGTGGTTAAAGTAAAAGTTGTAGATTATTAAATTTCCTACAAAAAACGTTCTTATACTTTTTTGCTACGACCCACCATTCCAGAGATATTCCCGTTTGAAATACTGGATTGGATGCCTACGCCGCCTGCATACAGAATTATACGTTAAAAAAATAATTTTTTTTGTTTGTTTCTGTTATACATTCAAAATTTAATCTATATGTACAGTCTACAGCTGGTATAACCTTGAGCGGCAGCTGGTTTCTACCAGATCCCCCCGTTTCCCGGGTAGACGAGTACCCGAGCTACCCGGGAAGCTCAACTACCCGGGATTACTACCCGGGTAGTTGAGCTACCCGGGTAGTTGAAATTAACTTTTTTTACGTTTAAAACCGTTTAAAATCTAAACTATTATTAGAAAGTATAGCAAAGTTATATAAATTTGAATGGCGAGATTGCAAGGAATAACCTCACAAAATTTTGTGTAAATCTAACTACAACTGTGGCTTCGGCACACAACTACCCGTCTCGGCTCGTCCACTTTCCATACAAATGTGTGAAAAAGTGTACAATTTTCAAGTTTGAAGTCATTTTATGAAAAAATTTTCAAAGAGACTTGTTAAAAAAATTACATGGCTGGAATCGGCTTATAATTGTTATTACTTGTTTAAAATTTCAAAAGAATCCGATGAAAATTGTGGCCTGGTCATACTACTACCCGTCCCGGGTCGTCCACTTTCCATACAAATGTGTGAAAAAGTGTACAATTTTCAAGTTTGAAGTCATTTTATGAAAAAATTTTCAAAGAGACTTGTTAAAAAAAATACATCCTGGAATCGGTATATAATAGTGATTACTTGTTAAAAATTCAAAAAGAATCCGATGAAAATTGTGGCCTGGCCAAACTACTTTTCGACTACCCGTCTAGGCTAGTCTACTTTAAAAAAAAAAATTTAAAAATCCAAAAAAAAAATATTTTTTTTTTACTAATTAGTATTGACTATATTCAAGGACACCAAATTTCAAATTTTAGTGCAATCCGATGAATTTTGTGGCCTGGACATACTACTAACCGTCCCGGCTCGTCCACTTTCCATACAAATGTGTGAAAAAGTGTACAATTTTCAAGTTTGATGTCATTTTATGACAAAAATTTCAAAGAGACTTGTTAAAAATATTACATGGCTGGAATCGGCTTATAATTGTAATAACTTGATTAAAATTTCAAAAGAATCCGACGAAAATTGTGGCCTGGCCATTACTACCCGTCCCGGCTCGTCCACTTTCCATACAAATATGTGAAAAAGTGTACAATTTTCAAGTTTGATGTCATTTTATGACAAAAATTTCAAAGAGACTTGTTAAAAAAATTACATGGCTGGAATCGGCTTATAATTGTAATTAATGGTTTAAAATTTCAAAAGAATCCGATGAAAATTGTGGCCTGGCTATACTACTACCCGTCTTTTGTCATGGAAAGTGGACGAGCCGGGACGGGTAATAGTATAGCCAGGCCACAATTTTCATCGGATTCTTTTGAAATTTTAAACCATTAATTACAATTATAAGCCGATTCCAGCCATGTAATTTTTTTAACAAGTCTCTTTGAAAAGTTTTTCATAAAATAACTTCAAACTTGAAAATTGTTCACTTTTTCACACATTTGTATGGAAAGTGGACGAGCCGAGACGGGTAGTTGTGTGCTGAAGCCACAGTTGTAGTTAGATTTACACAAAATTTTGTGAGGTTATTCCTTGCAATCTCGCCATTCAAATTTATATAACTTTGCTATACTTTCTAATAATAGTTTAGATTTTAAACGGTTTTAAACGTAAACAAGTAAGAGTGTTAAATTCGGCTGTGCCGAATCTTTTATACCCTCCAACATGCAAAAAAAAAAAAATTGCAGGGACGTTTTCTTTTTTTTTTTTGGGGGGGGGGGTCGGATATGGTAATAGGGGGGGTCGGAAGTGGTAATAGGGGGGGGGGCAAATTTCCTCTCGAATATGTGTTTAAAAATTCATTTTTATGCTTTAAAGAAAGAAAAATAATTTTATCATTATTTAAAAAAAAAAATTATTCCACGCCCATAAAAGGGGGGCGGACCAAAAAAACGACATTATCTAACTCCCTGGGTCTAAATGCACGACTTTGAACTTCCTGTAGCATAAAAATGTTGCATTTGTTAAACAAAAACACAAAAAATCATGTAAAAAAGTGGTATTTTTCATGGGTTGGTTTAGTTCTCTTATGGGGAACTTTTTCCCCCTTGGTCCGATTTTGCCCATTTCCGAACTTAACCTGCCTAGGAATATAAGACATATTCGTGCCAAACATCGGAAGTCTAGCTCGTTTATTTTGGACTGTATCGTGTCCTCTACAGACGGACAGACGGACGGACGGACGGACATCGCTAGGATGTCTTAGAATCGATCACTGATCAATAAAATATATACTTTATAGGGTCCTAGACCGATATTTCAATGCGTTACACACGGAATGACAAAGTGAGTATACCCCCATACTGTGGTTGGAGGGTATAAAAAAGTTAATTTCAACTACTAACTAATCCCGGGTAGTTGAGCTTCCCGGGTAGCTCGGGTACTCGTCTACTCGGG
This sequence comes from Pegoplata infirma, assembly GCA_963921195.1. NCBI lineage: Eukaryota > Metazoa > Arthropoda > Insecta > Diptera > Anthomyiidae > Pegoplata > Pegoplata infirma. The sequence goes on along the minus strand of OY992539.1, from coordinate 90,772,698 downwards.
AAACGGGGGGCTCTGGTAGAAACCAGCTGCCGCTCAAGGTTATACCAGCTGTAGACTGTACATATAGATTAAATTTTGAATGGATAACAGAAACAAACAAAAAAAAATATTTTTTTAACGTATAATTCTGTATGCAGGCGGCGTAGGCATCCAATCCAGTATTTCAAACGGGAATATCTCTGGAATGGTGGGTCGTAGCAAAAAAGTATGAGAACGTTTTTTGTAGGAAATTTAATAATCTACAACTTTTACTTTAACCATTTTCGCGATATATTTACCGTTTACGAAAAAAAAGCAAAAAACCTATATTTTTGACCTTTGACCTCGAATATCTTTTTTAGCAAGCATCGGATCAACGGGGACTTTTCACATATTATTTGTATTCGTGAACTAAAGATCTATGCCAATTTTCAGCTTTATGCGAGTTAATGCAATTTGAAATGTTTATTTTGACCGGATTATAGAGGATTTATGAAAATTTTCAAATTCTGATTTTTTGCTCAAGGAAGACGCAATTTTAAATATCATTTAAAAACATTTTTTTTAATTTAAAATTTGTTTAAAATGTTTATAACATTTAATTTTTCTGCTTGAGAGATTTAACGTTAAAAAAATTTTATTGAGGAAATTTTCATTTAATAGTTTTTTTTACAACTCTTACGAATGTTATAAAATAATAACAATAAAAAAATAAAAAAAAACTCTTGACTCAAATTACGACACGCGTGAGGAAAACCTACAATTTTTCACACTTTTGCACAATTATAAAAAAAATAATAAAAATATAAAAACTTACATAACAAATTAAGAGTGAAAATAGAGAAGAGGGGGTATAAATAACAATAAAACACTCAAGAAAAACCACAACAGTATGTTAAATATAAAAAAATATACACTGTGTAGTACAACAAGTGCGTAATTAAGTGTAATTTGAGATTATTAAGGAAAATGAAAGTAAAGTAGAAATTATTTCACTAAAGTCTATGTATGTAGTTAGATAATTTTGTGTGTTTGTACTTACATTAACATAATTTTCACGTTTAATATCATCAATATCATCACGCTTCGAAAGACGCCTCTTCCAATCGTCTTCGCCGCTTTTTTGTAAAGCCGCTAAACGGTCAGCTATGGAGCTGGTTTTTGATATTGAACGTTGATCGGGACCCATGACCTTGAAGGAAGTAAAAAATTTGTTTAGTTCAAATTATACACTTAAAATCAAAACTGTGTAAAAAATCTATAAATGACTAAACAAAAAATGTCTCAGAATCTAAGACTTTTTGTAAACGAAAAATGTATTTGAATCCGAGTTTTTTTGATACAAAAAATTTCTCAAAATCTGGGGGGACTCTTTCTATTCTAAAAATGTTTTAGAATCTTTGAGAATTTTTCTATATGAAAAATGTTTCTGAATCTAAAACTTTTTCTATACGAAAAATATCTTATCTCTATACCAAAAATGTCTTAGAATTTGAAACTTTTTCTGTACGCAAAATGCTTTAGAATTTGATACTTTTTCTATACGAATATGTCTCAGAATCTAAGACTTTTTTTATATGAAAAATGTCTCTGAATCTTTTTCCATGTGAAAAATGTCTCAGAATTTAAAACTTTTTTTATACGAAAAATGTCTCAGAAAAATTTTCCATACGAAAAATGCCTCAGAATCTGAGACTTTTTTTATACGAAAAATGTCTAAGAATCTAAGACTTTTTCTATACGAAAAATGTCTCCGAATCTCAAAATCTGAGAAATTTTTCGTATAGAAAAAGTCTCAGATTTTGAAAAATATTTCGTATAGAAAAAGTTTTAGATTCTGAGTTATTTATCGTATAGAAAAAAAATTGTCGTATATAAAAAATCTCAGATAGAAAAAGTTTCATTTTCCGTGTAGAAAAAATCTCAGATTTTGAGACATTTTTCGTATAAAAAAAGTCTAAGATTCTAAGACATGTTTGGTATAGAAAAAGTCTCAGATTTTGAGACATTTTTCGTATAGAAATTGGTAGGATTCTGAGACATTTTTTATATATTTTTCATTTCTATACGGAAAATGTCTCAGAATCTGAGACTTTTTCTGTACAAAAAAATGTCTCAGAAACTGGGATTTTTTCTTAACGAAAAATGTCTCAGAATCTGAGACTCTTTCCGTACAAAAAAATGTCTCAAAAATGACCCTGAGGCTTTCTATATGAAAAATGTGTCAGAATCCTGGACATTTTCTATACGAAAAAATGTCTCAAAATCTGAGACTTTTTCTATACAAAACATGTCTAAGAATCTAAGACTTTTTTTATACGAAAAATGTCTCAAAATCTGAGATTTTTTCTACACTGAAAATGTCTTAGAATCTGAAATTTGTTCAATCAAAAAAAATTACTCAGAATCTGAGACTTTTTATATACGAAAAAGGTCTCAAAATCAGTGATATTTTCTATACGAAAAAAATTTCAGAATCTGAAATCTGAGACTTTTTCTATACAAAACATGTCTAAGAATCTAAGACTTTTTTTATACGAAAAATGTCTCAAAATCTGAGATTTTTTCTACACTGAAAATGTCTTAGAATCTGAAATTTGTTCAATCAAAAAAAATTACTCAGAATCTGAGACTTTTTATATACGAAAAAGGTCTCAAAATCAGTGATATTTTCTATACGAAAAAAATTTCAGAATCTGTTTCTATACGAAAAATGTCTCAGAATCTGAGATTTTTGCTATACGAAAAAAGTATCAGAATCTGAGATTTCTCTATACAAAAATGTCCAGAATCTGAGACTTTTTCTATACGAAAAATGTCTTAGAATCTGAGACTTTTTCTTTACGAAAAATGTCCCAGAATCTGAGACTTTTTCTATACGAAAACTGTCTCAGAATTTCAGATTTTTTTTTTACGAAAAATGTCTCAGAATCTCAGTTTTCTTCTATACGAAAAATGTCTCAGAATCTGAGATTTTTTTTATACCAAAAATGTCTCAGAATCTGAGATTTTTTCTATACGAAAAATGTCTCAGAATCTGAAACTTTTTCTATAGAAAAATTTTTCAAAATCTGAGAATTTTTCTATACGAAAAATGTCTCAGAATCTGAGATTTCTCTACCAAAATTGTGTCAGAATCTGAGACTTTTTCTATACGAAAAATGGCTCAGAATCTGAGACTTTTTCTATACGAAAACTGTCTCAGAATCTGAGACTTTTTCTATACGAAAAATGTCTCAGAATCTGAGACTTTCTATACGAAAAATGTCTCAGAATCTGAGACTTTCTATACGAAAAATGTCTCAGAATCTGAGACTTTTTCTATATGAAAAATTTCTCAGAATCTGAAATTTTTTATACGAAAAATGTCTCAGAATTTGAAGCTTTTTCTATACGAAAAGTGTCTCAGAATTTAAGACTTTTTCTATACGAAAAATGTCTCAGAATCTGAAATTTAAAAATGTTTTAGAATCTAAAAATTTTTTATGCGAAAAATTACTCAGATTCTGAGACTTTTTATATACGAAAAATGGCCCAGAATCTGAAATTTTTTCAATAGATACGAAAAATGTCTAAGAATCCGAGATTTTTTTAATACATACGAAAAATGTCTCGGAATGTGAGATTATTTCTATGCGAAAAACGTCTCAGAATCTAAGACTGTCTCAAATTTTTTCTATAAGAAAAATGTATCTGAATCTAAAAGTTTTTCTTCCAAAAACCTAGCCTTGATAGATATATTTTCCGGGAGGTGAACCTACATTTCAAATTTCAAGTCGCTTGTTTCAGATGTTTGGACTGAGTGATGATGAATCAGTCAGTTAGGCAACTAACTGACTTATTTTGTATAAAATTGTCAAATTAAATGTCGTCAACTTTCAAAATAATCGCTAAAAAACTTTAAAAAATTCACCACTGATGTCAATTTATCATCACTGATTGCCAGTGTTAGCATAAGCAGCGATTTTACAAAATCGTTAGCGATTTTTTTTAATAGACAACATTTAATTTAGCGATTTTTATTTATTCTGTATGACTTTTTTGAAAAATCTCGGAATTTAAATAAGAGTCTTCACAATTTTTTTGTACTCATTCTTTAAAACTTAAGATTTAATACTTACTTCTGTTTGACTACGTCTTAGACCGCCTTGTAAAAATGCTGGTAAGGCGGTTGGTTGTTTAAATTCTTGTTGATCTTGTTCTTCTTCTTCGGAAATTTGTTTTGGTAAATTTGTTTCTGGCTTAATATTCGATAAGTCTTTTAAATCTTCTTTGGTCTCATTTGATGAGGATGTTGATCCTACATGACGTAATTTAATGAAACCACCCGTTAAAGGAGGTAATTGTGGACCAATGCCAATAGCTATGCCACCAGGTGGAGGAGGAGCGGCTACTATGGATGAATGACTTTTACTTTTGGCTATGAGTGTGCTGTAAATAAAGAAGAATAAAAAATTGGATATTATTAAAATAAACCGTTTAATAATTATAATTTCATGTGAATAGAATGTTTATTTCTTAAGTCATTATAAATTCTATTGTGCAAACCTCCAGTTTCTGTAACACGAACGTCTATGACATACAAAGAGTTTAAAAGTAACAAAATATTTGTTAAATTTATATTTCGTTTGAGACTAAATAGACGCGACAGTAGTGGTTTATAACCAAAAAAACGGGGGAAAACTAAACGATAGCTATATTCAGCAAGGTTTAACAAAACATGGCAACTCTTTTAAGTAATGGCAACTCTTTTAAATAATGTTAAAGGGTATATGACACTAGCTTTTTTATACCCTCCATTTCCAAGGGAAGTCTCCCTAGTGTCACCCGCGGATCTTTATGGAATTGGTTTTATTTTATAGAGCAGAAAAAATCAGGGGATACGTATTTTTTTTAGCGGCCCAAATTCATAATTAGGGGGTAAAAAGGAGGGGGGAAGACAAGGCAATTTTTCAGTTTTTTTCGTTTATCTTCTATATTATGCAAATAAACCTACTCATGTTACATACCAAATGAAAGGTCATTGGAAAACCTATCTACGTGTGCTAAGAACGGGTCCAAACATGCACAACTTTTCGTCATATTGAGTAAAATACCAAAATTGTAGAACATTTTTGTTAATAAGTTGAAAAATATTAACTTCTTTGGCCCGTTGTTAGCACCACGAGATATGTATTTTTAATACCTTTGATCTGATACCACACGTGCCTATATTAATTTTGTTTAAATAGGCGTAAATCGTAAAAAACTGAAAAAGGTCAATTTCCCCCATACAAATCTACCCGCCCTAAAAATGAGTTTGGGCCGCTAAAAAAAAATACTTGAATTAATTTTCGTTCTTAACAACATATCCAAATTTCATGAAGATCGGAGGTTGACACCAGGGAGACTTCCCTTGTTAGTGATAGAGGGTATATATAAGTTTGTCATTCCGTTTGTAACTCATCGAAATATCGGTGTAGGACCACATAATATCCCTGCAAAAAAAGTCATTTCCACTTCCTAGTGGAGTGCTTTAAAACTATAACAAATGTAATGAAATACAACAAAAAAAAAACAAAAAACACAAGACAAAAACACACAAACATTCTTTTCTACTCCAAAAATCATATTTATTCAGTTCTTAACTCATTACCTTCCGCGACACTCCCATACAAATGTAAGTAGATATTCAGTAGTTAAGAAGTACTCCGGGAAGTAGTTGGAAGTTGTTTGAAAACTCGGAGTACTTCTTATCTACTAAATATCTACTTACATTTGTATGGGAGTGTCGCGGAAGGTAATGAGTTAAGAGCTGAATATCAACTTTTTATGGAGTAGGAAAGAATGCCTTTGAGTTTTTTCCTTGTGTTTTTTGTTATTTTTGTTGTATTCCATTACATTTGTTATAGTTTTAAAGCACTCCAAATAGAAGTACTCCGCATTGTTGAACAGTGATCGATTTTAAGACATTCTAGCGATGTCCGTCTGTCTGTCTGTCCGTCTGTGGAAATGGTGATCACGGTCAAACTATTAAACATATATGACTAAGACTTAACATAATTACTTGTTGTTGCCTAAGTAGTTTGGTATTGCATTTGAGCGATATCGGTTCAGCGGTTCAAAAGTTATGAACGAAAATGTAATGACACCTCGAAAATTTTGGTACATTCAACATAACCTAAAAATACAAAATGCTTTAATTCGGCTGCTGGTTGACACATGTGAACAGAATTGATCACCAAATGGTATTTAAACAAGTACAAACATATTTTTTTACAAAAAAAAAAAAAATTCGCCGAATTTTTTTTTTTACCAAAATTTTTTTTTCGCGGGTTTTTTTCAAATTTTTTTTTTGTTTTTTTTTTTGGCAAATAAACTTTTGTACATTGTGGAGGGTATCAATACATTCGGCAAGGTCGAATTTAACTTTTTACTTTATTGATATTGATGACATGTTAATCACATTAGAGAACAGCATTACCGGGATCGGTAGTGCTGGGCTCTAATATGATTTACATTGCTGTCAATATCAATCCAATACAAAAAATAAGCTAGTGTCATATACCCTTAAGGACTTATTTTTTTCCACATCTGTCAAGTGTCGCATCTGCTAACTCTGTGCGTTCGTGTTACAAAAACTGACGTTCAGTAAAAACTTCTTTCAAACTTTCCCACCTCTTTTGTCTGTGATCTTATGTGGCCTATTACGGTGATAAAGATGATGCATGAATGTTTCATTTCATTCATTATTTTTTTCATTTACTTTTACATAAATATTTTTTTTATTAATACATAAATCGTGACCATGCACTTCACAAGTTAATGAGATTTCATTTAATTTTTTTTTTTGTACATTTCTTGTGTTGATTTTTCCGTTGTTAGTTTAAAATTCACTTCTAACACTTTTCCTTGTGGCAAATAATATGAAAAAAAATGGGAAATCTATGTAAAGAGTTGCCAACAGTTTAAATAAGTAGTCATTGAAAGAATATTTGTCAAAAATTATTATTTAGGGATGGTTAATTATCACATTATAATCAATGATTAGTGCACGAAAAAAATATTATAGGTTCATTTTTAATTAAATCGTTGTTGCATTAATAAAAAATTTAATTGTATTGACAATTAAAATAATTGATATTTTACTCAACAATACAAATTGTCAATACAATTAAATTATTTGTTAATACGTTTTAATTGAAAACAAATCAACATAACCATTTTTTTGTGTGCTAATCAACGTTTACAAACTTCAAATTTGTATGAAGTTAATCAATGATTAGTAATAATCATTGATTAGCTTTTGATGAGTTACCAGCACTTAATATTATAAAGAGGTAATCTTTGTTGTAAGAGGTAATCTCCAAAACTACGACTTAAAAAATGTTTTTACCAATATTTAGAATGGTCCTTCAGGGTGGTCATATGCTAGGATTAATTCAGAAGACTTAAAATTTAAAAATTTTGAAACTACGTTTCTGATTTCAATAACGTTTTCATTAATATTTAGACTGAATTCAAAAATGTTTTCCCCAATATTTTAAATTATCCTACAGGGTGGACATAGGCTTAGTTTCATCGAAGATACCTCTTTATACGACCTATTTAGGCCAAAAAATCGTAAAACTTAAAAATTTCCTTAACAACTCGTCCGATTTAGAAATATTTGGAAAAAAAAGTACCTTTTGGAAATTCCGATTCTAAAGAGAAAAAAATGTTGTCTTCTTAAGAAATTTAAAATGTGGCATCTTTCGGCCCAACAAAAATTATATGAAAAAAGTACCTTATGGAAATTCAGATTAAAATTTTGTATCTCCTAAAATAGTGTTTCTAAAAACTGGAAATGTGGAGTGTAGGATTATCCAGCATTCTGACAAAAGTACTTATTTGAAAGTTTCGATGTAAGTAGGGTAAAAAAAAGTACTTTGATAGTTTGTCGATCTCCTGAAATAATGCTCATACCAATTTAATTCTTGAAATACAGAATCCTTCATTGGAACGTTCTTAATCAAGGCTTTAAGATATTTCTGACTCTACGAGGGTAAAAATTGTATATGGGTACTTTTTCGATTTTATAAAATAATGGTCTTATATAAATTTTGAATCAAGGATCTTCCAGCAAAAATAACATCTTAAAAAAAAAAAAATTTGGGAAATTTCGATTCTACAACATTAACAGATGCAATTCGAAAAAGATCAATTGTACTTCGAAAATTCTACTTGTAATTCGAAGATTCCATTGTTAATTCGAAAATTCCAGTTATAAAATGAAAAAGATCAATTGTAATTTAAAATAGATCAATTGTAATTCGAAAAATATAAATTTAAATTTGAAATCAAGACTACATGTGTAATTCGAAGATTCCATTTGTAATTCAAAGACTCCATTTGTGATTCGAAAATTCCATTCGCAATTCGAAAATTGTAGTTGTAATATGAAAATGATCAATTGTGATTTGAAAAAGATCAATTGTAATTTAAAATAGATCAATTGTAATTTGAAAAGGGTCAATTTTTATTAGAAAAAGTTTAATTGTAATTCATAATAGATCAATTGTAACTCGAAAAAGATCAATTGTAATTCGAAGATTCCAATTGTAATTAAAAAAAGGTCAATTGTAATTCTAAATAGATCAATGATAATTCGAAAAAGAGCATATAAAAAAGATCAATTCCAATTGTAATTCGAATTAAAATTAAAATTACAATTTGAGCATTTGAATTACAAAAGGAATTTTCAAATACCAAATGGAATATTCAAACTACAAGTTCAAATTACAAACGGAATCGTCGCATTACAATTGGAGTCTTCGAATTACAAGTAGAATTTTCGAATTACAATTGATCATTTTCGAATTACGTTTGAGAATGGTGTGTTAAAAAAGCACAAAAAGCGGGTAAAATTGGAAAATTGACAGTTTTAATAATTACACAGCCCTACAAAAAAAAAAAAAAAACGATTGGGTCCCAAAAACTAGTTCCACTTTATTTTTTATTTTTTCCTCAAAAATGATTAGTCTCTACATGAATATCTATAGTTTAACCAATAAACACCCACTGGCCCATTTCAAGACCGACATACAGCAATACACCACCAGAGAACCACCACCACGTTTTTCAAATAATCTTATATTTTTTATACCCTCCAACCACATTATGGGGTTGGAGGGTATATGCGTTTGTAACGCATCGAAATATCGGTCGGGGACCCCATAAAGTATATATATTATTGATCCATGATCGATTCTAAGACATTCTGTGAATGCCGTCCGTCCGCCCGTCTGTCTGTAGATGGCACGATGCAGTCCAAAATAAAAGAGCTAGCCTCCTGAAATTTTACACGAATATGTCTTATGGTCCTAGGCAGATAAAGTTCGTAAATGGGCAAAATCGGACGGGGGGAAAAAAGTTCCCAGTAAGGAACTAAACCAACCTCTAAAAAACACGATTTTTTAACGTGTTTTTTATATTTTTGTTAAACAAATGAAATATGTTTATGCAAGAAAAAGTTTAGAGCCCAGCGCTAGGACCGGAGGGACTAAAAAATTTTGTTTTTTTGCCCTGCCCCCTTTATAGGGTGTGGATAAAAAAAAATAGTTTAAATAATGATAAAATTGTATAATTTTAGTGCAAAAAGCATAATAAATAAATTAGTAAACATTTTTCGAGAGCGGGAAGTGTCCCACATCGCCCCCACCGAATCCCCCCTCCCCGGCCCAAAAATACGCCCCTGGATTTTGTTTTTAGCATGTTAGAGGGTATAAAAGATTCAGCGCAGCCGAATTTAACACTCACACTTGTTTTATATTTGAGGAATCATTTGGATTTCGCAAGACCATACGTCGTCCATCTAAAACAAAAAAGTTTTGAAAAACTCAAATGCGCAGTGACGAAACAAAAGTCAGCTTTTTTGGATATGAACGACGTATGGTCTTGCGAAAGCCAAATGAATCCTTAAATATAAAACAAGTGAGAGTGTTAATAAAATAAATGCACAATTTTCACACTAAATTTAAAGAGAGATATTTTATAACAATAAGGAAATTTTTCTTTGGAGCCAAATTATGAGCAGTTTTTTTTTTAATTTTAATAAAATTTCTTTAAGTTTAAGGGACTTTTTTTTTCAGTATAGGCAAAATACTTTTGTGAAAGACTGTAGTTTTTGAAAAAATAAATTACAATTTGCGTATTGCTGCATAATACAAAAATATGCACTTAAAACCAAAATATACAAAAATATGCAAAAGAAAAAAAAAAAATCGATGCCAATTCAACTTAAATTTTGGAAAATAATTGGTCGATATCATTTTTATACTATCCACAAAAAACATGCATTCCCATGGAAGTCACATCCCTAGAAATAAGACATCATTGTCTTAACGAGACATGTCTGAGCTTTATCCTCGACTTATTTTTACGTCGTCAACATATCGGGTTTATCCGCTATATGTTGCCAAAAATTACCAAAACGGCGATTTTTTTTTAAATTTGACCTTAATTTTCTTAAAAACTTGATGTGATTGAAAAGTTTGGAGATCGGATTTTTGACGAGCAGAAAATATATATTTTAAGGTAGCGTCCAAGTCGTATTTGAGTAGTTTAGTAGTGTTATTTTATATTGAAAATTTTGTTGTGATTACCGTAGAATGTATCCTAGAATCTATTGCAATGGGAATCAGTTTCAAAAAATGTTTCTGGGAGAAGTAAACAATTGGTAAAAGTGGGGCACAATGGTACTTTTTACATCTATTGAGATAAAGACTCCAGATTTTAATATTTTTTCACTTAAATATTTTTTCACTTAAAATATTTTCCACTCAAATTTTTTTCTCAAAATAAAGACTCCAGATTTTTTTTTTATTTCTTTAACGCATGTTATACTCACTTTTTTCACTAAAATTTTGTTATGTTTTTAAATATTTTTTCACTTAAAATAATTCGAACATAATTCCGGGCTAAACGGGTCTATTTTAATTGCATTGTTTTAAATATTCTTTACCGTTTTTATGAAAGACTTAAACGACCACAATTTAAAAGAAAAATAAGATTCCGCAGGGAAGAATTTTAGAAATGGGGACTCTTATCCCAATTCTTTTTTATTCGGTATTCAAAATTATGGTAACGAAGTTTTGGGCGGTCATGCAGGTTATAAAATAATCTTGTTAACTGAAAGATATTGAGTGTGTTTTTTTGGACAATTCGGCGATTCTAGTAGAATCCCATTTTATCTTTTTAATTCTTATTAAATAATAATTTTTTTTAAGTTTAATTATTTTTTTAATACCTTTAAGAGGTTTGTAAACTTTAGTTAGCTTAATTTTTTATTATTAATTTTTAAATTATATGTCAATTAATTTTAAATTCTCATTTTTTTTTTTTTTTATCAATATCACTTTTTGCCACCATTTACAACACAACCGTTCAAAATGAAAATCACTAACAAACTGAAAACTATAAATTTTGAAAAATAACCTCAAACTAACACCTGAAACATACAGAACATACATATTACAAAACATTTAAAGCTAAAACCATAAAATAAAACAAAAAAAAACTAAAATTACTACTAACTACAAAAACAAAAAATACAAAAATATCCTGTAAATCTTAGTAAATGTACTTAACACCCATAATACGCGTTGTAGTTCGATACCTAAGCGCAGAAATAGCCAGCCGCAAAATAGCAACCCACCTATAAAACAAAAGCACCTAACATTCGATGGATGGACAGACGGACATTCGTTCGACCGTCCGTAAATTTATTGTTTACCTATTTATGACACACGTTAGATACCTTTAAAAGTTGTTAACTACTGCTAGGCAGGTATTAACGAAATAAATTAAACAAAAAAATTATTTTAAAAACAAACACTTGCCAAATAGTCAAGAACAACACAAAAACCATAACAACTTCAAAAATTATTTTGTTTTTCTTGGTGTATTGTTAATTAAAAGAAAAAAATAAGAATTTATTATTTATCTTAACATCCCAGCAAAAATTGGCATTACTAGTAATGGGTTTTGTAATCCGAAACAGATGTTAATAAGTAGTTACTTATTGAATGAAACACTAATTATTTTAACAAGGGCGTGAGACAAAAATAACTAGTGAAGAGTATGGAGATAAATAAGTAGTTACTGCCTCGGATTACAAATAAGGTGTAAAAACCCATTACCAATAAGAAGTAAAATAATTAGTTAATTAAAACTTTTGAAATGTAACTTGTTTTTACTAAAACTTAAAAATTGCGTAATTTTCATTAAGTTTTTAAGTACTTTTTAGGTTAATTGAATTGTAAAGACTAAAAACTGCAAGTGCAAGAAGATATTATTACTTAGAGGTGCTTTTTTAAAATATTACTGAGAAGTAGTTACTTTTGGGCTTAAAATAATGTTAATTGTAATTAGTACTCATTATAAATAATGTACTTGGTAATGATTACTTTTCACAACTCATTACCATGTTTTTGCTGGGATTTAGCACCTACGCCTAATGACAACATTTAAGGAGTTGTAAATTAACCCTTTAAGCTCGTAGTTGTCTTGAAGTGTCAATAGGTTTGATTAAAATGTTGGTATGTATCATCGAATTTCATGGTTTCATTTGCATTCGTTTTATGGTCAACAACTAAAAGTTATCTTCGGCCTAGCCGAATGTAATGATACCCTCCACAAAGCCAAAAAGATTAATTGAAATTTTTTTTTTTGGAAAAAAATTCAGCGGAAAAACTAAATTTTTGCTGGAAAATACCATCCTGTGTCTACTTCTGTTCACATACATACATCAACCAGCACCCAAATTAAAACATTTTGTATTTTTAGGTTACGTGGAATGTGCCAATATGCCAATTGGATTAAAATGACTATAACTGTGTTATAGTCAAGCAGAAATTGACGACGGTTATAAAAAAAAGCGTTCTGAAAGCACTGTAACAAAAAAAAGAACGTTCTCAAAACGTTATTTTCGAACGCTTTACGAGCGTTTTCGAAAAGCGTTCTGAAAGCACTGTAACAAAAAAAAAACATTCTCAAAACGCTTTATTCGAACGCCTTGAGAGCGTTTTCGAAAACCGTTTTGAAAGCACTTTATTAACAAAATACATGTTCGTTTCAAAATTAAATGGTTTTAAAGCAGTTTTTGCAAACGTTTTTAAATTTTTTTCGTAGTACATACAAGTATAGTATTGTTATAAAAACATTTTGTTAAATCAAATTAAATAATTTTTCCCTACCACCACATTGAAAACGCAAAATTTTGAAAACATAAAACATTTTTTAATTTGTAAATTTATTTTAAGTTTTATTATTATCATTTATGCAAAAGAGTTATAGCAATTGTTTCGTTATAAAATTTACAAATAATGCATTTAACTTCTACAATATGCACACTGACTTCAATAACATCTTCACGTAAATTTTTAACGTTATAAAGTCCTATTTCTTTTGATGGAATTAGATAGACAAAATAATCGTTTATTTCATTAAAGATGTTGCCTTTTAAATATCATTAATTCCATGAGAGACCGAACAAAATCTGACCAGGGGTCTTTGAAGTTTTCCAATATTTTGCACACACAAGCGCTATGGAACCATTTAAAGATATCATTTATCAGATCCAAAGAATTTAAAAATTTCGCGATTTTATTCGCGATTTTCAAAAAAAATGCAAAATCTGTGTAACTTTGAACAGCTATATATTTTTAAGTACTCATTGTATCTTTATGAAATAAAGCGCATAATGATAGTACGTTAGTCTATTTTTACATTTAAAAAGATGGAAAAAGTTGGTGGTTCAAAAGTGCATTTTAAATGCAAATGCAGTTTTGAAGTGCATTTTGCGAAACTTTTATTCCTTTTGATTTTTTTTTTTATTTAACATTATTATTTTCTTCATCATTTTTACTAGAAAAAATGTCCTCATTTGCTGAAAAAGGTTTCGAGTTTCCAAAAAATAGCGCAATTAGAAATGGTTTCGACATGTAAAATGGTGAAAATACTTTGCCCATTACTGACCAAAAACCTTTTTTTGATTTGTTAAATATATCCATGCCATCCACATGAATAATAATTTCGATTTTTGGTTCAGTGAAATTCTTGGGATGAATTATTTTATTTAGAGTTTCCTTTATTCCGAAAAATTTAAAAACTCCTAATGTGTCATCCATACTCCTCATTATTTTACTGTCACTTCTAACGCCTGATGTTCCAAGTAAGGTTTTGCAACACTTCGGAAGTGATGTATAGCCTTCAGATCTAAATATTATTAGTATTTCATCAATACATTTTTGTTTTTTTATTTTCTAAAATACTTTTATAAAAAAAATATCTACAATTAACGAATAAAAAAAAATATCAGCTTTATATGAAGTCCTTTAAAGTACTGTTTTTTCTTATTTCAATCGCTGGAAAATATCTTTAATTTTTGTATTTAAGCTCTTTATAAGTGCTTTACTTTTGGTTTTTAAAGCGCTTTCATGACTTTAAACAAAACGTTCTGAAAGCACTTTTTTAAAACGCTTTTAAAACGCTTTAAACCTAGCGTAGATCGATGTTATCATTCGGATCATCTGAAAGCGCTTTGAAGATGGTATATGGAACGCTTGTAGAACCGTTTACAGCGCTTTCACAGCGCTTTTGCGATTGTATTTTTCTGACTGGGTATCCTTTTGCAACTTGACAGGTGAAAGTATTTTGTATTTACAAATTACCATTATAAATTTTAAAGAAATCGGATTAGTTTTACTTGTAGTCCCCATACAAACCACCTTCTCGATTTTCACATAAATCTCTAAAATTTCATAAAAATAGTAAATACTTAATTAAAACTTTGTCTGAAGGTGTAAAACGCTTTCTTTTGTACCCTTATCAAGTCCGATTTTAATTGGTCATTTGGTTTAAATGTTGGCCCCATATACAAATTTTGCACGATATCCAGGAAATCGGTCTATTGCCAACAAAAAGAAGCCCATTTTACTCAAGTTTGGTTTGTGTGTTTTCTACACTTATTTAAGGAATAACTAAAGATAGATCGAATCGGTCCATGTGTGGACTTGGGATCCAAATATATATATATATATATATTACATATTACATTCTTGTTTAATAAAAATTTAGATAAACATTAAAATTTTTAAGTACAATGAGGGTCAAA
This sequence comes from Pegoplata infirma, assembly GCA_963921195.1. Lineage (NCBI taxonomy): Eukaryota > Metazoa > Arthropoda > Insecta > Diptera > Anthomyiidae > Pegoplata > Pegoplata infirma. The sequence continues at coordinate 90,757,586 of OY992539.1, read as the reverse complement.
AAAGTACACTTTTTAGTCATGTCAGTACAATTTTGAAAATGTAATTTATCATCCATGGTCCTTACATTTTTGTTTCTAAAATGCAATACCAAACTGCTCGGGATAACAATAAATTAATAAGTTAAGCTTCAGCAATATCTGTGCAAAGTTTTGCCCGTAATCGCTATTTCCACAAATAGACGGACATCGCTAGAATGTCTTAGAATCGATTACTGACATTGTTGCCAACTTGAAGGTTTTCCCGCTAAATCTAGCGCTTTTTGTTTGAATTTAGTGGGGGAAATTTGGTTTTAGCTGGAACGGTGTTTTAGCGGAAAAATCTAGCGCTTTTTTTTGATTTAGCGGTGAAAAATTGGATATAGCGAACACGGTGTTTGATAAAAATTGTGATATTAATTCACAAACAATGAATGACATTCAATTGCCACATTGAGTATTTAAAATTTGTTTTGTGCCTAATCAAATTTTGAATTAACTTGAATAGAATCTTGTCTATAAAGAGGGTAAAATTCTTTGATTGCATTTATCAGAAACCCATATTTAGTATAACGATAGTTTGACTGATCTCCAAATTTAAAGATATTGAAAAATTGGACCAAATTGAAATGGAACTAAATATTATTAATAAATTAAAATTTTTTTGTTGAAATAAATCAAGATTTTAAATTATTTTTTTAATTTTCAAGATTTTGAAATTCTAATTTTAGAAAAAATTAACGATAATAATATTGCGTTAGAGGTTTTTTCCTAATTTTTATTTTTTTTCAATCAAAAACGCCAAGTTTGTAGGTTTTTGGCGCTTTTTTCGTAATTTAGAGAGAACATTTTATTTTTTTGGCGGTTTCTAGCGCTATTTATTGAAATTTATAGGTTTTTGATGAAAAATAATTGGCAAATAAATTTCCCGCTAATTTTTTTTGCGGTGAAAGTCAATTTGCGTGAAAAAAAAATTTGGAGGTTTTTTTTTTAATTTTTCTTTTATTTTTTAATAAAAAACGCCAAGTTTGTCAGTTTTTAGCGGTTTTGCACGGTTGTCAGCTGTTAATATTTTTTGGCGGTTTCTAGCGCTTTTTTATTGAAATTTAGAGGTTTTTGATGAAAAATAATTGACAACAGTGATTACTGATCAATAATATATACGGGGCATACCATGTCAAATCGGACACTTTGAAAATTTTTTTTTTTAGATTTTCCCAATTTGTTTACAGTTTTTAGTACCCTTCGAAAACCCCTTCGTGGTAAATTTTCATATTTTTTTGATGACCCGTTCAAAAGATATCGAATTTTTAAAAATTGGTTGTTTGCTCCTTTACTCAAACTTCTTTTACTCATAACTTCTTCAATAATGAAAATGTTTGCACTCTTCTCTCTCATTTTTGAAAATGTTAGCACTCTTTGATTTTTTACAAATTTTTTTGTGTAAAACTTCTATTGATTCTACAAATTTTTTGACCAGAAGGATCGTGGGATCACGATTATTACTATTTTTTATAATTTTTTGAAATTTTTTTTGTAATTTTCCAATTATAAAATCATTTTTACTGCTCCAATGGTGCGTCATAGGGGGGTCATTTATAAGACCCCCACTAATTTTTACGTCTTAACATTTCTTTGGAACAAACTAATACCCTATTTCCAATTTCTAAGGGGGCTCCCACACAAAACGAATTTTTTTAAAATTTGCTCCAACCGCTCTAACTGCCCTAATAGTGCCCTCAGAGCAACAAAATGTATGACCGACCCACAATATTTTTTTAGTCCAAACATCTTCTCTGAACACACCTACCCTCTATCTTTAACTGTTATGTTAAGGCGGTCCCCATACAATTTTTTTATTTTTTGTAAATTTGTTTTATTTAATCAGCTTCTACTGGTCCAGTGGTGCGTCCGAGAGGGGTCATTAGTGAGACCGACCCCCATTTATTTTTACACTACAAAATTTTTTTAAAACATACCTACGCCCTATCTCAACTCCCTAAGTAGGCTTCCATTCAAAAATACATTTTTTAAAATTTGCTCCAACTGTTATTTGTACGGGAGCCTACTTAGGGAGTAAATATAGGGCGTAGGTATGTTTTAAAAAAATGTTTTAGAGTAAAAATAAATGGGGGTCGGTCTCAGTAATGACCCCTCTCGGACGCACCATTGGAGCGGTAGAAGCTGATTAAATAAAACAAATTTACAAAAAATAAAAAAAATTGTATGGGGACCGCCTTAAAAGTTAAAGATAGAGGGTAGGTGTCTTCAGAGAAAATGTTTGGACTAAAAAATAATGTGGATCGGTCATACATTTTGTTGCTCTAAGGGCACTATTAGGGCAGTTAGAGCGGTTGGAACAAATTTTAAAAAATGTCGTTTTGTGTGGGAGCCCCCTTAGAAATTGGAGATAGGGTATTAGTTTGTTCCAAAGAAATGTTAAGACGTAAAAATTAATGGGGGTCGGTCTTATAAAGGACCCCTCTATGACGCACCATTCTAGCAGTAGAAATGATTTTAAGATTGGAAAATTACAATAAAATTTTTTCAAAAAATTTAAAAAAATAGTAATAATCGTTATCCCACGATCTTCCTGGGCAAAAAATTTGTAGAATTGATAGAAGTTTTACACAAAAAAATTTCAAAAAAATCGAAGAGTACAAACATTTTCAAAAACGAGATTAAAATTTTAAAACTTAAAAATCGCATACAAGAGCGCTTTTCAGAATTTTTTGGGATTTTTTTTTAGAAAGTACTTAAAAAAACAAAAATTTTGAAAAAAAAAAATTTGAAATTTGGACCATTATTGAAGAAGTTATGATTAAAAGAAATTTGAGTAAAGGAACAAACTACCAATTTTTAAAAATTCGATATCTTTTGAACGGGTCATCAAAAAAATCTGAAAATTTACCACGAAGGAATTTTCGAAGGGTACTAAAAACTGTAAACAAATTGGGAAAATCTAATAAAAAAGTTTTTCAAAGTGTCCGATTTCACATGGAATGCCCCATATATTATATGGGTGTTTTTGTTTAACAAATGCAAAATTTTTATGCCACAAGAAGTTCAAAGTCCTGCATTTGGACCCAAAGAATTAGAAAATGCCGTTTTTTCGGTCTGCACCTCTTTTATGGGCGTGGAATAAAATTTTTTTAAAATATTAATAAACTTGTATCACTTGTGTATAACACATATTCGAGAGGAAATTTTCCCCCGCAATTACCACTGCCGACCCCCCCCCCCCCCAAAAAAACGCCCCTGGGATTTTTTTTTATTTTTTTGCATGTTGGAGGGTCTGAAAGATTCGGCACAGCCGAATTTAGCACTCTTACTTGATTTAAATAACATCTTAAAATGCCATTTATCCAATATTTTAACATGAATTTAAATTTAAAATGTTTATAAACAGAGGGATAATGAAATTTTATTATTTCTTCTAGGTATAACACAAATTTAATTTCTATTCTTTTTTTAACCCTTCTATCGTTTTGGGTTAAGCCCATCGTAAATGATTTCACTTAAAATCATAAAAACAGGTAATTGAGTTTTAACATAAAATCTTAATTTTTGCTTTTTTCTCAATAATTTAATTTACGTATTATAAATTATGACTGTTGAAATATGTAATTTACTTGTTTTTCAAAACCAAAATGTAATTGGTTTTTCTATTACAAGTTTAGTAAATACCCGAGTAAAAATGAGTTTTTAAAAATTTAAATGGAAAATATTTTACTCCAAAATTTTTATTTTTAAACAACCAGCAAACTTTAAAAAAACTTGTGTCAAAATAAAATTTTGATTGTCTACAAAAATGTTCACTAAAATTTTGTGTACCCTCCAACTTTAGTATGGGGTTATACACACTTTGTCATTCCGTATGTAACGCATATCGGTCGAAGACCCCATAAATTTATCCATGATAGATTTTAAGACATTCTAGCTTTGTCAGTCAGTCAGTCCGTCTGTCTGTCCGTCCTTCTGTAGTTAACACGATGCAGTACACAATAAAATAGCTAGACTCTTAAAGTTTGTAGACAGGTAAAGTTCGGTTATGGGCAAATCAGACCAGTGGGTTGCCTGAAAAACGACAGTTTTTTAGATTTTTTTTTGACCAACACTTAGGGGATGCCCCCTATATATGCATTGCATTGTGTTAAGATCAGGAAAGATGGGTATGAAAAGGAGGAGCAAGGGAGTAGTATTTGTGGATATTTGACTTGAATCTGTAAATGTTATAAGTGTCAGGAAAAACGTGTGCGGGAAGTCTGTTCCACATACGTATAGTTCGGCTAAAGAAGGAATTCTCTCTATAGTGTGTTGTGCGGTCCGTAGACCAAAGTCCTGTACTTGAACTAAAGACGGGCGCGTGAGTTTTGACTCACACTCACTCAAGCTCACGACAGGAATTTTTGAATCACGCACACTCACTCACAACCATATTTTTTCCACTCACACTCACTCACAATCACGTGAGTAAATTTAATTTAACTCAAACTCACGTGCACTCACGCAAGCCTCACTCCCACTCACGTTGACTCACACTCACGAAACTCTTATTTATAAAAAAAAAAATTTCAAAAATCTTTAAAAATTTTTTTAAAGTTCAGCGAAATTTTAATTTTTTTTTTGCTTTTTTAAGCCAAATTTTACAATTTTTTGTTGCTTTTTTTGGTACGAAAGGAAATATGAAGAGCAAATAAATCACGCAAGCTCACGCAAAAAAATCGACTCACGCACACTTACTCATGCAATTTTTTTCCCCACTCATACTCACACTCACTCACAATCACGTGAGTAAAATTGAATTCAGTCACACTCCCGCGGGATCACGCGAGAATCACGTGAATCACGCTCTAATCTGCTCATGTGCCTATCTCTAACTTGTACCAAGAAGATTATAAAATGTCGTTTTTAAGCCTGCCTCTTTTTGAGGGCGTGGACAAAAAAACAATAATTTAAATAATGACAAAATTGTAATACTTTAGTACACAAAGCAGAATAAAATTAACTTGTAAACATATACCGCGAAGTGCTAAAAGTAGTGACAGAACATAATCCCCAGGAACATAATCCCCATATTAGTTGTGGGGACAAAAACCCTTTCCAAAACGGTCATAATTTCAATGTGGATTATGTCCTTTCCCTATTGGGACTACGACCGAAACTTTTTCGGTTATAACCCCCATTCATATTATGGTGACTAAGTTCAAAACAAGTTCGGGCATAACGGTTATGGAGATTATGTCCGTGGGGATAATGTCATCCCACCTATAAATGAGAGCACTCTCACTTGTTTTTTTACCAAACGATTTTTTTGATTTTAAATTAATTTAGTGTTGTAAATTTAATATTTTTACTAGGGTAAATACACCTTACTTATTTCATATTTAAGATTATTAGACCAGTTTTTCTGCAATAATCAACTCAAATCAATTTAAAATTTTCTTTGCTAATATCACATATTACGAGCCAGTAATTCCCAACTAAAACATTGAGGATCCTAAACATCGACAAAATGCTTTAGATCAGCGGTTACCAACCTTTTTGGCTCGCGAACCCCTAATTTTAAATTTTATCAGAAATAATCCCGTAACTTTTCGAATGAAAAACCCTCGTATATACAATGAAAGGGCATTTTGAGCTTAACAAAATGGTACAAAAATTTCCACTCCATCACAACCCGTCTCAAAAATGCCCAAAAACACGTTTGTGGAGAACTTTGACATACATTTTCTCAAAAACCTTGCATCAAAGAAAAATTTAGGAACCATATTCGGAATCATTATCCAGAAATATCGCAAAAAATTCTCTCTAAATTGCGCAAAAGTACGTTTTTTGTGAACATTGACATCGACTTTCCTCAAAAACTAAACTGTTGCGTGCCCCCGCGGACAGTTTCGCGTACCCCCTAGTGGTACGCGTACCATAGGTTGGTAACCGCTGCTTTAGATGTTATAAAATTTTTAACAAAATCCAGAAATTTATTTTAAAATTAAATTCCCGTGAATCACGAGTGAACGTGAGAAAAATTAAAACAAAAAATGTTTGCTTTCGTGGGCGTCTAAAATGTCAACTTAACTACTTATTGTAAGGGTTTAAGTTTAAAAATGTAGAAATAAAAATTTATTTCCAAAGACTATAGACATTTCTGACATTCCCATATCGGTTTTAAACACTTCCACTATCAGTAGGATTTTAAATGTCGGTCATTTATTAAATTGTATCCCAGAACAACAATGTTTGGAACCTCTGTATTCGATTGATGGGTGTTTCTCTGACAACCATATATTGTATTATTAGCACATAATTCATAAAAGAAACAAGTTGTAGGCTACTTATTGCAAAAATAAAAATACTGTGGCGTTAACGGCTTGAAATACATTTTTCGCAATATTGTATTTATTTTTAATTAAACTTGAAAATTAACAAGTGGGTTTGTGAAAATCGTTTTATTTTTGTCTATGGAAATAAGAGTCTACACCAGGTTTTAGATGTTAATTGAAACAGATCAAAATGTAACGAATGGTCTTCGCAAACGAATTCTACAGAATCTAAGGTCGGTTAATTAAACTTTTCATTTTATAAAACCTTGAGGTTTGGTCCATAATTCAATTCCATTATTGTTTAATCCAAGGCAGGAAAAGAATCTGCGAAATTTCTATGTGGTAACGAATAAATTCCTTTAAATTCTGATTCGGTCATATGTGTGTGCTTGCATTTTTTTTTTAACAAATATGTCGCCTACATAGTTGTTCCATAAACAACTATTTTCATACCCATTTCCATGAAAGAAATATGCAATAAAACAAAATAAATATTTACAAACAAAAAAAAAAAAAATTGCATTGAACTAGTGAAAACTTGTTACCACAAAAAAAAAAAAAACAGCTCCACCGCACCAGCTAGACCCGGCCAATGTAGTCAGTTAGTCAAGTGTGTATGAATTGGAGTGTCACACTACTAACATTGTGACAAACATGCAAATGCGACTGCGTGACACGGTTACAAAATGCATTATACAAAAAAATAATAAAAAATCCCCATATATGCAACTAAAACATGTAAAATGCAGAGATTACAAAGAATGTATTGTTAAAATTTCGTTGGAATGTGTAAGGTAGTTCGCAGTCCTGCAAGCTCATCGGCTTTGTAATTCCCTCGAATATCTCTGTGCCCTGGGACGGTATGTCAAACTGCTTGACCATCTCAATTAATGACGTGCGTCAGTTAAGGGCAAATTTTTGTTTTCAGAAACATTGACTCTAGAGATTTGAGCGCGGCTTGACTGCTGTTGTAAATAAGGCACCAGTCAGTTACTTCCTTTATTACCAGCATCTCTGCCTGGTAAACACTGCAATGATCTAGCAATTTTCAAGGCAGGCTCAAGCTCTTCCGAATAGACTCTAAAGCCCAGTTATTCGTGAAGCTTCCTAGCAAAAATAAATCAAGATTTTGGGATTACAACTACTTTTTATAGCATACCGTAGCTCATCTAAAGAGCGCTCTTTAGGATGCAGTAAAAGTAAGGGAAACAAATTTAAATATTTTGTTAATGAAATTCTTTGTTGATAACAAAACTGATACGAAAGAATGCTCTAATTTGCGCTGAAAAGACACATGATTTCACTGTATTTTAAGAGCACTTTTTCAGTGAAACCAGCTTGCGCTAAAAACTGTGACATCGTTTGAATGAGCTTCTTAAATCGCGACCAAAATGTCTGCTGGATTTGATCCATCTGCGTAAAAAAAAAGTTAGCCTCCACGTCTTAATAGGACACTGCAATAGAAGAGCAGCGATTGTGGCTATAGTGCGATTTTGAAGATAATAGCAACATCATAAAATCTGGACTGTGCTCCCTTCATGAGACTTTTTGAGCGCCAATTTACCACTATGATAACATCCAGGAAGTCTTGGATGAGGGGCATTCCGAGTAGTGGAGATTCCATAGAATTTTACACAGATGAATCGAGGCTGCACGATCAAGCTTTGAAGTCTATGGATTGAGCCTGGCTCAAAGATTGCCAAATCATTGCAGTATTTACCAGGCGGAGATGCTGGCAATTAAGGAAGTGGCTGGCTGGTTGAGTTGTCTTGTTTACAACCACAGTCAGCATCTATTAGGACAGTCAAGCAGCGGTCAAGTCCCTAGAGTTAATGTTTCTGAAAACAAGATCTGCCCATAACTGCCGCACGTCTTTAAATGAGATGGCCAATCAGTTTGACATACGACTCATATGGGTCCCTGGGCACAGAGACATTCCAGGGAATTGCAAATCCAATGAGCTTGCAAGACTGGGAACTACCTTGCAGGTTTCAACAGAATTGGTATGTGTTGGTGTGCCTCTGAAGACTGCAAGCAAAATCTACGGCTTTGTTCCGCGACGGAGACTAATCAGAGTTGGCCAAATGAATGGACGTGTGAGACAACACGACAGATCTGGCCTTCTCTTAATCAGAAGCGCACAAGTGAGCTGATATCGCTTTCAAGAGAAGAGATTTCGAGAATGGTTGCTGTTAAATGTGCCGTCAAATGACTTTTACCGGAGTTGCAACTATCGGACACTTCATCTGCCATTGCCCGGGACTTTCTGGTCAGAGACTTGCTTCACTGGGATCTAGGGAGCTGCACGATCTTTCTGATTTGTCAGATGTCAAAATGACCCTTAATTTTATTCTCTGATATCCTATAAATTTTGTTCAACAATTTCACAATAGGAACCAAGATATCAGATTCTACACGTTTCCCCGCCGACTCGGAGCCATTTCTTGCATATTCATCAGCGAATTCGTTTCCAGCGACCCCACTATGGCAAATTAGATTAGCTTTACTTAGCTTTACTGTGTGCTGCCTGATTCGATGAAGGGCTCGTATGCAATTCCTTACACTTTACAGTGTTTGATTCTAAGGGAAACACTGCACAGGTCTGGAAGTCCCACTGAGGCCTTGATATCAAGGCATTCAGCGTATACTCCCGAACCCGTTCCCATCACCATCTTTGATCCGTTCATTGCTGACATCTTCATAAAATTTTCCAAAATCTCACCGATGACATGGCAGCTGTTGGTCAGCGGTTCTTTAAACGAGTTGTTGGGGACTGCTGACACGTCATTGACGACATTTTAAATAACTCACCAAAGGCAGAGTTGCCAACTGGGGTTTTGTAAGCAAGACGAGTTCGGTTTTGGCGGGATTAGCTCCCAGACCGTTGTCCTTTGCCAACGTTGAGAGTATCTTAAGCGCTGATTCCATGAGTTTGCTAATAGTTGGTAAAAATTTCCTTTAATTAGGATCACAACGTCATCAGCGTAGGCAACCACCTTGATACATATTCTGATAAGTGACTCGAGGATCTTATTTATTACAAGATTCCACAGAGGAAGGAGAGATCACTCCCCCTTGTGGAGTGTCCCTTGTAACTACTTTCCTCCCTTCACAATATCCTATCTTCAAGTTAATTGACCTGCTTCTCAGCATGTTGGCCGTCCATAGAGTAATCTGTGTACCCGTGCCTGTATTTTGTAGGGCATTGAGAATTTATAATATTTTGACATTGCTCAACGCGCCTTCCACGCCCAGAAATGATGCCAATACATTGTGAAGAGTAGCCTCAATCCACCCGACATTATCAGAGTCGTCTCAACAGACCTAGCTTTAAGATAGCTGCGTACTTCGGGTACTTCTCACAAAAACATCTACCTGGCTTTTCAGTGTTTTCAATAAAAACGAAGACAGACTGATAGGTCTTAAATCCTTTGCGGTATTGTATTCGGAGGGTATATACCCTAATTCTAGGTTATCCATAAGGATGCGCAGTAGTCATGGCATGATTATCCTGAAGGACACCTGCAAGAGTGACGGGAAAATACCATCAGGCCCTTCCGATTTGTAGGGCTTGACGGAGCGGACCGCCCACGTTATCTTGCATTCGTCCAACATTGTTCTAATGAATTCATTTACCGGGATTGTAGTCAATGAAACATCCACAATTAAATAAAATAAAGATTCCGTAGGTGATAGTTTTAGAAATGGGGACTTACTGGACGGGCATGAAAGTCAATTTTGAAAAAGTAAGAGCTTTTTTCCCCATAAAAGGTTTTAATTTTTTTAAGAATATACTCTTTAAAAATCTGCAATAAAAAACAACTTTTGTTGCTGTAATTGAGAGTCAATTGTATGTATTTCTCTATATGTAGACAACAAAACTTAGCATGCACTTACTTTTTTACATATTTATTTAATATTTACATACATATTTTTTTATTTTTATTTGATATAATAGAATAGAAAATGAAAATTTAGGTCAAATTTTAGAGAGAGAGAAAAAAATATTAAACATATGAATAATTTTTTAATATTTATTAAGTATTACAAGTGTTGAGAATGAATTATGAAATAATAAGAAACTTAAATGCATTTCAAATAGAAATTAAGTAGTAAAAGTGTTAAGTTTCTTTATGGAATTCTGTTTTCGCTGAACAAACATGAAATGAAAATTAATTAAATAATTCTTTTTTGTTTTTCTACTTATTTTGCTATTAAACAACGAGTATACAGAATGGAATTTTTAATAAATGGTTGAATGATCAATGATCATACTAGAAAATTGTTGACTTATAGTTAACCGGTTCACACTGAGGGTAAAGTATTTGAAAGGAAGATAGATTGAAATATTTTGTTTAATCTTAGAAGAATGCCAATTCTGGAAAATTATTAGATTCAGTTTTTTTATGATATTAAGGGCGCTTTAAATAGTTATATAAATCGGCAGTGGACGGTGGTTTGGCAGAAAATCTCAAAAAGATTGAACTTACTAGTTTCCAAGCAGGAATAAGAATTATGCTTTTTAATTCTGTTTCTCTGAAATACACTGAAATAACCATTAACACCATTTACAGATGTAATTCCTAAAGGATTTACTGAAATTCGAAGATTCTACTTGTAATTGGAAAATTCAATTTTAGATTTGCAAATAATATTTGATATTCGAGAGATCGCTTTCGGTAAAGGAGTACACTATGGTGGCCTTTCTTTATATAGAGAGGATTTGTAATAATGTCATTCTAGACTCGATAATTGTGGCATTGTCAGGTCTGGGTTACTCGTGCGTGGGATCGTTTTAATGGTGGAAAATCTACTTGCCAATAGACGTATAACGTCTGAATTGGGAGCGTTTGTCACACACACACACAGGGAGGTGTTCTGTCACCGCTTCTTTGGAACATGCCACTGAATTCAATGCTGCTATCTCTAGAAGCACGTGGTTGTCATGTTGTCGCATATGCTGACGATGTTGCGATAGCGGTAAAGCATCTGCCAATATTAAGGGTATATTTTTCAGGGTTCTCTAAAAGATCTGTCTAAATGGGCAAGAGGCCGTGGTCTGGGGGTTGATCCAAGTAAAACAGAGATTGTTTTGTTTACAAGGAAAGATAAGATTCCTGATTTTGATCCTATTTCTCTCAACGGCACTGAAGTCATCTTCTCAGATGGAGCGAAGTATCTTAGAGTATTTGTAGATAGGAAGTTGAATTTCAGGCGTGAGAAAAGCAATCATTGCTTTATATTCCTGTAAAAGGGTCATTGGAAACCGAGGGGTTTTAGCCCCAAAGTCGTTCATTGGGTTAATGGTGCGTCCAATTCTGCTATATGGAATCATTGTCTGGTGGCCTGCTTTAGAGACAAAAGGGACCAGTGTCTTCATCACGAAGGTACAGAGAATGGCATCGATGTGCATCACTGGTGCTCTTCGTACTACACCTATGGCTGCATTAGAAATCCTCCTTCACCTAATACCATTGGACATATTGGGTAGGCAGTATGCGGCTACGTCGGCAATTCGACTTAATACCACACTGCAATAGAGGAGCAGCGATCGTGGCCACAGCGCGATCTTGAAATACATAACAATACCACAAAATATGGACTGTGCTCCCGCTATGAGCCTTTTTGAGAGCCACTTTACTACTATTATACCATCCTGAGAGTTTTGAATGAGAGGAATTCCGGTTAGTTTAGCATCCATAAATTTTTACATGGATGGATCGAGGCTGCACGAACAAGTGGGATTTGAAGGCTATTCGGAGTAGCTTGGGTTTAGCCTGGCTCGAAGATTGTTAGATCATTGCAGTATTTACCAGTCAGAGATGCTGACAATAAAGGAAGTGGCTGACTGTTTGATTTGAAATGTCTTGTCTACAACATCTATTCTGACAGTCAAGCCGCGGTCAAGTCCCTGGATGGCTAGTTGGTAGCGTGCTAGCCTATGAAACAGGGGGTTGTGGGTTCGATTCCCACCAAAACCCTTGGTCGATTTCGCTACAACGAGACGACGGTCATTGTTACCAGTTCTCGGTTAGGTTAAAATTATTTAAAATGAGTTGTAAATAAAAATTGGAAGAATAAATAAAAACTGATCATTGGATCAAATTATTATTATTAAAAGTCCCTGGATTCAATGTTTCTGAAAACAAGATCTGTTCTTAACTGCCGCACGTCTTTAAATGAGATGCCCAGGCAGTTTGACATACGACTCATATGGATCTCAGGACACAAAGACATTTCAGGGAATTGCAAAGCCGATGAGCTTGCAAGACTGGGAACTATCTTAATGGTTCCAACAGAATTGAAATGTGGTATGCCTCTAGAAACTTGCAAACAAAATTTATGGCTTTGTTCCGCGTCGGAGACTTATCAAAGATGGGCACATGGTTGGACGTGTGAGGATACACAACAGATTTGGCCTTTTCTTAATCAGATGCGCACAAGAGAGCTGATATCGCTTCCAAGAGTAGAGACACAGAAGGTGGTTGCTTTAATAACCAGACACTGCTTTATAGAAAAGCACGCTGAACGGCAGAGATGCTGGAAATTAAAGAAGTGGCCGACTAGTTCGGCTGCAATGTATTGTCTAGAACTGCAGTCAGCATCTATTCTGACAGTCAAGCCGCGGTCAAGGCCTTGGAGTCAATGTTTCTGAAAACAAGATCTGCTCTAAACTGCCGCACGTCTTTAAATGAGATGCCCAAGCAGTTTGACATATGACTCCCTGGGCACAGAGACATTCCAGGGCACAGAGACATTCCAGGGAATTGCAAAGCGGATGAGCTTGCAAGACTGCGAACTACCTTAAAGGTTCCAACAGAATTGGAACGTGTTGGTATGACTCTAGAAACTTGCAAGCAAAATCTAAGGCTTTGTTCCGCGGAAGAGACTTATCAAAGATAAGCACATGGTCGGACGTGTGAGGATAAACAACAGATTTGACATTCTCTTAATCAGAGGCGCACAATTGAAGGTGGTCTGTAATTACCGGACACTGCTTTAAAGAAAAGCACGTTAAATGATTGAATGTGCCGTTAAATCACTTTTGCCGGAGTTGAATGGATGAGGAGGATTTGGAAACTATCGAACACTTCATCTGCCATTGTTCGAGACTTTCTGGTCAGAGACTTTCTTCAAATACTTCACACTTCTGAGGAGCTGCACGATCTTTCTGATTTTTTGGATGTCAAAATTCAATATCTGAAGAATTTCATAAGGAGCTCAAATTGGTTTAAAAGTAGATATTCGTAGGGGAAACCCATTAAGGTGCCGTGAAATCACAATGGACCTTAGAGTCTATGTGTGTTGACGTTAAACGTCAGCAACCTAACTAACTACAACCTAACCTAGGACTCCACAGCTAGTATTCTTACAAAGGTGACACAAAATAGGATCTAAGGGTAAGGAGTAGTTAGAAACTATACAATCATTTTTGTCATTGTCTCGGTACTTTAGAAATGACTTATCCGATTTATCTGCTGTCAAAATACAACATCTAAAGAGTCTCATACAGAACTCGATAGGAAGCAGTTGTGTAACGCCTTGACGGGACGTAGTGTCACGATGAATAAAAAGCGATTTATCAGGGCTACCAAGGAGTGCTATAGGCTGTGACATCGCCCACAGAAATCATGTGTGAATTCAGGATCCTTCTTTGACTCGTGACTCCTTTCCAGAAGCAGCCTCCAGTTCCGCAAAATTGTTGGTGGGATATCTCTTGGAACCTTAAGTTCTAAACTTAAATGCCAGTTTTAAAAGTAACTATGTGAAAACCGAAACATTAGTTCCAAAATGTTTTAGCAACTTACGACGGCCATCAAAATGTTAACAGTGTGAACAAGCTCCTAAAAGCTTTTTCGTCGATTGCATGTTTGAAAATTTTACAATTTTGTTATAAAAAATGACTTGTGTTTCTCCACTTGAGAAAAGAAGAGCAGCGCACATTAAAAACCAATCATGTAAGAATTTTCCATTATATTTTTTCTATTCTTCTACGTAATAATTTCTTGATGAAATACTTGGATAAATGATCAATTTAAGTTTTCTTTCGCGATTTTTTTTTTTTTCAAACTATCGTATATTTTAGTAAATTATATAGAGAGAAGGTGTGGTGTTACTATGAACAACCAAGTGGATGGAACATGTGTTCCACATATCATCACATGTTTGATAAATGAAGAAAAACAAAGTAAAAATAAATGGAAAAAATTTTTAATGCAATTTTTATGGCATGACCATGATTATAATTATCAATGAATGAGTAAATAAATGTGATGTGAACACAAAATGTTTAACAAAGTTTTTCCAACTCTGCCTTTTGAAAAAAAAAAAAACACACATGACATGAAACTACCGCCTCTTTTCATTATCACGACTATGAATGGATGAATTGATGATTGGGAGTCAACGTCAGTGTGCCGCCTGATGAAATGTCGATAATGTACACAAATTAAACAATTTTTATTTTCAATTTCGCGATTTTATTTTTTTTTTGCTATACAATAACTTAAATGGTTTAAACAATTAAGCTGTGCGTTTTTATTTTTTATGCTTACTCGTTAGTTATTAGGTCAAAGTTTATACGTATAAACTTTATTCAATTGTGTTAAGAGATGGCACTCCCTTTCTTAGCAAAAAAAATACCAAACTATACAAAGTCGTAAAATCGTGATTCTTTTTTCATAATCTTTTTTTCCATAAAGTGTATTTTTTTTTTGTGTTTGCTCAAAGGCCAAATTATCGTGGGTGGGTATTTATTTTTAGTTATTAAACTATTAGAAGTTTTTATTAATGGTTTATTGACAATGTAATTTTTGTGATTACTTAAGGAAATTTTAAAGATATTTTTTTAAGTAATAATTCTAAAGTGTTTGATAAGAAATTTTCAAAAGAAATTTTCGTAATGGAATAGAGGGAGTGTTTTAAGTACAAAGAAGATATTTTTCATAGACAGTGTTACAACAAAATTTTCGACCAAAAATAGTTTGAAAATCTTGAAAATAGCCAAATCTTTTTAAAACTAGCAAAATTTCTAATGATTTTGGTCATAAAACTATAACACACAGAAAACATAAAAAATTTAATCATTTAATCAAGTTGCCCCACGTTGGGCGCCATTTTTGTCATTCACTTGTTATTTTGTTTGTTTGCTGTGAACATTATTTCCAAACTACAGCTGACCGATAACTTGCATTTTTGAATTGTTTTAATTAAACTCGTCATAAATTTAATTTCTATTTTTAAAACTTCCAACCTCAGTCCGTATGTCTATGAAAGTCAAAAAATTTTTCGACCAAAAATAGTTTTGGAAATCTTGAAAATAGCTAAATCTTTTCAAAACTAGCTAAATTTTTAATGATTTTATTGATAGTCTGAAAAAAAAATCTTCAAATTCGAACAACCGTAGTTCGAATCCTCGGAGTGTATTCCTAGAGAGCGAATGATAAATCAATTACCAAATTAATTTGAATTATATGTACTAGGATTTCTACAAGAAAATCGAAATAGGTTACGTGAAAATCAGATGGCCACAAAATTAGTATACACAGGTACCCCACGGTGAGCGCCATTTTTGTCGGTGACGAAAACTAAAATTTTTTATTTCTTTTTGGAACACTCGGTATAAATTTAATTTTTGTTTTTATAACTTCCAACCACAGTCTGCCCGTCCGTCTATGGAAGACAAAATAAAAGAGCAAGACTATTTTATTAATACTATTTTATTGACAATGTCGACCAAAAATAGTTTAAAGATCTTCAAAATTTCAAAATCTTTTTAAAACTAAAAAAATTTCTTGTGATTTTAGGCTTCAAACTATTACACACAGAAAACAATTTAGAACTAGAACTTTTTAAAGTTGTGAGATGAAAAAGTATATCATTTAATCAAGGTACCCCACGTTGGGCGCCATTTTTGTCGGTTCCTTTTTATTTTGTTTGTTCGCTGTGAACATCATTTCCAAACTACAGCTGGCAGATAACTTGCACTTTTGAATTGTTTTAATTAAACTTGTCATAAATCTTATTTTTAAAACGTAAGTCCATTAAAGTCTAAAAAATGTTCGACCAAAAATAGTTTTAGAAATCTTGAAAATATCAAAATCTTTTCAAAACTACCGAAATTTCTAATGATTTTATGGTTAGTCTGGAAAAAATATTATTAAAATTCAAACAACCGAAGTTCGAATTCTCGGAGTGTATTCCTGGAGAGACAATGATAAATCAATTACCAAATAAGTGTGAATTATATGTACTTAGATTTCTACGAGAAAATCGAAATAGTTTACGTTTAAATTAGATGGCCACAAAACTAGTATTCACAGAGAAAAATTGGAAATACTTTCAAATAGAGTTTTTTAAAGTTGTATGACGAAGAAGTAAATCAATTAAATAGTGAACCCCACGTTGGGCGCCATTTCTGGCGATAACTTTCTATTTCGTTTGTTTGCTGTGAAGATCATTAGCAAACTACAGTTGACCCAAAACTTGCATTTTTGATTCGTTTTAATAATACTCGGTATAAATTTCATTCCATCCGTCTGTAGAAGAAACGATGCAGGCCAAATACTTTTTTAAACAATAATTCTAAAGTGTTTGATAAGAAATTTTCAAAAGAAATTTTCGTAATGTGATAGAGGGAGTGTTTTAATACAAAGAAGATATTTTTCAAAGACAGTGTTACAAAAAAATGTTCGACCAAAAATAGTTTGAAGATCTTGAAAATAGCAAAATATTTTCAAACCTAGCTAAATTTGTAATTATTTTAGGCTTAAAACTATTACACGCAGAAAACAATTTAGAACTCAAACTGTTTAAAGTTGTGTGATTATAGTAAGTCATTTAATCAAGGTGCCCCACGTTGGGCGCCATTTTTGTCGATTGCTTTTTATTTTGTTTGTTCGCTGTGAACATCATTTCTAAACTACAGCTGGCAGATAACTTACACTTTTTAATTGTTTTAATTAAACTTGTCATAAATCTTATTTTTAAAACGTATGTCCATTAAAGTCTAAAAATGTTCGACCAAAAATAGTATTGGAAATCTTGAAAATAGCAAAATCTTTTCAAAACTAGCGAAATTTCTAATGGTTTTCATCATCTGTAATACTTTGCTATTAACTGCTTGTAACGTACAATCACTTTAGACCGATACGCCAAGTAGGCTGTTAAGCAGCCTATCGAAATAGGTTACGTGGAATTAAGATGGCACAAAACTAAGAAAGATCCTTCATAGGGCACCTACTGATTGTCCTGAAAATTGTATATAGGAAAGAGGGGAGCAAAATAAGAGTTACTTTTTTTTAGCTGCCCAATCTAACATTTAGCGGGCGAAAGGAGAGGGGGTAAACGTGATTTTTTTCGTTTTTTTTGGATTTTTTTCATTTCTTCAAAAGAAATATGTCAACATTTAATATAGATCGAAAGGTTTTTTAAAGGCCTATCCAATGCCATATGGTGATCAAATTTGGCTTCCTTAAGTTCGTTTTTGTCAAAATTCGTATAAACTTTGGGGTAGTTTATATGGAGATGTATATGGGGCATTCCATGTGAAATCGGACATTTTGAAAAATTTTTTAGATTTTTCCAATTTCCAACAGTTTTTAGTAGCCTTCTAAAACTCCTTCATGGGAAATTTTCAGATTTTTTTGATGACCCGTTTAAAAGATATCGAATTTTTAAAAATTGGTAGTTTGTTCCTTTTCTCAAACTTCTTTTACTTATAACTTCTTCAATACTGGTCCAAATTTCAAATATTTTTTCAAAATTTTTGTGTTTTTGTGTACTTTTTAAAAAAAATTCACAAAAAATTCTTAAAAGCGCTCTAGTATGAGATTTTTAAGTTTTTAAATTTAAATCTCATTTTTGAAAATGTTTGTACTCTTCGATTTTTTTTAATTTTTTTGTGAAAAACTTCTATCGATTCTACAAATTTTTTACCCAGGAGGATCGTGGGATAACGATTATTACTATTTTTTAAAATTTTTCGAAAAATTTTTTTTGTAATTTTTCAATCTTAAAATCATTTCTACTGCTCCAATAGTGCGTCATAAAGGGGTCATTTATAAGACCGACCCCCATTAATTTTTACGTCTTAACATTTCTTTGGAACAAACTAATACCCTATCTCCAATTTCTAAGGGGGCTCCCACACAAAACGACATTTTTTAAAATTTGCTCCAACAGCTCTAACTGCCCTAATAGTGCCCTTAGAGCAACAAAATGTATGACCGACCCACAATATTTTTTTAGTTCAAACATTTTCTATGAACACACCTACCCTCTATCTTTAACTGTTAAGGCGGTCCCCATACAATTTTTTTTATTTTTTGTAAATTTGTTCTATTTAATCAGCTTCTACCGGTCTAATGGTGCGTCCGAGAGGGGTCATTAGTGAGACCGACCCCCATTTATTTTTACCCTATAACATTTTTGTAGAACATGACGCACCATTGGAGCAGTAGAAATGATTTTAAGTATGGAAAATTACAATAATTTTTTTTCAAAAAATTTTAAAAAATAGTAATCATCGTTATCCCACGATCCTCCTGGGTAAAAAATTTGTAGAATCGATAGAAGTTTTACACCAAAAAATTTCAAAAAAATCGAAGAGTAAAAAACATACAAAATTTAAAAACTAAAAAATCGCATACTAGAGCGCTTTTAAGAATTTTTTGGGATTTTTTTTTTAAAAAGTACGCAAAAAAACAAAAATTTTGAAAAAAAAAAAAAAATTAAATTTGGACCATTTTTGAAGAAGTTATGAGTAAAAGAAGTTTGAGCAAAGGAACAAACTACCAGTTTTTAAAAATTCGGTTCGGGTTCAACCAGTGAGCTACTTTTTTTTTAAGAATCTTTATCTTGTAGACACTGAAATGGTCTGACGGTTTTCGATCCAAGCTCTCCTGTTTAAGACTTACCCCAAGTTTCTGTAATACGAACGCCATTCGTCTGCGACGAATTTGCATGTATTGTGTTTTTGTTACAATAACAAAATACACACAAATTCATCACGAACGAATGGCGTTCGTATTACAGAAACTTGGGGTAAGTCTTAAACAGGAGAGCTTGGCTCGAAAACCGTCAGACCATTTCAGTGTATACAAGATAAAGGTTAATTGATATTGGTATTAAGTGCAACAGGACTTCCAATGAATCCGTAATTAAAATAAGAAAAGCTTCAGTGATTCACATCGAAACCTTTTCATGTACCTTCGTTTGGTTTTTTATTATGCGCCCCACTCATGTATTTATCTACTGAACAACTATGGAGCTCAATCGTTTTCTAATGGCTCTCTTGCAGAAATATAATGTAATCTTTGTTCGTTCTGATTGTGAGTAGGAATACTCCAAAATACTTAGCTCCATTAGGAAAGAAAATTTCAAAATCGTCCATATCAATAGGATAAAAGTACGAACACTTTTTTTACTTTGTAAATAGAATAATTTTGGTCTTGTTAGGATTTACTCCTAGTTCTGAAACTTATAGAAATGTTGCTTAAAGATTCTGTTACAGAAAACCGGTAATAAGAACCGATTCATAGGACTGTTTCTTGCATCATGTGCATAATTCCGGAGGATAACGAGACCACAGAAAATTACTTCAGTTGGTGTTCACTGATTTCTGGAGCCTTGTAGAACTTCATGGACATAACCTACTCTAGTCAGACTTTATTACATTTTTTTTAAAGCGAATCTGAAATTCTTAAATCAGAACTCTTTAGTGCTCTTTTTTACGCTACAGTGAACAATTTAAAGTTAAAGATTGAAGTTACTTAAACCATTATAAAAAAAAACTTTCTCCAAAAGAGCGGATAATTGTTTCTCGTTCATTGATTTTGTTTTTTATGAACTTCAGAATTCAACAGCCTGATCACTAATGGTAGTAAAAACGAATTGACAAAATTATAGCGGACAGCATAAAAATATTAATATTATAACAAACAAAATATATACACTTTGAGGGATTTCGTTTTGTTTTTCTTTTTTGCCAAATCATTTCATTGTCAAAAATTAAGCCTTCATTAAATCGTGTCTAGCCGTTGGCATCAAACAAGTTGTAACTTGAATTGTCATATTCGTATTAACAGTTATTTATCAAAAAAAGCAAGTAACCAACGTGGGAATAAAAAAAAATAAAGAAAAACTTTGAAAGGAAGTTTTAAATAGTCAAAACCGAACAGTTGATACACTACAACATTTACATTACTTTCGGGTTCAAAATAAAATTAACATTATCGAACTGATACGCAAGAGCAATGTTCCAAAAGTACTTAGACCCGAAATTTTTTTTCATGATTAATATTTCAGTGTGAAATTTCTTTCAGCTTCTCGGTGCAATAAATTTCTCTGAACATTCGTTAAGAGACGAACTCGTTTTTTATCTAGAGGTTTACTTACATCTTGAGGATCTACAGAACGGATTCCGTAAAAGTCCGTCTGCAGAAGACCTGGTAGCACCATAGCATTACTGTAAAAATTCGATCTATAGACAAACTACACGTATGAGGCATTCCACACCAAATGTCCCGCTACGGAAAAACATGTGTCCCGTAAATTTCTAAATAGGTTATTTGGATAGCCCTATATGGAACTAAGAAAATTGCGTTTTTGGTTTTTCTAATTTTCAAAAACTGGGCTTAGAAGGCGTGGTCAAATATTGGAAAAATAGTCAAATTTGTGGCGAGTTGCCTTGATTAAATATTTATCACATTAAAACGGAATGCACCACAATATCAAAAATTTACATTCTTATAAAGTTTTGTATGGGCTATCGATTAAAAATTTTCTTTTTTTTTTTTAATTTTTAATTTTTAGAACCCGTTCTGAAATTTTCCGTTTTTTAAAAATGTCAATTTGTTAAAAAACATGCCACTCTTTTTTTTTCTTTTTTAAATTTTTTTTTTTAAGTTTAGATGTTTGTCCATCCATACAAAAAAATTCCGAAACACGTTCTTCGTTTTTTTCGAGAAAATCGCATTTGAACTTTAAATTTTATAACAATTTTGTAATTTGCTTGTATTTTCTTGATTTAACGTTGCGAATGAGTATTATTAATTGCATAAATATTACTCATTCGCAATAAATACAAGCAAATTACAAAATTGTTATGAAATTTAAAGTTCAAATGCGATTTTCTCAAAAAAAAGGAAGAACGTGTTTCTGAATTTTTTTGTGTGGATGGACAAACATCTAAACTTAAAAACAAAAACTTAAAAAAGAAAAAAAAGTGGCATGTTTTTTAATAAATTGACATTTTTAAAAACCGGAAAATTTCAGAACGGGTTCTGAAAATTTTCCAAAAAAAAAAAATTAATCGATAGCCCATACAAAACTATACAGGAATGTAAATTTTTGAGATTGTGGTGCATTCCGTTTTAATGTGATAAATATTTAATCAAGGCAACTCGCCACAAATTTTACCATTTTTCCAATACTTGACCACGCCTTCTAAGCCCATTTTATGAAAAATTTAAAAACCAAAAACGCAATTTTCTTAGTTCCATATAGGGCTATCCATACAACCTATTCAGAAGTTTACGGTACACGTGTTTTTTTTTTCGCTGGACATTTGGTGTGGAATCTATCTATATATATAAAAGAGTGTGGTGACTGACTGACTGACTGACTGACTGACTGACTGACTGACTGACTGATTGGCAATAATCATCGCCCAGCCCAAACCGCTGAAGCTAGAGACTTGAAATTTGGAATGTAGGTTCGGCTCCCGACAAAACCACCCACTAAGAAGGGATTTTTGGAAATTCCGATTCTAAGGGGGGCAAAAGGGGGAAAGTAGGGCACTTTGGGGGATTTTGTATCTTTTGAACTAATAGTCCTAGAAACTTCAAATTTGAACTCTAGGATCCTCTCGCGGAAATAAAATTTCGGAAATTTTTTTTTTGGAAAATTCCGCCTCCAAGGGGGGAAAAAGGGGAAAATAGGGCAAATTGGTACATTTTTTATATTCTAAACAAATGGTCCCAGAAACTTGAAATTTTAAGTCTAGGACCCTCTCGCGGAAATAACATTTTGGAAAAAGTAATATTTTGAAAATTCCGTTTCTAAGGTGGGGGGAGGGGGAAAATAGGGCAAGTTGGTACATTTTGTATCTTCTGAACTAATGGTCCTACAATCTTGAAATTTTGAATATAGGATACTCTCGCGGAAATAACATTTTGAAAAAAGTACTTTTTTGAAAATTCCGGTTTTAAGGGGGACAAAAAGGGGGAAAATAGGGCAATTTGGTGAATTTTTAACTAATGGTCCTAGAAACTAGATATTTGAACTATAGTATCCTCTCGGGGAAAAAAATTTTTTTTACTAAAATTTTTTCACTCAAAATTTTTTTTCACTCAAAATTTTTTTTCACCAAAATTTTTTTTTTTACAATTTTTTTTTTACAAATTTTTTTCACTCAAAATTTTTTTTACTCAAAATTTTTTTCACTCAAAATTTTTTTTTACTCAAAATTTTTTTTCACTCAAAAATTTTTTTTCTAAAATTTTTTTTTTTACATTTTTTTTTTTTACAAATTTTTTTTTACAAATTTTTTTTCACTCAAATTTTTTTTTTACTCAAAATTTTTTTTCACTCAAAATTTTTTTTTACTCAAAATTTTTTTTCACTCAAAAATTTTTTTTTTACAAATTTTTTTTCACTCAAATTTTTTTTTCACTCAAAATTTTTTTCACTCAAAAATTTTTTTTTTGCAATTTTTTTTTTACTCAAAATTTTTTTTCCTAAATTTTTTTTTAATAATTTTTTTTTCACTCAATTGTATTTTATTCTTCACTTTTTTTACTCATTTTTTTTACTTAAATTTTTTACTTAGAAGGTGTTTTCACCCAATTTTTTTTTTACTCAATTTTTCTTCGATTAATTTTTTGACTCAAATTTTTTACTCAATTTTTTTTTATCATTTATTTTTTTATTTTTGGGAATTTATTGATTTAATCACTTAAATTTAGGGGGAAAGAGGACAATTTTGAACATTTCGATCTTCTAAACTATGGACTATATCAACTCGCGGAAATAATATTCTAAAGAAAGTATTTTTTAAAAAAAATAAAAGGGGAAATGGGGAAAAAAGGGCAATTTGGTACATGTTCTATCTTTTGACCTAATGGTCCTAGAAACTTAAAGTTTGGACTATAAGATCCTCTAACGGAAAAAAGATTCTGAAACAATTTTTTTTTTTAATTCTGATTCTAGGGGGTTGAAAGGAGGAAAGTAGGATAATTTGGTACATTTTGTATCTTCTGAACTAATGGCCCTAGAAACTTAAAAATTTGGACTATATGGTCCTCTCGCGGAAATTATGTTCTGAAGAAAGTATTTTTTGAAAATTTTTTATTTAAATTTGGGGGGAAATAGAACGATTTTGAACATTTTCTATATTGTGAACTAATGGTCCCAGAAACCTGAAATTTGGACTATAGGATCCTCTCGCGGAAATAATATTCTGAAGAAAGTACCTTTTTAAAAAGGCACTTCTAAGAAGGGGAAAAGGGGGAAAATTGGGCAATTTGGTACATTTTCTTTTCTCTGACCTAATGGTCCTAGAAACTTAAAGTTTGGACTATAAGATCCTCTCGCGGAAAAAACATTCCGAAACAAAGTTTTTTTTTTTAATTCCGCTTCTAGGGTGGTAAAAAGGGGGATAATAGGACAATTTTGAACACTTTGTATGTCCTGAACTAATTTTCCCAGAAACTTAAAAATTTTGACTATGGGATCCTTCGCGGAAATAACATTGTGAAGAAAGTTCTATTTTGAAAATTTCGCTTCTAAGGGGGAAAAAGGGTAATTTTATGTCTGCTGAGCTAATGGTCGTAGATCCTTGAAATATGGGCTGTACAATCCTCTCGCGGAAATAACTTTCTGAAAGAAGTACTTTTTGAAAATTCCGGTTTGTATCTGCTAAACAAATAGGACTGCACGATCCTCTCGCGTGGACTACACGATCCTCTCGCGGAAATAACATTTTGAAAAAAGTACTTTTTTGAAAATTCCGCTTTAAAGGGGGAAAAAGAGGAAGGTAGGGCAATTTTGTATCTGCTGAAAATATGGTCCTAGATCAGGGATGGAATTGTTGATACAAATGTACTTTTTTTGATACTACTTAATGTTCAAAAATACGTTGATACGCCCGCGACTCATTTGATACATTTTCAAAACTGAACGAATTTTAACTAATTTTTTTATTGAAATTTTTTCTTGCATTTATTTTTCCCTATTTTCTACTAATTGAAATTTGGTTATTCCTGGAAAACTCTTTTAAATTTAAAAGAGTTTTATTTATATTGATGAATGGTCTATTGAATATCAGATGAATTTTTACGCCTCTCCGAACCAACGTTAACCTCAATTTGCGAACACTGTTAATGTCTTTTTTGATTATGAATCTGGGGTGCCCCACTACTATATTTTGATGAAAATCAAAATCTTCACCAGAGTCGTTTTTGAAAAAATAGCGGTCAAACGCCAAAAACTTTACATTTTCAGCTTATCTCGAAAACGATGAGAGATATGAAAAAATTACTTAAGACAACAACTATTCCTCGGAAGAAATTTAATAAAACTGTAAATTCACATAAGGCAATTGCCATGTTTTTGTTGCCAAAAAATGTACTTTTAAATTCCGATCTAAATACTTTGCGTTTTCTGTAAAAAAAAATAACGAACTATAATTACTATTTTTTGTTTTTTGAAATAAAATTAAATAAAATTAAAAAAAGTACATTTATGGTCAAAAAAGTACGATTTAAAATCATTTTTGATACCAAAATGAAATTGCGATATTTCATCCCTGTCCTAGATACTTGAAATTTGGAGTGAACGAACCTCTCGCAGAAATAACATTCTAAAGAAAGTACTTTTTCAAAATTCTCGGGGGGGAAATCGGGAAAGTAGGGCAATTTTGAATCTGCTGAACTAATGGTCCTTAATACTTGAAATTTAAACTGTACGATCCTTTCACGAAAATAACATTCTTAAAGAAGAACTTTTCAAAAAATCCGCTTCTACGGGGAAAAAGGGGGAAATATAGGGCAATTTTGTATCTGCTTAACTAATGGTCCTAGATACTTGAAATTTGAACTGTACAATCCTCTCGCGGAAATAATATTCTAAAGGAAGTACTTTTTGAAAATTCCGGGGGAAAAAGCGGTTGAGTGGGGTAATTTTGAATCTGCTGAACTCATGGTCCTAGATACTTGAAATTTCAACTGTACGATCCTCTCGCGGAAATAACATTGTTAAAGAAAAACTTTTTTAAAAATTATCTTTCTACGGGGAAAAAGGGGGAAAGTAGGGCAATTTTGTATCTGCTGAACTAATGGTCCTAGATACTTAAAATTTGAACTGTACAATCCTATCCCGAAAATAACATTCTAAAAGAAGTACATTTTTGAAAATTCGTTTTTAAAGGGGGAAAAATAGGGAAAGAAGGGCAATTTCGTATCTGCTAAACGAATGGTCCCAAAAACTTGAAATTTTAACTCTTCTCTCGCGGAAAAAACATTTTGTAAAAAGTAATATTTTGAAAAATCCTTTTATAAGGGTGGGGTGGTGGGTTAAAAGGGTGTTTAATAGGGCAATTTTGTATCTTCTGAACAAACTTGAAATTTTGAATCTGGATGCTCTCGCGGAAATTATTTTTTGAAAAATAAATTTTTTTGAGAATTTTGGTTTTAAGGAGGACCAAAAGGGAAAAAATAGGGCAATTTGCTAAACTTTAAATTAATGGTCTTAGAAACATGACATTTGGAATATGGGATCATATCGCGGCAATAACATTCTAAAAGAAGTACTTTTTTGAAAATTTTGATTTTAAGGGGCAGAAAGGGGGAAAGTAGTGCAATTGTGTATATGCTAAAGTAATGGTCTTAGATACTTGAAAATTGGACTGTACGATCCTCCCGCGGAAATAACATTCGGAAAGGAATACTTTTTTAAAAATTCTTCTTTAAGGGGGAAAAAGGGATAAAGTAGGCCAATTTTGTATCTGCTGAACTAATAGTCCTAAGAACTTGAAAATTGGACTGCACAATCCTCTCGCGGAAATAAAATTCTAATGGAGGACTTTTTGGAAAATTCCGACTCTAAGAGGGAAAAGGGGGCAATTTTGTATCTGCTGAACTAATGGTCCGGGAGACTTGAAATTTTGACTGTACGATCTTTTCGCGAAAATAACATTCTGAAAGAAGTACTTTTTTAAATATTCCGATTTTGAGTGGGAAAAAGGGGAAAAGTAGGGCAATTTTGTATCTGCTGAAATAATGGTCCTATATACTTGAAATTTGGACTGTACGATCCTCTCGCGGAAATAATATTCTCAAGGAAGTACTTTTTTGAAAACTCTACTTTTAAGGGGGGAAAAAGGGGAAGGTAGGGCAATTTTGTATCTGCTGAACTAATGGTCCTCGATACTTAGAATTTAACTGTACGATCCTCTCGCGGATATAACATTCTAAAAGAAGTACTTTTTTTTAAATTCTGCTTCTACGGGGGGAAAAGGGAGAAAGTAGGGCAATTTTGAATCTGCTTAACTAATAGTCCTACATACTTGAAGTTTGGACTGTACGATCCTCTCGCGGAAAGAACATTCTAGAAGAAGTACTTTATTGAAAGTTCTCCTTCTAAAGGGGGAAAAGGTGGAAAGTAGGGCAATTCTGTATCTGCTGAACTAATGATCCTAGATACTTAAAATTTGAACTGTACGATCCTCTTGCGGAAAAAGTACATATTGTGGAAAGTTCCGCTTCTAAGGGGGAAAAGGCGGAAAGTAGGGCAATTTTGTATCTGCCGAACTAATGTTCCCAGATACTTAAAATTTAGACTGCACGATTCTCTCTCTTGGAATTAACATTCTGAAAGAAGTACTTTTTTTTTAAATTCCGATTTCAGGGGCGAAAACGGGGAAGGTAGGGCAATTTTGTATCTGCTGAACTAATGGTTCTAGATACTAGAAATTTGGCTGAACGATCCTCTCGCGGAAATAACATTCTTAAGAAAGTACTTTTCAAAATTCTGGTGGAAAAAGGGGGAAAGAAGGGCAATTTTGAATTTGCTGAACTAATGGTCCTAGATTCTTGAATTTTGAACTGAACGATCCTTTCGCAAAAATAACATACTTAAAGAACTTTTTTAAAAATTCTACTTCTAAGGGGGAAAAAGGGGAAAGTAGGGCCCTTTGGGGATTTTGTATCTTTTGAACTAATAGTTTTAGAAACTTGAAATTTGGACTCTATAATCCTCTCGCGAAAAAAAAACTAAAAAAATATTTTTTTGAAAATTCCGCCTCCAAGGTGGGGAAAATAGAGCAAATTGGTAAATTTTTTATCTTCTGGACAAATGGTCCCAGAAACTTGAAATTTGGACTCTAGGATCCTCTCGCAGAATTAACATGCGGACAACAAAATTATTTGAAAATTCCGCCTCCAAGGGTGGGAAAATAGGGAAAATAGGGAAAATCGGTGAATTTTTTATCTTCTGAACAAATGGTCCCAGAAACGTGAAGTTTGGTCTTTAGGATCCTCTCGCGGAAACAACATTCCGAAAAAAATATTGTGTGAAAAATTCCTCCTCCACGGTGGGAAAGGGGGGGGGGGAATAGGGAAAATCGGTACATTATTTATCTTTTAAGCAAATGGTTCCAGAAACTTGAAATTTGAACTCTAGGATCATATCGCAAAAAAAAACATCTTGAAAAAAGTATCAGGGGGAAAATAGGGCAATTTTGTATTTTCTAAACTAAAACTTTAAGTTTTGATCCTCTCGCGGAAATAATTTTTTGAAAAATACACTTTTTGAAAATTTTGGTTTTAAGGAGGGCCAAGAGGGGCAAAATAGGGCAATTTGGTAAATTTTAAACTAATGTTCTTAAAAACATTACATTTTCAATATAGGATCGTCTCGCGGAATAACATATTGAAAGAAGTACTTTTTTGAAAATTACTTTTCAAAGGGGGAAAGAAGGGCAATTTTGTATCTGCTGAACTAATGGTCCTAGACATTGAAGTTTGGACTGTACGATCCTCTCGCGGAAATAACATTCTGGAAGAAGTACTTTTTTGGAAAAATCTGCTTCTATAGGGGGAAAAAGAGGAAAAGTAGGGCAAATTTGAAATTTGAATCCTTTTGCGGAAACAACATTCTAATGGAAGTACTTTTTTGAAAATTTCGCTTCTACGGGGAAAAACGGGGAAATTAGGGCAATTTTGTATCTGCTGAACTAACGGTCCTAGATATTTGAAATTTGAAGTGTGCGATCCTCTCGCGGAAAAAACATTCTGAAAGAAGTACTTTTTTGAAAATTTTGTTTTATAGGTGGAAAAGGGGGAAAAGTAGGGCAATTTTGTATCTGCTGAATTAATGGTCCTAAATACTTGGACTGTACGATCCTTTAGCGGAAATAACATTCTAAAATAAGTGCTTTCATGAAAATTCTGCTTCTAATGGGGAAAAGGGAGAAAGTAGAGATACTTAAAATTGGTACTTTACGATCCACTCGCGGAAATTACATTCTGGGAAAATAAATTTTTGAATTTTCGCTTCAATTTGGTTCATAATGTTCCTTATGCACTAATGTTCCTTGAAACTTAAAGTTTGAACTATGGGATCGTTTCGACAAAATAAAATTTTTTGCAGCTTTAAATCTACTCAAAATATAATATTTTAAAGGTCGAAACTAACAATTTTTATGTTTAATTAAAAATTAATAAGAATTTGAAGTAATAAAGTTGTTTTTTTTTTACAGCTAACCGGTAACGAAGTACCGGGCGAGTTAGCTAGTACCTCATATGTGGAATAAACTTTTAGCAGATCTCTTTACTGTCACTAAAGATATGGAGCAGTTCTGGCCAAATGCCCATAAACGCTACACATTCTTTCCTTATTTCGTTAACCGAATTTCTCTTCTCCAACAATATTCATTGCATTACTACACCATTCACAGATGTAATGCGAATCAATTGAAACTTAAAGATTCTACTTGTTATTCGAAGATTCCATTTGTAATACAAAAATTCCATTTGTAATTCGAAGAATCTACTTGTAATTCAAAGATTTCATTTGTAATTCGATATTTCAATTTGTAATTCGAGGATTCCAATTGAAATACGAAAACGATACATTGTAATTCGAAGATTCCATTTGTAATTTAAAAATATCGATTGAAATTCGAAATAAATAAATAGTTATTTGCAAAATATGGATTGTAATTCGAAAAATAGAAATTGTAACTCAAAAGGATTAATTGTAATTCAAAATAGATCAATTGAAATTCGAAAAAGATAAGTGCAATTTAAAAATCATCAATTGTAATTCGAAAAAGATCAATTGTAATTCAAAGATAAGATTAGGATATAAAATGGTCTCCTTTGCCTAACAAAAGTACAAAAAAGCATGTAAAAATATCGTTTTTTCAGATGTTCGTTTACATCATTTACAGATGTAATTCGTAAAATATAAATTTTAATTCGAATATTGTACTTATAA
Organism: Pegoplata infirma; assembly: GCA_963921195.1. Taxonomy (NCBI): domain Eukaryota; kingdom Metazoa; phylum Arthropoda; class Insecta; order Diptera; family Anthomyiidae; genus Pegoplata; species Pegoplata infirma. The sequence goes on along the minus strand of OY992539.1, from coordinate 90,727,788 downwards.
TTCGAAGATCTGTAAATGTACTTGTAATTCAAAGATTCTATTTGTAATTCGAAAATTCGATTTGTAATTCGAAGATGCTAATTGTAATTCATAAAAGATCAATTGTAATTCGTAAAAGATCAATTGTAATTCGTAATAGAACAATTGTTAACCGTAAAAGATCAGTTGTAATTTGAAAAAAAAACCAATTGTAGTTCGAAAAAATCAATTGTAATTCGTATTGATCTTTTACGAATTACATTTGATATTTTTCGTTTTACAATTGATCTGTTACGATCAATTTTTCGAATTACAATTGATCTTTTACGAATTACAATTGATCCTTTTATGAATCACTATTTATATTTTTCGAATTGCAATTGATCTTTTTCGAATTAAACTTGATATTTTATGAATTACAATTGATCTTTTTCGAATTACAATTGATCGTTTACGAATTACAATTAATCTTTTTCGAATTACACTTGATATATTACGAATAACAGTTGATCTTTTTCGAATAACAATTGATCTTTTATGAATTACAATTGATCTTTTTCGAATTACAATTGATTTTTTTAATTACAATTAGAATCTTTGAATTACAAATGGATTCTTCAAAAAACAATTGATCTTTTACGAATTAAAATTGATCTTTACGAATTACAACTGATATTTTTTGAATTACAATTGATCTTTTACGAATTACAATTGATCTTTTTTGAATAGCAATTGATCTTTTAGAATAACAATTGATCTTCCCGAATTACAATTGATTTTTTACGAATTACAATTGATATTTAACGAATTAAAATTTATCTTTTTCAATTGACAATTGATCTTTTTCAATTAACAATTGATCTTTTACGAATTTTAATTATTTTTTTACAAATTACAATTGACCTTATTCGACTTACAATGGATTTTTTTCGAATTACAATTGATCTTTTTCGAATTACAATTGATCTTTTACGAATTGGAAATGGAATCTTCGAATTACAATTGATCTTTTTCAAATTTCAATTGATCTTTTACGAATTACAATTGATCTTTTACCATTTAAAATTGATTTTTTTCGAGTTACAATTGATCTTGATCTTTTTCGAATTGGAATTAATCTTTTAAGAATTAAAATTGATCTTCTTCGAATTACAATTGATCTTTTACGAACTAAATTTATCTTTTACGAATTACAAAAGGAATCTTCGAATAACAATTGATCTTTTTCGAAATATAATTGATACTAGTCGAATAGCCTGTCCCTGCCAGGCGGAACACCAATTCACTTTTCTCAATAATTCTATTTTTTTACCAAACTTTATAAAAAATTATGTTTGTGCTTCAAAAATTTAATATTGCTAGATTGAGTTACATCAATATATTTCCCAAACTGGACAAAAATTTAATGAGTATAAAGGGTTTTATTGATAAAATTTAGAACTAAATTTAGCACGCCCATTTCGTCTCTCCGCCCTTAATCGTTAGATCTGTCCCATGGTCACTCCTATATAAGACATGGCAATTTTTATCTTTCGTAGTCATGAAGGGTTTTAAAATTAGATAAAATGTTAAAAAACACAATTTTTTCACTTAAATGTTTCCTTATAATTCTCCGTAAACAGTTTAAATATTAAATCTGACTTCATAAGGATATGATCCATTGTCAATACTTTTTGCTTTACAATTTTCAGCTTCCTTAGTCATTAGGGGTTTCAGAAATAGTTCAAATGTTTAAAAACTAAATATCACCGTCTTCCGCCACTCCCCCTGTCTTAAAGGCCGAAAATCTGGCTACGTTACAGATTATATAAACTGAACAAAATTCATGCCATAGTCCGTACCATATGCATCCCAATTTTCATCTTTCAAGGTCAATCGGACTACTTTAGAATATGCTTCATAGTTAGGACTACATGTTAGGGATTTTCAGCTTAATTTATTGGGGCGGAGCTTAAAAATACTCTAAAATGTTAAAAAAAATAATTTTGCCAAGTCCCCTTTTTTGCCGTAATTCAGCGCCCACAGGCAAAAATTCCGGCTTCGTAAGAATCTGTCTCTGGTGTTTTACTTTATACATGCCAAATTTAAGCTTTTAAGTCCATCAATGAGATTCAAAAGGCGCACAAAAAATAAGAGAAACACACAAAAAAAAATATATATACATACAGAAAATAGATGGAAATAAATTTACCACGCCCATTTGCCTTTCTTATTCTCCACACATACACTGGATATCAAAAATCCAGGTTCGTGTTGGTCTTCCGTATGAAACCTACTATATACATGCCAATTTGCTTCTTCCTAAGTCATTGGGGGTCTTCAAATTAGTTAAAATATTAAAAAACCCAAATTTTCCACGCTCTTTTATCTTTTAATTCTCCGTCCGCAATAGAACTACACCGTTAGGACTATACGCTATGCATTTTCCGCTTGCTTTGGGGGCTTCAAAAGAAGTTAAAATGTTAAAAATCCCAATTTTGTCACTCATCATTTTCCTTTCAATTCTCGGCCCACAGTCCAAAAATTTAAAATTCGACTACTTTAGGATATGCTTCATCGATAGGACTAAGTATATGCTAGGAAATTTCAGCTTCCTAAGTCATTACAGGGCTTTAAAATAAGCGAAAATGTGAATAGGTCTTTGGGGGTCTTCCAATTAGTTAAAATATTAAAAAACACAATTTTGCCACGCCCCCTTTTTCTCTTATTCTCCTTTTTCTCTAAATCCGATTACTTCAGGATATGCTTCGTTGTTAGAACTATATGCTATGCATATAGGCTTCAAAAGAAGTAAAAATGTAAAAAAAAATCCCAATTTTGCCACGCAACTTTTCCCCTCAATTCTTCGCCTACATTGCGAAAATTTTAAATACGACTATTTGGGGATATTAGGACTATATTCTGTGAAATTTTCAGCTTCCTAAGTCGAATAGCCTGTCCCTGCAAGGCGGAACACCAAATCACTTTTCTCAATAGTTCTAATATTTTACCAAACTTTATAACAAATTATGTTTGTGCTTTAAAAATTTAATATTACATCAATATATTTCCCAAACTGGAAAAAATTTAATGAGTATAAAAGGTTTTATTGATAAAATTTTAGAACTAAATTTAGATCGCCCATTTCGTCTCTTCGTCCATAAACCGGATATCAAAAATCCATCGTGGGAATCTGTCCCATGGTCACTCCTATATACATGGCAATTTTTATCTTTCTTTTTATCATGAAGGGTTGTAAAATTAGCTAAAATGTTAAAAAACATTTAAATGTCAAAAATCCATCGTGGGAATCTGTCCCATGGTCACTCCTATATACATGGCAATTTTTGTCTTTCTTTTTATCATGAAGGGTTGTAAAATTAGCTAAAATGTTAAAAAACACAATTTTTCCACTTAAATTTTTCCTTATAATTCTCCGTACACAGTTTAAATATTAAATCTGACTTCATAAGGATATGATCCATTGTCAATACTTTATGCTTTAAAATTTTCAGCTTCCTTAGTCATTAGGGGTTTCAGAAATAGTTTAAATGTTTAAAAACTAAATTTCGGCGTCTTTCGCAACTCCCCCTGACTTAAAGGCCGAAAATCCGGCTACGTTACAGATTATATATACAAACTGAACACAATTCATAACGGATTTTTTTTGTATTTCCGCTCTTTCACTGGATATCCAGGTCAGAGTTTATCTTTACCATAGTCCGTACCATTTGCATCCCAATTTTTATCTTTCAAGGTCATAAGGTGTCTTCAAAATTAGGTAAGATGTAAAAACAAAATTTTTCCACGCCCATTTCTTCTCTTAATTCTCCGTCCCTACACAGAGAGAACAGTTTAGTTGTGCCAGCCGAATTTAGAGCCAACTGCATAGTTTAATAACAACAACCGAAATTTTCGGTTGCGATAACCAAAATTTGTTTTGAAAATTTAACTTCTGATGGTCCAAATAAATTTCGGTAATCGCAACCGAAAATTTCAGATGTTGTAATTAAACCATGCAGTTGGCTCTTAATTCGGCTGGCACAATTAAACTGTTTTTCTGTGTATTCCAAAATTTTTAAATCGGACTACTTTAGGATAAGCTCCATAGTTAGTACTATACTCGTATCCACGCCACTTTTCCCTCTCAATTCTCCGTCCACAGTCCAAAAATTTTTAGTCTGACTACTTATATGGATATGCTCCAGTGTCAGTACAATATGCTTGCCAATTTTCGGCTGCGTAGGTCATTAGGGCTTTAAAGTTAGTCAAAAAAAAAAAAAAAATAACTCTCCGTCTACATTCCAAAAATGTTAAATCGAACTACTTTAGAATAACCTTCATAATTAGGCCTACATGTTAGGGATATTCAGCTTCCGTATTCATTGGGGCGGAGCTTAAAAATACTCTAAAATGTAAAAAAAAATATTTTTGCCAAGTCCCCTTTTTCTCGTAATTCGCCGCCCACAGGCAAAAAATCCGGCTTCGTAAGAATCTGTCCCTGGTGTTTTACTATATACATGCCAATTTTAAGCTTTTACGTCCATCAATGAGATTCAAAAGGCGCTGGATACACAAAAAATAAGAGAAACCCAAAAAAAAAAATAAAATACATATTCAGAAAATACACAGAAAGAAATAAAAAAAAAATTTGAGTAAATTTTTAATACTATTGAGTAAAAAATTACTCAATTTTCCACCAGTAAACGATTATAGTATTGAGTAAATTTTTAATAAAAATTTATTAAATAGTATTGAGTAAATTTTTAATAAAAATTTATTAAATGTTTGCCAAAACAATTTGAGTAAATTTTTAATTGACACTATTAAGTGCAGGAACAGAACAAGAATCACCACCTTTTAAAAACAGAACAAGTTTTATTTCACATCGGCGCCGGCCACCGGTTTAATCTGCCAAACCGTATGGAAAAAGTCGTTCCGGGGTTATTCTGTTTCTACTCTAAAAAAAAACAAAGTTTAAAAAAATTTCATATTTTTTTACAAAGAAAAAACATGTTTTTTCAAACTTTACCAAATATATTTTTGTCTTAAAGACATATAAAAATTTTATAAATATGATTACAAACTTTCATGTATATATACAAAAAACTATAAACTAAACGAGAATTAAAAAAACTAAGAAAATTCCAAAAAAAAATTAAAAAAGCTATTAAATTCTTATTAAATTATTTACTCAATTTGTTTTTAAATTTTTGAGTAAATTTTTAATTGCGTCAATTAAAAAATTACTCAAAACTTTTTTTAAATTTAAACAAGTGATTACTCAAATTGTTTTTCCCCATATTTTTTTCTGTGTAGATGGAAATAAATTTACCACGCCCTTTGCCTTTCTTATTCTCCACCCATATACTGGATATCAAAAATCCAGGCTCGTGTTGATCTTCCACATGAAACCTTCTATATACATGCCAATTCTGTGCATTTTCCCGCTTCCTTTGGGGGCTTCAAAAGAAGTTAAAATGTTAAAAATCCCAATTTTGTCACTCCCCATTTTCCTTTCAATTCTTCGCCCACAGTCCAAAAATTTAAAATTCGACTACTTCAGGATATGCTTCATCGAAAGAACTATATGCTAGGAAATTTTGAGCTTCCTAAGTCATAAGAGGACTTTAAAATAAGCAAACATGCCAATTTTCATCTTCATAGGTAATTGGGGTCTTCAAATTAAATATTAAAATACACAATTTTGCCACGCCCCATTTTTCCCTTAATTCTCCTTCCACAGTCTAAAAAATTTAAATCCGATTACTTCAGGATATACTTCATTGCTAGAACTAAATGCTAAGCAATTTTCCGCTTCGTAAGTCATTTGGGGGCTTCAAAAGAAGTAAAAATTTTAAAAAATCCAAATTTTGCCACGCCACTTTTCCCTCAATTCTCCGTCCACATTGCGAAAATTTTAAATCCGACTACTTGGGGAAAATGCGCCATCGTTAGGACTATATTCTGGAAAATTTTCAGCTTCCTAAGTCATTTGGGGGCTTCAAAAGAAGTAAAAATGTTAAAAAAATCTAAATTTTGCCACTACACTTTTCCCTCAATTCTCCGCCCACATTGAGAAAATTTTAAATCCGACTACTTGGGGATATGCGGCATCGTTAGAACTATATTCTAGGAAATTTTTAGCTTGCTTAGTCATTTGGGGGCTTTAAATTAAGCAAAAACGTCAATAAATTGAATTTTGCCACGCCCACTATTCCGCTTATTTCTCCGCCCACAGGCAAAAAATCGAAAATCCGGCTACGTTAGGATCTGCCCCAAGTGTTTAGCTATATGTCTGCCAATTTTCAGCTTTGTAGCTCATCAGTGGGCTTCAAAAAGCTCTGGATAGACAAAAAAAGAGGAACACACAAATAGGGAAATTATATATATAGATTTTACGAATTACAATTGATCGTTTAGGAATTAAAATTGATCTTTTTCGAATTACAATTGATCTTTTTCGAATTACAATTGATCTGTTACGAATTACAATTGATCGTTTAGGAATTAAAATTGATCGTTTAGGAATTAAAATTTATCTTTTTCGAATTACAATTGATCTTTTTCGAATTACAATTGATCTTTTCGAATCACAATTGATCTTGTCGAATATCAAATGATCATTTTCGAATTAAATCTGCAACTGATGTTTTTTCTTCCAATTTGTTTGCTTGGTATTTCACTTTATGTATTATATTGTAAGAGTATAGTTGACGTTTAAAACCACAATAATATAAAATTTGACACTGACATTTCGGACAAGCCTTCTCTGATGTTTTTTTTTTTGTTTTATTTTACGACTACATGGAGGTTTTACTATTATGATGAGTTGTAATTGTATTTAATATTTTTTATTTTAAAATTAAGATGGTTAAGTATAATTTTAATGATGTTGCATTTAAAAAAAAAATAGTAATAATAATAAAACGTCAAAGTTTAACTCAAACTATATTTTGTGCTAAACATTTTACCCTGAAAACACCCGCTGAGTTACCCGCCGCAAAAAATATAAAACCTAAAACAATTGTATAGGTAATAATTGCAAATGGTATTGAATGAAATCTATTGAAATTGAATAATTTAAAATACGTAATACCTGTAAAGGTTATTTGAAGAGGCTCAAAAAAATATTTGTTATATCGTCACTTGCTTGTATCGATCTCAATTACTGTCAATTTCTTGTCAAATTGTGGTTTAGAGATTTTTCTAATCTAACAGAAGACATACAGACAGACACACAAGACAGAGAGACGCATGAAATAATGATATACAAGTTAAGTAGTTTAGCTACTTGTACAACCATGAAAATGTGGTTATAAATTTTGATCAATACAAATGTTTATGTCAAAATGATGATGATGATAATAAAATAATAATTTGCTTAGTGGGGGGATTATTAAATTTAATATTTTATTTACACTGCATATTGAAAATTTATAGAAAAACGAATTATTGTTGTCAGACTGGGTTAAAATTTAGAAACTGAAAATTTTTGAATTCAAATCGAAATTCGACGTTGTAAGAGAAACTTGGAATGTTTCAGATCCTAAGACTTTTTCTATATGAAAAATGTTTCAGATACTGAAACTTTTTCTATAGAAAAAATGTCTCAGATTCTCAGACTTTTTCAAAAGGAAAAAATGTTTCAGATTCTTAGACTTTTTCTATAGGAAAACTTTTTTTAGATTTTGATACTTTTTTCATAGGAAAAATTTCTTAGATTCTGAGACTTTTTCTATAGGAAAAATGTTTATGAGCTTTTTCAATAGAAATACTGTCTCAGATTCTGAGATTTTTTCTATAGTAAAACTGTCTAAGATTCTGAGACTTTTTCTATAACAAAATATCTTAGATTCTAAGGAAAAATGTCTCAGATTCTGGGAAAAAAAAAATTTAAGAAAAATGTCTCAGATTCTGAGACTTTTGATACTTTTTCTATAGTAAAAATGTAGCAGATTCTGGGAATTTTTTTTCTATAAGAAAAATGTCTCAGATTCTGAGACTTTTTCTATAAGAAAAATGTCTCAGATTCTGAGACTTTTTCTATAAGAAAAATGTCTCAGATTCTGAGACTTTTTCTATAAGAAAAATGTCTCAGATTCTGAGACTTTTTCTATAAGAAAAATGTCTCAGATTCTGAGACTTTTTCTATAAGAAAAATGTCTCAGATTCTGAGACTTTTTCTATAAGAAAAATGTCTCAGATTCTGAGACTTTTTCTATAAGAAAAATGTCTCAGATTCTGAGACTTTTTCTATAAGAAAAATGTCTCAGATTCTGAGACTTTTTCTATAAGAAAAATGTCTCAGATTCTGAGACTTTTTCTATAAGAAAAATGTCTCAGATTCTGAGACTTTTTCTATAAGAAAAATGTCTCAGATTCTGAGACTTTTTCTATAAGAAAAATGTTTTAGATTCCGAGAATTTTTCTATAGAAAAAATGTCACAGACTCAGAGATTTTTCTATAGGAAAAATGTCTCAGATTCTGAGATTTTTTCTATAGCAAACATGTCTCAGATTCTGAGACTTTTTCTATAAGAAAAATGTCTCAGAATCTGAGACTTTTTCTATTAGAAAAATGTCTCAGAATCTGAGACTTTTTCTATTAGAAAAATGTCTCAGAATCTGAGACTTTTTCTATAAGAAAAATGTCTCAGATTCTGAGACTTTTTCTATAAGAAAAATGTCTCAGAGTCTGAGACTTTTTCTATAAGAAAAATGTCTCAGAGTCTGAGACTTTTTCTATAAGAAAAATGTCTCAGATTCTGAGACTTTTTCTATAAGAAAAATGTCTCAGATTCTGAGACTTTTTCTATAAGAAAAATGTCTCAGATTCTGAGACTTTTTCTATAAGAAAAATGTCTCAGATTCTGAGACTTTTTCTATAAGAAAAATGTCTCAGATTCTGAGACTTTTTCTATAAGAAAAATGTCTCAGATTCTGAGACTTTTTCTATAAGAAAAATGTCTCAGATTCTGAGACTTTTTCTATAAGAAAAATGTCTCAGATTCTGAGACTTTTTCTATAAGAAAAATGTCTCAGATTCTGAGACTTTTTCTAAAAGAAAAATGTCTCAGATTCTGAGACTTTTTCTAAAAGAAAAATGTCTCAGATTCTGAGACTTTTTCTATAAGAAAAATGTCTCAGATTCTGAGACTTTTTCTAAAAGAAAAATGTCTCAGATTCTGAGACTTTTTCTATAAGAAAAATGTCTCAGATTATGAGACATTTCCTATAAGAAAAATGTCTCAGATTCTGAGACTTTTTATATAGAAAAAATGTCTCAGATTCTGAGAATTTTTTATACGAAGTACCTAAGACAAATAATTATATGTGCACTGTATTATATTGAGTTATAACTATATATATGGGGCATTCCATGTGAAATCGGACACTTTGAAAAACTTTTTTTTTAGATTTTCCCAATTTGTTTACAGTTTTTAGTACCCTTCGAAAACTCCTTCGTGGTAAATTTTCAGATTTTTTTGATGACCCGTTCAAAAGATATCGAATTTTTAAAAATTGGTAGTTTGTTCCTTTACTCAAACTTCTTTTAATCATAACTTCTTCAATAATGGTCCAAATTTCATTTTTTTTTTTTTTCAAAATTTTTGTTTTTTACGTACTTTCTAAAAAAAAATCCCAAAAAATTCTTAAAAGCGCTCTTGTATGCGATTTTTAAGTTTTAAAATTTAAATCTCATTTTTGAAAATGTTTGTACTCTTTGATTTTTTTGAAATTTTTTTGTGTAAAACTTCTATCAATTCTACAAATTTTTTGCCCAGGAAGATCGTGGGATAACGATTATTACTATTTTTTAAAATTATTTGAAAAAATTTTATTGTAATTTTCCAATCTTAAAATCATTTCTACTGCTCCAATGGTGCGTCATAGAGGGGTCATTTATAAGACCGACCCCCATTAATTTTTACGTCTTAACATTTCTTTGGAACAAACTTATACCCTATCTCCAATTTCTAAGGGGGCTCCCACACAAAACGACATTTTTTTAAATTTGTTCCAACCGCTCTAACTGCCCTAATAGTGCCCTTAGAGCAACAAAATGTATAACCGACCCACAATATTTTTTTAGTCCAAACATTTTCTCTGAACACACCTACCCTCTATATTTAACTGTTAAGGCGGTCCCCATACAATTTTTTTTATTTTTTGTAAATTTGTTTTTTTTTATCAGCTTCTACCGGTCCAATGGTGCGTCCGAGAGGGGTCATTAGTGAGACCGACCCCCATTTATTTTTACCCTACAACATTTTTTCAAAATGTACCTACGCCCTATCTCCACTCCCTAAGTAGGCTCCCATACAAAATTACATTTTTATAAAATTTGCTCCAACTGTTATTTGTATGGGAGCCTACTTAGGGAGTGGAGATAGGGCGTAGGTATGTTTTGAAAAAATGTTGTAAAAATAAATGGGGGTCGGTCTCACTAATGATCCCTCTCGGACGCACCATTGGACCGGTAGAAGCTGATTAAATAAAACAAATTTACAAAAAATAAAAAAAAATGTATGGGGACCGCCTTAACAGTTAAAGATAGAGGGTAGGTGTGTTCAAAGAAAATGTTTGGACTAAAAAAATATTGTGGGTTGGTCATACATTTTGTTGCTCTAGAGGCACTATTAGGGCAGTTAGAGCGGTTGGAACAAATTTTAAAAAATGTCGTTTTGTGTGGGAGCCCCCTTAGAAATTGGAGATAGGGTATTAGTTTGTTCCAAAGAAATGTTAAGACGTAAAAATTAATGGGGGTCGGTCTTATAAATGACCCCTCTAGGATGCACCATTGGAGCAGTAGAAATGATTTTAAGATAAGAAAATTGCAATAAATTTTTTTCAAAAAATTTTAGAAAATAGTAATAATCGTTATCCCACGATCTCCCTGGGCAAAAAATTTTAAGAATCGATAGAAGTTTTACACAAAAAAATTTCAAAAAAATCAAAGAGTACAAACATTTTCAAAAATGAGATTTAAATTTTAAAACTTAAAAATCGCATACTAGAGCGCTTTTAAGAATTTTTTGGGATTTTTTTTTAGAAAGTACGTAAAAAAACAAAAATTTTGAAAAAAAAATTTGAAATTTGGACCATTATTGAAGAAGTTATGATTAAAAGAATTTTGAGTAAAGGAACAAACTACCAATTTTTAAAAATTCGATATCTTTTGAACGGGTCATCAAAAAAATCTGAAAATTTACCACGATGGAGTTTTCGAAGGGTACTAAAAACTGTAAACAAATTGGGAAAATCTAAAAAAAAAGTTTTTCAAAGTGTCCGATTTCACATGGAATGCCCCATATATATTTATGATATATATATATATATTTATATATATATATTTCCTATAAATAGGAAAGAAAACAAAATATTTTTTCAAGTTTGGTTGATATTTTGTTATGTTTTTAAGTAAGCTTTAAAATCATAAAAACATTAATTTTAAACTTTATTTTTTAATACAGAAAATAAGGAATGAAAATATACTTCATAGAAAATAATTATATGTGCATAAGGGATAATTCATATATTTTCTTTTTGATATACAATATAATTAGGTTATATGAATATTTAATGAATATTTATACTTGTTTAAGACTACGAGGCATAAAACCAATCAAGATTTTTAATGTGCCAATACCATTTTTCCCTCGTTTCGTCAATATCGCAAATTTAAGTCCTTAGCGCGTAGTGTACCGCTTTGACCTTGAAACAACCTTGGCAGAAAGGGTCCTAAGGAGGAATTTAGTTAGGTTTATGTCAGGACTAATGCCTGGCCACTTCAATACTGGTATGCTGGGCGCATTAAACAAGTTTTTTGTCAAACCAGTTACATGGATTGGAGCGTTGTCTTGGTGGAATGTCCAATTATCTCCACACGGTTCGGTAGAAAAGTCTATTAAATGTTCTCGAACAAGTAAAATTATATTGTTACATTATTTTTAGTATGGGCAAATCATATTCGGAACCGTCCTCTTCATCCAAATGCACCCCATACCATAACGGATTCGCAATGGTGATTTTCCAAATAGCACGTTTGGCGCGGCTGTCTTAAATCTCTCCAATATTGGTGTTGACGATCATTGCCATCCAAATTAAACTTTTTTTATTACTAAATAAGACGAAATAAAGTTAAATTAAGACGGCGCTTATGGTCACCACTTCTCTTGTAGAGATTTAACACATTTCCGCCAACCGTGCAATTTTCGAATGCACAGTTTCGAATTCGTCATGGAATAAGATGCATTTGGATCATGAAGAAGGGTTTGAATATGATTTGTTTCCAATAAAAATAGTGCAAAAATATATTTTTACTTGTTGGGGACCATTTAATAGACTTTGCTACCGAACTGTATGGAGATAATTGGACATTCTCACAAGATAACGCTCAAATCCATGTCATTCGTTTGACAAAAAACTTCCTATATGCGCACAACATACCAGTATTGAAGAGGTCAGCCATTAGTCCCGACCTTCACCCAATTAAATTCCTCTTTAGGACCTTTTGTGCCAAGGTCATTTCAAAGTCAAAGCCGTACAAGACCATTATAGGGCTTTAACTTTACATACTGACAAAACGGGGGACAAGGGGTATTGGTACACTAAAAACCTTGGCGGGTTTTATGCCTCCTAGGCTTAAAAAAGTTTAAATACACAAGGCGAACACAAATTTTCACAAAATACTTAATTACATTGCAAATCAAAAAGAATATATAGGAATTTTCTTCTATGCACATATAATTATTTTCTATAGAAAATATATGAAGTATTTCCTTTTTCGTTATTTTCAGTTTTAAAAAATATGGTATAAAATTAAAATGTTTATGATTTTAATGCTTATATATAAACATAATAAAATATTAACCAAACATAAAAAAATAATTTCTTTTCTTTCCAATAACTCAATATAAAAAAATGCACATATAATTATTTGTCTTAGGTATATCTCAGACTTTTTCTGTAGAAAAAAAATCTCAGATTTTAAGACTTTTTTTATAGGAACAATTTCTCAGATCAGACAAGTTGGACAAGTTGTCTTTTAAAGTTTTATATTGTTCGCTCTATAATGTTTTATGATTCATCTAAATTTTGGTAGTTTCGACCCAGTCTAATGTACCTGTTTGTGCCAAAGAATATTCAATATTTGCATGCATTATTATTGAATTATTTCTATAATTATAGAAAAATTATATTTGTATAGAAAATTGATGCATGTTCATTACAAAGCTTTATCATGACCTACACTTTTGTTATTACCTTGATCATGGTAAATACGATAATGGTGGTTTTTGTAATTACTTGTTAGACAGGTGATGCATAATACATTATAAAATATAAATTACAATATGAGACGGACGGCGCACAGTGGTCAATTTCGCGAGATAGCGGTCAAAACTCTATAACTTTTGACCGGATTGGTATTTTTTTACGCAATTTGTTTTGTTCAATAGGAGGGACTTTAAGCTTCAATTTGCGTGTTCAAACGTAAAAATCGACTGATAGGAACGTAAGTAATGTGGAGTTAAAAATGCATTTTAATTTTTTGTTGAGTTTCCATGTAAAAGTTGAATATTTTGACATTTTAAATAGGTATTTTTTTTATAATTTCTTATTTTTTTCAATCGTATTTTACAACCAATACTTATTTATTATTCCTAAATTTAATTTTGGTCAGAAAATGCCAACATTTGGCCCCTGACATTTATTTAGTCTCAATATTCACAGGGGCCAAAGGTTGGTTTTTTTTTGGAAGAAAGCTAATTCTTGTGAGGATTAAACTGAAAAATAACACTGAAATTCCCAACAATATCAATACCATTTGGATATATTACAATATATACAGAACACAACATCGATAAAATTTTAAGTAAACTTTTACTATTGATTTAAAGTGCACATATATTTTATTTAAATGTATTAATAAAAATTTATACTAAAATTAGAAACAAATTATAATCTTTAAACTAGTATTAATTAAACAATATTAGTAAAAATTTCTTCCAAATAGCTTTGATTTTCATTTTGCAGTAGTTGTTTAGCTTCTTCATCTAACTCTAATGAGGTTGATTTACATTTTTGTCGAATACTGGACATATATGGGTATGATGTGCACAACAAAATATTAATAAGATCTTCATTAGTACAATATCTGGAAATTTTTCTTGTATTGTGCTCGCGAAAGAATCTGTAGTCTTTGTTCCTGTTTTCTTGCGCTTCTTCTGAGAGATCTCCAATTGGAAGCATATTGTGCTGAATTATTTGTTCCCCATGGAACAAAATTTTGTGAACTGTGGTTGGCATATGTCTCCAAGAATATTTTTGGTTATAAAGGGTTGCTGTCTCATTAGCATACTGACCAAATTTTTTTGCATCTATCTTTTTGCTACATGCTATAACTTCTAATATGATTTGGAATCGTCGTATTAAATCATAATCTACTCCAGTTATAGAAGCTGCAGTTTCTGGATCGGAAAAAAATCTCCTTGCTGTGTTTCCATCATTAGAATTTCCTTCTCCTTGCTTTGGCTAGTCAATTATAAGGCCTATCTCACGGTATTTTTCTTGAATATCTTTTTTTTTTGCTTTCTTTTTCCAAATTTTCTTTGTTGTTTCTCACTGTTTCGCCTAACGGGCCAAATTCCAAATTGTATCCTAATTTAAGAATATGTTCCATAAAACGAATTCTAGCATGAAGAGGTGACATTCCAAATTCATATGCTTCATTAAAACTATCGTCTTGTGTTGGTGGTTGGCTCAATTGACTTGATGTTTTTTTTAATATATTGCAGCTTGACGAAGACTTTGTTTCGGTTAAAGTTTGTACAACTTTTCCATCGATCATTGTAAGTGACATTTTAAAGTTAACTTCGATGCATTGGTCATTAAATTCAAATATCACTGGTTGAAGTTCTTTAATTTCATCACTTATTTTGCCAACTTCTTCAGTTATGACATCTTTAGTTTCTTTTTTGTAAGCAAACTTTATTGGTCTACAAAATTTTGTTGACGAGGGAATTTCATTCTTCCATACATCTATCTCTGCAGCTCTACTAGTTGACGGCTCTGAACCAATATAAGTTTCTGTTAAACGTAATGGAACGAAAGAAATCATGAATAAATTGGCATCTGATGAATTTTCCGCATTACATTGTTTGTATTGTTTCTGGCCAGAGGACCCATCACATCCCCATTTAGAAATTAAAGTCATGCTGCAATTTTTAAACTTCTTTAAATAGTCAACATCAAATGTCTTTAATAATTATTCTGCAGTGTGTTCAAGAAGATCCTGCAATTTTATTTCTGCTGAACTTGAAGTTACACTAATAGCAGTTGGTGAAGGTAAGCAATATTTTTTGGCAGAAACTATATCTCGATATGATGGAAAAATTCCACAATTTTTTTCATTGGTTCGCTTCCGCAATTCTGTATATTGGTTTTTAGTCATTTTCAAATCCAAAAATAGTGCAAATGCTTCTTCTGGAGTAAATTTATTTTCTTCAGTTGGTGTCGGCATACTTTCTAAAATCCTTTTTGTGCGTCTGGGGCTTGCTTCCACTATTTTTTCAATGATAGCAATTTTACTCTTTTTAGTTTTAGATGGTTGAATTTGATGCAGAAATGAATCCATTATGATGCTACAAGAAACTTCTTCATTGACATGTTTAAGCTTGCGTCTTCGTGATCTTTCACTACAATTATCAATTGGCTTTGCTGGTCGACCACCTTTTCCAGTTTCCGTGGTAGTTACTGATGGCTTTTTAAAAATAAGTTTATTTCTTGGTTGCGTGAGTAAAACAATTTCTTGTTTCTGGAACATTGATTGTACCGTTTTCTTAAAGTATTTAAAAAGTTTTTTTATTTTTAAGTTATGAATTTTAATTTCTTGTTTGTCGCATATGTTGATGAATGGATTATTCATTATATGTAAAATAATGTCGTTTTCATCTTTCCGTTCAAAATATATATCAGATAGAACACTATAACTGAATTTAGCCATTGTTTAAACAATAATGAAGAAAAAAATGAATGCATGGATTAATATACTATTGCTCGAAGTTTCAACATGATCTTTTTTACCTCTTTGAAACATAATATAACAGGTACTTGGTTTTACCAGTTATTTCCATTGGTTTTAAATTTATTTGCAATTTTCAGGTATTTAAGTTATGTAATATTAGATGACAATAAAATCATTTTTTACCTTTTCCAAATGAATTGCCAGATACCACATAATTTGAGAGTTCTATTGTCATTTTTGTCAAAATTTTGATACACCCTTCTATGTGGACTAGGTCCAAATATGGGCCAACTTCTCCTAATTTCAACAGAATTATTTTTTGGGTCAATAAGAACTCTTGTACAAAATTTCATCAAAATATATGCATAATAGCCACTTTCACATACAAATAACTTCTCAAAAAATATGACGTGCATTTGTACCGAATATCTTACCTTGGGTCAGAAAAATTGCTGTAGCTCAAAAAGTGCAGTTCCGATGCATGGACATGTACATATAGGAATGTAGGGGAGAGTTAGGACTACAAAATAGTAAATTTGTGTTTTGACTCAGCTTGACTCACAGGAGTTGTGCTCTATGAAGTAAGAAATTTCCGAGAAATTTGACCTTTTTTAAAAAAAATATTTAAATTGTTCTGAAAACAGTAGAGCTTAAATTTTTTTACCAGTAATAGGAAATAAGTTAAGTTACAACACAAAATTTATTTCGTCCAAAAATCTTGAAAAACCAAAAAGTTATGATCATTTAAACTTTAAAAATTAACTAAAAATATCATAAATTTACTAAATTCTGAAAAAGCCCATTTTGGACCACCCTGTTCTCAGTGAAATAGTTGAATTAGAGTTCTAATTTTTTGGCTCCCGAGGTTTACTACTGTCTACTTTCATATGAGTCTAATAACTTTAAAATCGGAGAAAAAAAAACAAAAGGAGTTTTGGCCGCTATCTCAAAATATTGACCACAGTGCGGCGGGCAGACGGACATCGCTAGAATGTCTTACAAACGATCACTAATCAATAATATGTATTAGGGCTTTCCGTCAAAAATAAACTTTCAAATTTTGGGTCGTGACCCCTGCCAAACGATGGTCACGGAGTAGCTGATTCACAGAAAAAATTTGATACGAATTTCAATAAACAAAAACACAGATTCAATCAATTTTTTGATTGAAATTGCCAATTAAAAAAATTGTAATACCAATCATCAAATTGTAGGTGATTGATTGAAAATTTTTTTCAATCAAAAATTTTGTCGATTTTGATCAAAAGTTTCATAATTTTTTTATTTATAGTCAATCAAAATAGTGATTGATTTAACAAATGAATTGTAAGCTTATGGCAAAATTATCAAAAAATTCATCTTTTTTGCTTTCCAATATTTTGCCAAAAATAAAAACAAGTAAAACCCGATTATTTTGTATATTTTTGAATTAATGTATTCAAATAAATTAAAGCGAAAAAAAATCTGGGAAGTTGAAAATTTGTAATTCGACAGTTAAAGAAAACAACAAAAATTTTAATCAAAACATTGATTGACTCATTTAAATTTTGTTGATTCAATTGAACATTTTTAGCCAATAATTTTTTGTGTGTTGTGGGAAAAATTTATGAAAAAAATTTGCAAGGGCATCTTCAGTCGGCCACTAGCGGTCAAAGTTTAAAAAAATCACGTTTTTCGACCAAAATTCATGTCTGAATTTTTTAACCAGATCCGGCTCAAAAATTAAGAAGTTTTGCGTACTTTATGGGAAAAATATTTGAAAAATTCAAAAACAGTCATCCACAGATGCTGATTTTTAAACATTAAAATTTTTTTTATCCAAATCGGTTCCAAAAGTTGAAAAATGTTAATTATGTTATCTAAAATATATTAAAACAAGTAAAAACTTAAATTCGGCCTTGCCAAATGCATTAATACCCTCCAATGTAAAAAGACATTATTTGCAAAAAAATGCCAGCGAATTTTGTACTCTTGCCCAAAAAATTAAATCATGATAATGTTTTGCGAAAGATTTGGGTGTACTTGCCAAAGCAAAGTTTTTTTAGAAAAAATAATGTTATATGTATTTCATTTGCTATTCCATGCAAAACGAATTGAAATATCAGTCGAGGACCCCATTAACAAACCAAAAGAGCTGTACATTTCGTAAGTGAGTGCAAAAATAATTGCAAAAAAGTGTTTTTACATTTTGGAGAGTATAAAAGATTCGGCACCAAAGAATATAACACTCTCACTTGTTTTATGTACATTTGATAAACCAATGGAAAATTTTTATGCGAAAAGCTTAGACTTGGTGAAAAAGTAGTTTTGGTAAAAAAAAATGTTTTTTTTTTCACGAAAAACAAAATTATGTTAAAAAAAATTTAATGAACCCAAAATTTTTGGTGAAAAAAAATGTTGATGAAAAAAAGTTTTTGATGATTTTTTTTGATGAAAAGAAAAATTTTTTGATGTAAAAAAAAATTCATGAAAAAAAATATGGAAAAAAAATTTTTTTGGTCAGAAAAAAGTTGATAATAAAAAATTTAATAAAAAAATTTGATGAAAAATAATTGATGAAAAAAATATGATCAAAAAAAAATTTATGAAAATAAAATTTTGATGAAAAAAAATTTGATGAAAAAAAAAATTAATGAAAAAAAATTGTTGAAAAAAAATTTTGATGAAAAAAAAAAAAATTATTAAAAAAAAATTTGATGAAAAATGTATGAAAAAAAAATTATGAAAACAAAGTTTGATGTAAAAAATATAACATTGATGAAAAAAAATTTTATGGAAAAAAAATTTGAGTGAAAAAAAATTGATGAAAAAAAAAAAAAAATTTGATGAAAAAAAAAATTTCATAAAAAAAAAAAATTGATGACAAAAAAAAAAAAAAATGATGAAAAAAAAGTTGATGAAAAAAAAAAATTATGAAAAAAAATTGATGAAAAAAAAAATTTGATAACAAAAATAAAAATTTATAAAAAAAAGTATGATGAAAAATTTGATAAAAAAAAAATTTGATGAAAAAAAAATTTGATGAAAAAAAAGTTAATAAAAAAAAAAATTTGATGAAAAAATAAAAATTGATGAAAAAAAAAAGTTTATAAAAAAAAAATTTATGAAAAAAAAAAAAATTTTTGTTGAAAAATAATTATGTTACTTTTTATAAACCAGCTGGTGAAAAACGGTTTAATTCACCACGAGGTGAATTATTATCCAAGTTACAAACCCAAGTTATTAAAATTTTTGGTTTTAAGAAAATGAAAATAGTAATTCTTGTTTTCTTTTTCGTTAATTGTTAGCTTATATAGTCAAACTGACGTGGCGTCCTGCAACTTTTTTAAAATAAGACACCAGCCTAAAAACATTATCATGTTAAAAAAATGGGGGAAAAAATCGGCGAAAATTGTTTTTTTGGAAAAAAAATTATGTTTGTACTTGTTTAAATACCATTTGGTGATTGATTCTGCTCACTTGTGTCAACCAGCAGCAGAATTAAAGCATTTTGTATTTTTAGGTTATGTTGAATGTACCAAAATTTTCGAGGTGTCCTTACATTTTCTTTCATTACTTTTGAACCGCTGAACCGATTTCGCTTAAATACAATACCAAACTGCTTAGGACAACAACAAGTAAATTTGCTACGTCTAAGTCATATCTGTTAAATACTTTGGCCGTGATCACCATTTCCACAGACGGACAGACGGACATCGCTAGAATGTTTTAAAATCCATCACTGGGATCCAGAGTTTACAAGGTTTACATGGACATTGTTAAATCGACTCGAAAAGAGATTCTGAGTCAATCAGTATACTTGGTCTAGGAAAAATATTTCTAATAGTTACAAAAGATATTGTTATAAAGATCAATTGTAATTCGAAAAAGGTTAATTGTAATTCGAAATAGATCAATTGTAATTCGAAAAATATTAACTGAATTTTCATGGATCTTTTTCGAATTACAATTGATCTATTTCGAATTACAATTGATCTTTTAAGAACTATAATTGTTCTTTTCCGAATTAAAATTGATCTTTTATGAATTTAAATGATGTAGTTTTCAAAATGACTTTATTTAGTTGGATTTCTGTGTGCACAGTCACTAATCTACAGCTTTCAACGAAAAAAAATCAACAATAGTTTGTGCTATAACTACTATCGCTGACAATTTCGCCACTACTCAGCAGAAAAGTAATGCATTTTTACTTTCCGCTCCAGCATTGTTCTGTTTTTCTTTATGCAGTAAATTATGTTTATAATCAAACCATCCTATTGTAAAATTTATGAAATCAATATTGTTGCAATTCTTATTACAATATGTAGCTATTCTTCGTTTTGGGCACAAAGAACTATTGCCTTTATTCATTGTATGATAAACAAAGAGTTTACAGTCTTAAGGGAATTTAGTTGAATAATTCTTTGTAAAAATTTATAACTCCAACTAACAATAAGAACAACTAACATATTTTGAATGCAACAAGAGAGCATCGTTCCAAAAAAAAAACTAAAAAAGTTTAATCAACTTTCTTTGTTTTGAAATTTAAAGGAAGATAATATATACTTGGAAGTATTAAGTATCTTCCATATTTGTTAGGTCTTTTAATATACAATGCATTTTGGCATCATTTACCACAAAAACTTGAAAAGGGTATTCACATTAGGCACTTTACTTTGGAATATGTTTGTTATAAAGTAGGAACATATGTGTAAACGAAATAGTAGAAATTGTAAAGTTGCAAAGGTGCAAAAGTGCTATACTGTACAAATTTTTGCACGGGTAAAAGTTTCTAAACTAAATACCCTTTGTATATCACACTTTGCAAGTCTTAAAATTCTGAAGGTTAGGTTAGAGGTGGCGGAGTCAAAGACTCCTCACATAGACCGGATGGTCCATAGCGAAACCACAATAATTCCTCAGCGACGCTGATAGAACGCATTTGTCCTCATCGCGAATTGTACTATTTGCCTTAGGTCGACATTCGAAACCGTTTCCAAGCTCTCGAAGTCATGTCTGTCTAAAATTCTGAAGGTATTCCCACAAAAGTCTTGAATTCCGTCAAGACCTGATATTTTTATGTAAAAATGTGATCAAAAGTAACCGATTAAAAGTTTTCTACTTTCTGTTATTAGCTAACTTGGTGCAAATGGCAAAATGTAAAAGTGAAAAACTAAATTACAAGAGTAAACTACACTACAACAATTAGCAAATCTTACCTTTGCAAGACAGCCCGTTCTATAATACGAACCTAATTCGCCTTCAACGAATTTGCATGTATTTTGTTTTTGTAACAATGACAAAATACATACAGATTTGTCGCAGACGAATGACGTTCGTGTCACAAAAATAGGGAGTAAATCTTTGCATTGCAATGATGCACATCCTAATTTTGCAAGACTAAAATATCCCAGGTGAATACCCTTAATATTAAAGTTTCAATTGTTTCAGACTAACATAATTTTGTTGCAAGTTTTTAGTTGCTCCATTGTTTGAATGCTGATTTAGTTTTTAGCACAAGTAGTAAAAGTATTTCCTTTATAAAAATCTGAGTTGTCTGACAAAATGCAATTTCTGTCTGTAACTCATTAATCGCTGATATGTGTTGCAATTTTAGTTTTTTAAAACTTTTTTACAAAAGTAAAATTGCATAATTACTTTTTTTTGTTACAAGGTGGTATTAAAACAAAACAAACAAATAATAAAAATACAAAAAAAAAACTTGAAATAAATTAACAAATTTTATTCGTGCTTCACTGATTTTGCACTAAGGTGATGGAAGTTTTAAACAATTTGTTAACATAGTGAAAATGAAGAAAAACAAGTGAGAGTGTTAAATTTGGCTGTGCCGAATCTTTAATACCCTTCAAAATCTAAAACAAGAGTGTAAAATTCTTTCATACCCTCTAATATGAAAGTAAAAAAAAAAAAAAATTGACAATGGCGTTTCGGGGGGATGGGTGTCGGTGGGTGGGTGGAAAATGTCTTAGAATCGATCACCGATCAATAACACAGCCCCTCAAAAAAAAAAAATCTGAAACCACACCACCAAATCTTTATGTATTTCGAGGACCTCGAATCTGCCATCCAAAAGATTTATCTTTGGGGTTTCCTGAATTCTTACAAGGGAAGTCCCCAAAGTGACTATTTC
Organism: Pegoplata infirma; assembly: GCA_963921195.1. Taxonomy (NCBI): domain Eukaryota; kingdom Metazoa; phylum Arthropoda; class Insecta; order Diptera; family Anthomyiidae; genus Pegoplata; species Pegoplata infirma. The sequence continues at coordinate 90,705,670 of OY992539.1, read as the reverse complement.
TGATTTCTTTGAAATTTATACACAAGATTGAAAAAACAAGTAAAAAGTCAAATGTAGCCTTTTCAAATGTATTGATACCCTCTATAATTTCAAAAAGATTATTGCAAAAAACTTTATTTAAAAGGAAATCACTTAAAAAAAAAAAAACATTTTAAAAAAAATTTCAGCGAAAAAAACAAATTTTGGCAAAAAAAATCCCCGTTTTTTTACTTTTTTTGGCAAAAAAAAAATTTTCGTACTCGTTGAAATAACATTCGATGTTCTATTCTGTTCACATATGTCAACCAGCAGCCGAATTAAAGCATATTGTCTTTTTAGGTTATGTTGAATGTACTAAAATTTTTGAGGTGTCCTTACATTTTCGTTCATAACTTTTGAATTGATAGCGATCAAATGCAATACCACTGCTTGGGAGAACTTCCAATAAATATGTTAAGTTTCAGTCATCTCTGTGTAATGTTTTGACCGTGATCACCATTTCCACAGACAGACGGAAATCGCTAGAATGACTTAAAATCGATCACTGATCGATTATATATATACCTTATGGGGTCCCAGACCAATATTTCGATGAGTTACAAACGGAATGACAAACTTATATATACCCTCTATCACTAACAATAAGTGGAGGGTATAAAAATAAATCGAATCTTTATGAATTTTGACCTCTTAACTCGATTTCGCTCAGCCAGGATTTTTTTAGGTATCAGGTAGTTTCACTTTCCAGACTTTCCTTGTAAGATTACAAGAAAACCCGACTATAGAATTCCATTCGGATGGCGGAATGAGTTAAGGAGGTCAAAATACAGTTTTAGTGTTTTTGCACCAACAGATATTTTGCGCTGGATGATCCTACATTCCAAATTTAAACTTTTATACCCCTTATTTTCTGGAAGGTGAGCTTTCATTAATTTTTCATAAAAATGTTAAGTCTCTTTAGAGACTTATAGCTATAGCTTCAGTGGTTTGGGCTCTGCAATTACACTGTACAACACTACTTTTAACACCAGAACGAGACCATATACACTTGAAAGTAGAGCCCCTCTGGAGTAAAACTGCATTTACAGTTTTTCATTCGGTGATCATTTGTCCTTATTAGAGGACTTTAAAGTTTTGAAGGTCATTTAAAGTAAAAACAAGTAGAAAAGTCCACAATGCCTTTTTTGAAGGATAGTACATGTTTAAAGTGAAAAAAATTAACAATTTTGATTAGAAATATTTTATTTTGAGTAAAAAACTCTTTTTTTTGTCATTTAAAAACAAAAAAAATATATATTATTTTTTTTTTTTTTTTTTTGAGTGTAAAACTTTTTTCGAGTGTTATGTTTTTTTTTACTGTCAAAATGTTTCTGAGTGAATGCACGTACATATGTTCACAAAATATTGAAATTTTTGTAAAAAAAAACTAAATTTTTTTTTAGTGTAAAATTTTTTTTTGAGTGTAAAACTTTTTTCGAGTGTAAAATTTTTTCGAGTGTAATTTTTAAGTTACCAATGCTTTTAAAACTAAACAAGTTTAAAAAGCATTGCTTTAAAACTAAAAAAGTTTGAAAAGCATTGTTTAGTTACCACCAATGCTTTTAAAACTTGTTTACCACGTGGCATTTAAGATGAAAAAAATCTGAAATTCGGGGTTTGGCTTATAACTTTTGAACCACTTGATCGATTGAGCTGAAATTTAATACCAAACTGACCTGAGGAACGGCAAAGATACATGCCACGTTTCAGCAGTCTTATTATTGTTTTTCGAAAGTTATCGTGTTTTTATCTCGTAAATTTGCGAAAACCCCTTGCCGAAATTTACTCTTTTGCTCATAACTTTTGAACCACTGGACGGATTTGGCTGGATTGCAATACCAACCTGACCAGGTAAATGACCAACATATATGCCAAACTTCAGTAGCCTCTGTGAAGTCTTTCAGTTAGCGTGTTTTCTACGGACAGACAGACGGAGGGACGGACGGACGGACATCGCTAGATCGACTTAAAATCGATCGAGGATCATGAATATATATACTTTAGACCAATATTTCGATGTGTTACAAACGGAATGACAAACTTATATATACCCTCTGTCACTAGAGTGGAGGGTATAAAAATAAAAAAAATATTCCTACTTAACCTACGATGCTGAAATAAAAAGCAAATACAAGAGTAGTCTCCTTGATTTTTTAAGAATGTTTGTTTTGTCATATCACGAATATTTGATTCCAAAAATAAATAACTTACTTATGAATATTTGCACTCATTCAAAAAAGTACCTTTTATAAAAACTACCTTTTAAAAAAGTACCTTTTATAAAAACTAAAAAGTACCTTTTATGAAAAGTACCTTTTATAAAAAGTACCTTTTATAAAAAGTACCTTTTATAAAAAGTACCTTTTATAAAAAGTACCTTTTATAAAAAGTACCTTTTATAAAAAGTACCTTTTATAAAAAGTACCTTTTATAAAAAGTACTGTTTATAAAAAGTACCTTTTATAAAATGTACCTTTTATAAAAAGTACATTTTTTAAAAAGTACCTTTTAAAAAAGTACCATTTATAAAAAGTACCTTTTATAAAAAGTACCTTTTATAAAAAGTACCTTTTATTAAAAGTACCTTTTATAAAAAGTCATTTTGTAAAAAGTACCTTTAATAAAAAGTACCTTTTATAAAAAGTGCCTTTTATAAAAAGTACCGAAAGTACACTTTTTGGTACTGTTATATTTCCTGAAATAATAATCACAGAAACTTTTTCTTTTCCTGAACAAATGGTCCTAAAATCTTAAAATATGTAATGTAGAAGAATTCGGTAAAAAAACAGTCTGGGAAAAATTGTTTTTGAGGTAAAACGTTTCTGACGTAATGGTTCTAGAAACTTAAAATTAGGAATGTAAAATACTTTTTGTACTTCTAATATTTGCAGAAACAATGATCCTAGAAAATTGAAATGTGAAACGTAGGATGCTTCGGTGAAGAAAAAAAACATTCTGGAAGAGGTTTCTAATGGGGGTAAGAAAGTGTACTTTTGGTACTTTTTTTTGTTTTTATAATAATGACCTTAGAAGCTTGAATTTTGGAATGTAGGGTCCTTCGGTGAAAACAACATTCTGCTAAAGTAGAAAAAGTAAAGTAAAAAAAGTAAAGAAAAAGTAAAGTAGCTAAGGACTCGAAAATTTTCAATATATTTTTTCACCGGAACGAACATGATAACGTACAACCGAAGTTATTCAAATTTTATTGTTTAAATCAGCGGTTACCAACCTTTTTGGCTCGCGTACCCCTAATTTTAAATTTTATCAGCCGCGTACCCCCTAACGATTTTTTTTTTTTTGTTAAAAAAAACTTCACATATAAATATTAGAGTTAATTCCGAAATTTTATATCTGCGGGCATTATAATTTTTTTGAAGGATTTTGGGGAGATCAAAACATTTTTTTTAGAAAAATATTCGCTCCTTGGGGTGGTTGGTTCAATGCAGCTGAAAACGCGGATTTTTCTGCAGAGCAAAAACGGCTGAAAATATTGTAAATCTGATTTCACCAGTCAGTTCTACGCCAAAAATTAAAACAACGGACGTTTTTGAACTCGTAAAAAAATATATAATTTTTTAAATGTTTTTTACGAGGGCAGATCAATAATTCCGTGACTTTTTGAATGAAACACCCCCAATTACAATGAAAGGGCATTATGAGCTTAACAAAATTTCCACTCTATTACAATCCGTCTCAAAAATGCTCAAAAACAAGTTTTTTTAGAACTTTGACTTAAATTTGCTCAAAAACCTGGCGTCAAAGAAAAATTTAGGAACCATATTCAGAATCAGCATCGAAAGGTTAATCGAAAACAAGTGGTCAGATCTCAAAATATCATCCAAAAAAATCGCAAAAAATGCTCTCTAAGTTGCACAAAAATACGTTTCTTGTGAACTTTACCTCAACTTTCTTGAAAACCGGACGTTATGGAAAACTTTGGAAGCCAGATGCGGAGCCAGCTTTGAAAGGTTAATATAAACAAATGTCTAAATTACTAAAATTTGGCGTACCCCCGCGGACAGTTTTGCGTACCCCCTAGTGGTACGCGTACCATAGGTTGGTAACCGCTGGTTTAAATTATTCATTGAAATATTATTTTATGAAAGACTTAAACGTCCACAAGTAAATAAAACAAAGACTACGTAGGGGCATTTTTTTGAAATCTATAGAGCTTGGGGGGTGCTTACAAAATAATCTTTATTAAATTTAAGTCGACACATATTTTTTCTCTAGACGATATTCCAGTTAGTTCGGGAGCTATCGCCATTTTTCCGAAGGTCCACATTGTTTCATAAGGGGACAACGCAATTTTTAAACACTGATATGGACAATAAGCCAAGACACCCAAACCTTAAAACCGTCATAAGGGTTGAGATACTTCCCTTGTAAGTATGTATGCTCTTTGACTTTACCACGATTTTTGTTTATATGTTACAACCACATTGTTCACTGCATGAAGGACTCATGTTCCAAATTTGAAATTTTTGGAGAGTTTTCTTTCACATCCCTTTTTGAATATTACGATTCATCCTGTCTACTTCCAATATAAAACATATGATGCTCCTTAGATTCCACAAACCAAAAGAGAATAAAATATAAAATTACGTTCCATTTCTATTTCTCTCTCCTTAAAAAAAAAATACTACTAAAAAACAAATAACCAACAACCCTTAAAACTTTTATTTAGCTCCCCTTCCCAAACCATATGATTTTACAAACGTCTGCCACCAGTCTACTATAGACTTGAGGTTGTTTTGCGCAAAAAAAAAGCCGGCTACTAAAGAACAATAACAGAAAACATGTGTTGTCTGATATAAATGAGTAGGCAAACATTGCATTTTGTTTGGAGTACCATCATACTCCAAGTACATTGTACGGGAGATCCACACCCACTCGAAAAGGATAAAGGATAATAGAAGGAAAACAAAAATAATCGATGCATAAAAATATTGAAAAGGGGCAAAAACAAAAAAAAAAGTTTATACAAACTGAAGTTATTGTATGTTTTAAGGGTAGATTTTTCATTCATATATTCAATTCTTTGGTAACAAATGCATTTAATATAATGTTTTAAAGAAGTGGTTGGAGAAAAGGAGTTAGGGGGTACCATTCAACTGATGGTACCATGTTATAGATTTGACATGAAGTTTGATATTTATAAGAAAAGGAAATTTAACTCAAGTTAATATGTATTTGTTGTATTAAAAATGTTTTTTTAAATACTTTTAATATTAAACAATGGAACGTTTTTCATGAATTTACTAAAAGCTTTTGAAGTTGGCTTCTGAATGAAAGTAGATTTATTAACGAGTACACTGAGGGGAAGAAAACATATTTAAATCAAAAATGTTCAATTTTTTTTTAAACATATTTTTAAGCATATTTTTCGAAAAAAAAAAATAAAATTTTGAAATTGACTATGAGTGATTTTAAAATAGCATTTAAATTACTTTAATAGAAGTTATAATTTTTTTTCAGAATTTTTTTTTTCTACAAAACTCCGAAAAAGAAAATGTTTGAGGATTGAAAAATCTTAGACTTTTTCATAAGAAACAAGTAAAAAAGTTAAATTCGGCCTTGCCGAATGTAGTGATACCCTCCACAATTTCAAAAAGATTATTGCAAAAAACTTTATTTAAAAGGAAATTACTTTTGAAAAAAAAAAATTTTTGGAAAAAAAATTTCCGCGGAAAAATTTTTTTAAAAAAAAATCCGCGATTTTTTCTTTTTTTGTCAAAAAATATGTTCGTACTTGTTTAAATACCATTTGGTGTTCAATTATGTTCACATATGTCAACCAGAAGCCGAATTAAAGCATTTTGTATTTTTAGGTTATGTTGAATGTACTGAAATTTTTGAGGTGTGCTTACATTTTCGTTCATAACTTTTGAACCGCTGCACCGATATCGCTCAAATGCAATACCAAACTTCTCGGGAGAACTTCCAATAAATATGTTAAGTTTCAGTCATCTCTGTGCAATATTTTGTCCGTGACATCATTTTCCACAGACAGACAGACAGACGGACATCGCTAGAATGTCTTAAAATCGATCGGGCATCATGAATATATATACTTTATGGGGTCCCAGATCGATATTTCTATGAGTTACAAACGGAATGACAAACTTATATATACCCTCTATCACTAACAATAAGTGGAGGGTATAAAAATGTCTAAGAATTTGTCACATTTTTCGATAGCAGAGATGTCTCAGGATCTGATTTTCTATACCAAAAAGGTCTTAGAATCTGAGACTTTTTCTGTAGAAAAAAAGTCTTAGCATTTGACACTTATTTATATGAAAAAGGTCGCAGAATCTGAGACTTTTTCTATAAGAAAAGGGGTCAGAATCTTTGAACTCGAGACTTATTTCGTAGATAAAAGATCTTAGAATCTGAGACTTTTTCGAAAAGAAAAATGTCTCAAGATCAGACTTTTTTATGAGAACAACTTATTCTATTGGATTTAGGACTCAGAATCTGAGACTTTTTCATGAGAACAACTTTTACCTATAGGAAAAAGGGTCAGAATTTGAGACTTTTTCTTTAGGATAAAAAGTGCAAGAATATTACACTTTTTCTATATACTAGGGCTGTCAATCCCGAAATCCCGGTATTTTTGTCATAAAATGAATCCCGAATCCCGGGATTTTTAAGCTCAAATCCCGGGATTTTGTAAAAATTAAAAATGTATGAGAATCTTTTTTTAAACACAACTTTGTTCAATTATTGTTACATTTAGATAAACAAATTAAAACTAAGCTGGCCACGAATTTAGCTGAGCTGAGAATTCTACCCAGGCTTTCTGAATAATAGTCCAACGCACTAACCGTTAAGCCACAGTCACGGAGCACTTTGACCAAAGTTTGCAGGTTTTGGCGAAAATTTTCTAGAAAATCGAAACTTTGATCGAAGGGCGCCACGGGTAAATTTAATCTGATTGGCCTCAAATTTGTACAACATAAGTTTTAGGCGTAGGAGAATAAAAATTTTGCCGGGCGTTCAAAATTGGAAGAAAAACTTTTCTTTTACAAAAAACTTAAAGTCTAATGCATTATATTATTACTTTTCTCCTTTACATGTTTTTATTATTTTAAATTTTCTTTAAATTAGTTTTAAAATTATACAGTGCAACAACCAAAATCGGAATGGGATGAAACCAAAAGCAAACAAAAGTTGTCATTTTCCATAACAAACCCCTCAGGGCTTTTTTAGTTCATTGCTAAATATTTAATAATAATTATTACTTGAAAACTGAATAAGTGGCGTATACTTAATTTTTTAATTGCCTTTAAATAACAATCAGAATAATTAGAAATATTTTTTTAATAATTTCGTTGTAGCGAAATATACCAAAGGGTTTTCGTGGGAATCAAACCCACGACTACCTGTTTAATAGGCTAGCACGCTACCAACTAACCCACAGTAGCCCCCTTAATATGCACAAAAAAATTGAAATATAAAGATTCTACTATTTTTTTACTCTTATAATCAAAGAAATTTAATTCCGAAAAATCCCGGGATTCCAAAAAATCCCGCGATCCCGAAAAATCCCGGGATCCCGGGATTTCGATTTTTAAATCCCGAATCCCGGGATTTTAAAAAGCCGATCCCGTTTGACAGCCCTACTATATACAAAAAAGATCTCAGAATCTAAAACTTTGAAAATTTTTCTCAGGAAAATCTGAGACTTTTCCTATAATTTTAATTATAATTAAAAAGAAATAAATAAATAATTCTATAGAATGTTTCAGAATCTGAGACTTTTTCTAAAGGAAAAGGGTTTTAGAATCTGATGCTTTTCTATAGGAAAAAGTTCTCGGTACCCCTGAGATTCATTGGATGAGACCCATCTATAACAACACGTATAGTTCGATCTCTAAGAAAGATCGATATAAATCGAGAGAAGTCATTATTAGAACTAGAACCAAAAGCATAAAGCTTAGTTTATCTTCACAATACAGCAGCAAGCAGCAGACAGCAAAATTTACCATAATTTTTTTTGCTGTTTGCATCTCCGCAGCACTGCTGCTGAAAATATTCTATTTTATAGAGTTGCCAACTTTTTTAGGTGCAGAGTTGTGTTGTCACCCTTTTTGTTACATTTTTGTATTTTTTTAAATTTACAACCTAAATAATAGAATTTAACTTTTTTGACATTTAATTTAGCAGTCTGCTGCTCAGCAGCAATGCTGTTCAATTATAATTAACTGCCGCGTTCTTATACCCTCCAATCTACACCCTTTCCAATTGCATTTCAGAATTTATCAATTATATTTCAGAAGTTATCAATTCTATTTCAGAACTTATCAATTGTATTTCAGAAGTTATCAATTGTATTTCAGAACTTTATCAATTGTATTTCAGAAACTAACCTTCGTAAAACAATTGAAAATTTCTGAAATACAATTGATAATTTCTGAATTGTAATGATAGAGGGTATATACCCAGCAAAAACATGGTAATGAGTTGTGAAAAGTAATCATTACCAAGCACATTATTTATAATGAGTACCCATTACCATTAACATTATTTTAAGCCCAAAAGTAACTAATTCTCAGTAATATGTTATAAAAGCACATCTAAGTAATAATATATCCTTGCACTTGCAGTTTTTAACCTTTACAATTCAATTAACGTAAAAAGTACTTAAAAACTTAATAAAAATTACGCAATTTTTAAGTTTTAGTAAAAACAATTTACATTTTAAAAGTTTTAATTAACTAATTATTTTACTTCTTATTGGTAATGGGTTTTTACTCCTTATTTGTAATCCAAGGCAGTAACTACTTATTTATCTCCATACTCTTCACTAGTTATTTTTGTCTCACGCCCTTGTTAAAATAATTAGTGTTTCATTCAATAAGTAACTACTTATTAACATCTGTTTCGGATTTCAAAACCCATTACTAGTAATGTCAATTTTTGCTGGGTACATATAAGTTTGTCATTCCATTTGTAACTCCTCTCGAAATATTGGTCTAGGACCCCATATAAAGTATATACATTCATGATCCCCGATCGATTTTAAGTCGATCTAACGATGTCCGTCCATGTGTCCCTCTGTAGAAAACACGCTAGCTTTCGTAAGACTTTACTGAGACTTCTGAAGTTTACCAAATATGCTTGTAATTTACATGGTCAGGTTGGAATTGCATTCCAGCAAAATCGGTGCAGTGGTTTATAAGCAAAAGAGTGAATTTCGGTAAGGGTTTTTTTGCGAATTTACGAGTTAAAACAAGTAAAAAAGTTACATTCGCCCTTGCCGAATGTATTGATACTCTCCACAATTTCTAAAAGATTATTACAAAAAGCTTTATTTAAAACGAAATCACTTATGAAAATAAAAAAAAAATTTTTAAAAAAACATTTCCGCGAAAAAACAAAATCCGCGATTTTTTTTTTTGTCAGAAATATGTTCGTACTTGTTAAATACCATTCGGTACTCAATTATGTTCACATATGTTATGCTGAATGTACAAAAATTTTCGAGGTGTCATTACATTTTCGTTCATAACTTTTGTACCGCTAAACCGATATCGCTCAAATGCAATACCAAACTGCTCGGGAGAACTTCCAATAAATATGTTAAGTTTCAGTGATCTCCGTGTAATATTGTGGCCGTGATCACCATTTCCACAGACTGTCTTAAAATCGATCACTGGTCATAAATATATATACTTTATGGGGTCCTAGATCGATATTTCGATGAGTTACAAACGGAGGAGGGTATAAAAACACGTTGAATTTCGAAAGACAATCCTGATACTGTTGAAGCTTTACATATTCTTTGTCGTTTCCCAGGCCTGGTTGGTATTGAATTTCAGAGAAATCGGTCCAGTGGTTCAAAGTTATAAGAAAACCCTAAATTCCAGATTGGTTTCACCCTAAATTCACGTGTTGAAAAACATTTTTAAAAGCATTGGTAAGTTACAAGTAAGTTAACTTGTTTACCAAAGGTTAGTCACAAAAATATTTAACAACATTTTTTTGTCACTCAAAAATATTTTTACACTAAAAAAAAAGAAGTGTTTTTTTGAAAGGGGCCAAGGGGTGGTGGGGGGGATGGTGAATAGTTGGTTGGCCACATTTTTCTCGCGATAAATGTTTACTAATTCATTTATTATGCTTTTTTAGCTATAGCTAAACAACTCCTGATCACACCGTCCGACAGCCAATATTAAACATGAACCGGATGATATTCGTCTGAAAGAAGAGATCAAATGGAGTAAAACCGCATTTACAGTTTATCACTTCGTTATCCTATTTCCTTTTAAAAGGACTTCAAAGTTTCAAAGGATATATTTTGTAAAATATTTTTAAAATATTAATTCTTGTCCTAAGATGCCAGTGGCGATGGCAAATGAAAGAGGAGGATCTTCCCTAATTTTTCCATTTTTCATTTTGCCTTATCAGGATAAAAGGATGTGAATAAAGTCATTTAAAAACTTTATCAACATATTTTGTTGAGAATTTTGAATGATATTTAAGGATAAATTGTTGAAAGGACGTAACTTAACCTCCTTTTTCCTGATTTGAAAAAATAATCAAATAGGAAAATTAGGGGAGATCCTCCTCTTTCATTTGCTATTACTAGTGGTGTCCTAGGACAAGCCAAACAGGATCACGAAAAGAAAAACTGTAAATGCAGTTATACTTCACTTAGCCTTTAGTGTAAAACGTATTTTATCCAGACTGGATAATCCAGTTCGTGTTTAAGGACTTTTTTCCATTTTTGTCGGACGGTATTATGACTGACGACATTTTGAACAATCATGTGAAGCTGCTCTCAGCTGCTCAGCTGTTCACAGATATGAATCATGCACGTCCGCAGTGACTCTGACATGTCAGCGCGTCGTCACTGAGGATGGCACATGGACATTGCCATCTCGGAATATCACTGGAATGAAGTTTTATATAATCTTTAATTACTTTTTTTATAAATGTAGCACAAGCCTAGTGTAGAGTCATTGTCAACTGATATTGAATTTCACAGTTAAACGCATACCCCCATTACATCAACTATTTGTTTAACATCTTTGTTAGAAATAAATAATAAAAAAAAACTAGTAATAATAACATTAAAAACATTGTTGTTGTTATGTTAACATATTAAATAACCTTTAATATTTTTAAAATATTGTGGTTTAAACAAAATATGTATTAAAATAAATCTACAACTTTTTGTTTAAAACAGATCAGCAAAAAAAAATTTTTAAAAATATCAATGTTGAATAGTAAAACTCGCAATACCATTTATAACAATGAGGGATTTTGTGGGCTGGTTTATTGTTATTATTATTATTAGTGGTATTCTCGGCTCAAAAATTTTAATCCAACAAAAACTTCAAAAAACTTCCGATCTGAAATTCAAAGATTCCATTTGTAATTTAAAAATTCAACGTGAATCTTAAATTTTTAAAAAAATCAATAGAGGAGGTTCATAACAAAATACAATAATTCTCAAAAAAATCTCAAATTTGGTTTTTCTTTCCCCTTTTCATAGCTTGATACAATCTCTTATGTAAACTTCATTTGAGCCAAATCTGATCAAAGTTTCACCAACATTTTTAATTTTTAAAAATTAAAACTAAACAAGTAAAAAAGTTAAATTCAGACTTGCCGGTTTCGGCCGAATATTAGCCGAACCCGAAACTTTTTTCTAATTAAAAATAATATAAAAAAGTCGCTGAATTTCTTAATTTCGTGTTTCATTCCAATTGTTTCAGTTCACTTAAAAAAAAGTAACATGGTTGCCCAATAAATATACAGCTGTTATAGTTCAAAAAAAATTTTTTTTCTTAATGCATTTCATATATTTTTTGTTTATAAAAATGTGATTTTTTTAAGTTTATTAAAATAAATATTTTTTTAATAAATAAAACCATTTCTATGGTTTAAAAACATTAAGTTCTATAAAAAAATCATAATAATTTTTTTAAGTTTCGGTTCGGTTTCGGCCGAAAATTGATTTTTGCCGAATATTCGGTTCGGTTCGGCCTCGAAAAAACTGGTTTCGGTCGGACTCTATACTCAAGATGGACGGACGGACATCGTCCGTCTGTCCATCTATCGGTTTAAGCACATTACAGGTCGAAATTTTCTGTCAATTGACTTGAAATTTGAAACATAAACTTCTTTTGGCCCAAGGACGAAGCCTATAGTAATTAGAAAATATCGCTCCATGTTAAGACCTAGCCTCCATACAAAAGCCCCCTTTGAATTTCGTTTAAATGCCTTTAATAACCGTATTATAATAGATATTGTTTTGAAATTTAATAGGTAATAACATCTTGTATGCACAAATCATCACACCAAATTTCAAAGGAATCGGGTCTGTCCTTCGGGTAGTCCCCATACAAACCACCCTCCCTACATTCACATAATTTCCTCAAAATTCATAAAAATAATTGATTAAAACTTTATTTGTAGGTGTTAAACGTGTACTTTGGTCAAATCGGAATACATTTGGATCATTTTTGGACTTACAAGGGAAGTCTCCCTGGTGTCACCCTCCGATCTTCATGAAATTTGGATATGTTGTTAAGAACGAAAATTAATTCGACAGGTTTTTTTTTTTAGCGGCCCAAACTCATTTTTAGGGGGTTGATTTGGGGGGAATTTGACCTTTTTCAGTTTTTTACGATTCATGCAATTTGACTTATTAACAAAAATGTCCTAAAATTTTGGTATTTTACTCAATATGACGAAAAGTTGTGCATCTTTGGACATGTTCTTAACACACGTAGATAGGTTTTCCAAAGATCTTTCATTTGATATGTAAAATGACTAGGTTTCTTTGCATAATATAGGAGATAAATGAAAAAACTGAAAAATTACCTTTTCTTCCTCCCTCCTTTTCACCCCCTAAATATGAGCCGCTAAAAAAATACGTGTCCCTTTATATTTTCTGCTCTACAAAATAAAACCAATTCCATATAGATCCGCGGCTGACACTAGGGAGACTTCCCTTGTTAGTTCCCCATATAAAAATTTCAACCGATATTTAGCTTAATCGGTCCATTGGCAAAAATAAAAAAAAAAACCAATACCACTAAAAATTTATCTATGTGTTTTTCTACAAAAGATAGGTACAATCGGTCCATGTTTGGACTTAGGACCCATTTTCCGGAAAACACTGGTGTTGGGTATCATATGGTCGGTCTTGACTATAACTTTTTTACATGTTTAAATATGGAGTTTGGTAATATCTTAAAAAATTTTCTAATTTTGACTTCATTTTTGGATTCAGCGCAACATTTTATATGAAAAATTTATTTTCAATACCGTGAATCGAACAATTTTTCAAAATTTCTAAATTGGTTTAAAAACTGAATTTCTGCATTTTCACTCAAATGCATGTAACTTTTACAATTTTTCACGGATTTTCTTTAAAACCCCCTTATTTTCTTTGTATTAGATCTGACTTGAACTGTAAAGAGAGAAATGAATTTTATAATTTTTTTTATTTCTGAAATGAACAATAGAATTCACTTTTTTCGCCCAATTTCGGTAAAGTTAAAGCAAAATTGTCGATATGTCAATAAATAGCTTCTAAGGCGATAATCAGGATAAAAAATATTGTATGTTGAATTGATAAAGCATTCAATTACACATAAAAATTATTGGCTAAACATTTTCAATTAAATATATTGATCAACAAAATTTAAATTAGTCAATCAATGTTTTGATTAAAATTTTTATAAGTTTCTTTAACTGTCGAATTACAAATTTTCAACATACCAGATTTTTTTCGCTTTAATTTATTTGAATAGATTAATTCAAAAATATACAAAATAATCTGGGTTTACATTTTTTTTATTATTGGCAACATATTTGAAAGCAAAAAAGTTGAATTTTTTGATAATTTTGTCATAAGCTTACAATTCGTTTGTTAAATCAATCATTATTTTGATTGACTATCAATAAAAAATTTATAAAATTTTTGATCAAAATCGAACAAATTTTTGATTGAAAAAATTTTCAATCAATCACCTACAATTTGATGATTGGTATAACATTTTTTTTAATTGGAGGAATTTAAATCAAAAAATTTATTGAATCCGCGTTTTTGTTGATTGAAATTAAACCCACATTTTTAAAAAGTTGAAAATTTGAAAAGTTAGTAATATCTCGAAAAATGTTTTACTTTTGAAACTTTGGACTTCATTTTTGGATTCAGCGCGAGATTTCACATGAAAAATAATTGCGAAATGTCGTAGATAAAAATGTCTATAAATTAGCGTAATTTTGCTATGGGGAAGGGTTCTCCCAAGGTCTATCACTGATCAAACCCCCAAAAACGAACTGTTTCCATTCAGATTTTCGGAATTACCATTTTTTAGGGTAGACACATGAGAAGACGCCCAACAATAGTGTATGAACTGAAAAATTTGCTTCTTTTTGCTCTATGTTGATGAGTTTTTGAGATACCACCATTTTAGTTTTTTTGAAAAAAATATTTTTCTTCAAGTTATTAAAAATTTACCAAAACTAAGAAAAAAATATGATTAACTTCATCACTTCGAAGAAGATAAATATGATCTTATTGAAGTAAATTTAGTCAAAACAATAAATTTTTGAACTAAATAAAGATATTTATGAAAGATTTGGGCTAAAATTATTTGGCGGTAAAAAATTGTTTCATATATTTGAAAATTCCATGTTAAGAAAACTATGAACTGTTTATAAGCAAGTCAACTTAAGTTTTATCCCCCAAAGTAAAGAAAATTTTTTTTTACTTTAAGTAAAATTTTCCAACTTTTAGTAAAATTTTCCCAAATTGTGAGAAAATTTATAAACAATTTTTAAGGAAATTTTTTCGCAAATTTTAGCAATTTCGCAAAATTTTGCAAAAGTCTCAATTTAAGCGTGAATACTGTTATTATTATTATTATTTTGTTTTATTATTTGGTAACAATATACAACATTTCAAGTTCAAGTTATTGTTTGTATTTAAACCATTTTAAATTAACTTAAATTCGTAAAATTCTAACTGTTTCGGTTGTTAAAAATGTTTTGGTTTATTTCCTAACTCCATTGTTGTTGTGTGTGTGTCTATAATTAAAATGATTCATATTTTTTGGTTTCTAAAAAAAAAAATTTAATCTGAAAGAAATAATTTTTTGAATTCTAAAGACAAAAACCATTGTCAAAACATGTTTTAACAATTTTCTTTGTTTTCTGTAAGCAGAATTTTTCTTTAGCCGTTTTTTTTGTAATTCTGTGTTTACAGACAACAAAAAAATATTGTCCCACCATTTAATATGTACGATATTCCATGGAAACGTACAAAATCATAAAAAAGTTGTAGTTGAATGTACTTTAATTGCTACTGTTTGGTTTTGATTTTAGTTGGCTGGTTTTTTAGTTGGTTGGTTGATTAGTTGGTTGACTCAGTTTGTTGGTAATGTCAACGTACAACATGTTACAAAACAATAGAAAACCCAATGACTTTAATTTTTTGTTTTGCTTTTTTTTAGATTTTGTCATAAATTTACGAGGGTAGGGTAAATAATTACACAGTGGTACAAAATCAAACTTTCCGGAATGGGATGACCCCAAAAGCAAATGAAAGTTGACATTTTACATAACAAAACCCGAAAGGCTTTTTGTTAGTTCAGCGCTAGATTTGTTTTTACACGCATTCAAAGTTGGCGATTTTAAGCCATTTAAGTTTTTGTGTACTAAACATGTCCGACTTTAGTGGCCCCTGGTGGTGCCCTTATTGGACATGTGGGATCCAGTGTCCAAACTTATGCTCGACATTATGTCAGCTATAACCGGTATGCATTTCGCTGCAATCGGTCCAGTACCTACTTACTGAATAGCCAAACAATTAAAAATCGATCACCGATGCACCGTTGCGTATGATTGTTATTAAAAGGCAATTACAAAATTAAGTATACGCCCTATATAGTTTTCAAGTAATTTTTATTATAATTATAATGAAAGTTCACCAATTTCAAATGCGTGTAAAAAATTTCTAGCGCTGAACTAAAAAAAAACCCTTGAGGCTTTTGTTATAGAATATGTCAACTTTCATTTTCTTTTGGTTTCATCCCATTCCGATTTTGGTTGTTGCACTGTGTTATTATTGCTATCGATAACTAATTTTCTATAAAAAAGATTGATATCGATACTTTAATAACTAATTTTATATAAAAAACTTTGAATACATCGATAACTAATTTTCTATAGAAAATGTTGCTATCGATAACTAATTTGTTAATTAAAAAAATAATTGTTATCGATAACTAATTTTCTAAAGAAAACTTTGTTATCGATAAGTAATTTCCTATAGAAAACTTTGTTATTGATACATAGATAACAGATTTCTACAGAAAACTTTGTTATCGATATATCGATAACTAATTTTCTATAGAAAACTAGTTTGCTATCGATAAATAATTTTCTATAGTAAATTCTGTAATCGATACATCGATAAATTATTTTATTTGTTATCGACACATCGATAACTAATTTTCTATAGAAATCGTTGTTATCTTTACATCGATAACTACTTTTCTATAGAAAACTTTACTATCGATTAATAATTTTATATAGAAAACTTTGTTGTCGATAAATAATTTTCTATAGAAAACTTTGTTATAGCTACATCGATAACTAATTTTCTATAGAAAACTTTGTTATCGATGCTTCAACAACAAATTTTTTATAGAAAACTTCATCGATAAATTATTTCCTTTGTTATCGACACATCGATTACTAATTTTCTATAGAAAACTTTCTTATCGATAACAATTTTTCTATAGAAACCTTTGTTATTGATACATCGATAAATAATTTTCTTATGAAAACTTTGTTATCGATACATCAATAACTAATTTTCTATAGAAAACTTTCTTGTCGATAACTATTTTTCTATAGAAATCTTTGTTATCTATACACCGATAAAATTTTCTATAGAAAACTTTGTTATCGATACATCGATAACTAATTTTTTATAGAAAATTTTGGTTTCGATACAAATTTTCTATAAAAAACTATGTTATTTTCTGTAATGGTAACCAATTTTCTAAAGAAACCCTTCTTATCGATACATCGATAACAAATTTTCTAAAAAAACTTTGATATCGATACATCAATAAATTATTTATTATAGAAACTTTTGTTATTAATACATCGATAACTTATTTTCTTAAGAAAACTTTGTTACCGATAACTAATTTTCTATAGAAAACTTTCTTATCGATACATCGATAACGATTTTTCTATAGAAATCTTTGTTATCTATACATCGATAACTAATTATCTATAGAAAACTTTGTTATCGATACATCGATAACTAATTTTTTGCAGAAAATTTTGGCATCGATACTAATTTTCTATAGAAAACTTTGTTAAAGATACATAAATAACTAATTTTCTGTATAAAACTTTGTTATTGATACATCGATAACTAATTTTCTATAGAAAACGTTGTTATCGATACTTTAATAACTAATTTTCTACAGAAAACTTTGCTATCGAAACATCGATAACTAATTTTGTAAAGAAAACTATGTTATCAATACCCGAGTAAGCATTAATTGGATATTATCTGATCTGTTTATATCTTTTCATATACAATCATATCTGATTGTATACAATTATATCTGAAATGGCCAAAATCGAGATCTAATTATATCTCGGATTTGGTCAACATTGGGACAAATTTGAAATTTAATTATATCTGATCAGATACAATTATATACAATTAGATCCAATATATATTTATATGGGGGTTTTCGTGTCAACTGACACAACTTTTGAAACCGATGTCTTCCGATCGGGATGAAATTTGCACCAAAGTTAGTCCTATTGGATAGTATTTCAGACACAAATTTTCAACGACATCGGTCAAGGACTCTGTGAGTTAGAGGGGGTCGAAATTTTACATTTTGGCCAAAGAGGTGTTTATTATCATCCATGTAACTTCTTACCTATTGTTTTTAGCAAAATGTGTCCCAAACAGTATAGATAGCTATTTCTTCAGTCTTTTGAAAAAAAAATTATAAAAAATTAAAAAAAAATTTTGATTTTTTTTTTTTTAAATCAAAAACTTTTTTAACTTTTTCCTCAAATTGGGCCCTTTTTTTTTTGATTCAAAAAAAAGCTTATTTTATTTCCTTTAAGACCTATGGGGTCGCTTAGTGGGATGCGAGTGGGATATCTATGAAAATTTTTTTTTTTTAACTTTGGACCACAAAAAACGCTTCTTAAATTTGCACTATTAGGCGTGGGAAAGCTAACCAGTTTTCGATTTTCATTCGCGATACCCTCTAATTTTTATAAGTTCGAAAAAGAAAGCATGAGCTAAAAAATGAGGGCGATGGGGTGGGGCCATATGGCCCCACATCGGGGTCAAAGTTGGGCGTTAAGTGGTAAAATCCTTAAAAAGCGCCACAACTGCCCTAGACACGCCCCTGGAGGGGTACAATGTGAGACAAACCCCAAATAATTTTCAGCCCCCAACATTTTTCTTGAACATACCTAACCCCTATTTCCAATTCCTAAGGGGGCTCCCATACAAAACATTTTAAAAAAAATTGTTCCTACCATTCTAACTTACCCTAAAATGCCCCTAGTGGAGCCAAATGTATGACGGACCTCCATTATTTTATTAATTCCAACATTTTTTCCGAACATACCTACAATGTATCTTTAACCCTTAAGGTGGTCCCCATACATATTTTTATTTTTTTATAAATTTGTTTTATTTAACCAGCTCCTACCGCCCCTACCGTGCCTCCTAGAGAGGTAAAAATTACGACCAACCCCCATTAATTTTTAGTTACCAACATTTTGTCCGAACATAATAGCACCCTATCTCCACTCCCTAAGGGGGCTCCCATACATTATAAAAACATGTATCTTTAAAAACTAATAAAAAAATAAAAAAAATGTATGGGGATCCCCTTAAGAGTTGAAAATAAAGGGTAGGTATATTCTGAGAAAATGTTGGAGTTGAAGAAATATTGGGGGTCGGTCATACATTTTACTTCTCTAGGGGCACCCTATGGACAGTTAGAGCGGTAGGAGCAAATTTAAAAAAATGTTATTTTGTATGGGAGCCCCCTTAGGAATTGGAAATAGGGGTTAGGTATGTTCAAGAAAAATGTTGGGTGCTGAAAATTATTGGGGGTTCGTCTCACATTGCACCCCTCCAGGGGCGTGTGTAGGGCAGTTGTGGGGCTTTTTGAGGTATTTTACCACTTAACGCCCAACTTTGACCCCGATGTGGGGCCATTTGACCCCACCCCAACGCCCTCATTTTTTGACTCATGCTTTCTTTTTCGAACCTATAAAAATTAGAGGGTATCGCGAATGAAAATAGAAAACTGGTTAGCATTCCCACGCCTAATAGTGCAAATTTAAGAACCGTTTTTTGTGGTCCAAAGTTAAAAAAAAAAATTTTTCATAGATATCCCACTCGCATCCCACTAAGCGACCCCATAGGTCTTAAAGGAAATAAAATAAGCTTTTTTTAGAATCAAAAAAAAAAAAAAAAAAAGGGCCCAATTTGAGGAAAAGGTCAAAAAAGTTTTGGATTTAAAAAAAAAAAAATCAAAAAATTTTTTTTTTAATTTTTTATAATTTTTTTCCAAAAGACTGAAGAAATAGCTATCTATACTATTTGGGACACATTTTGCTAAAAACAATAGGTAAGAAGTTACATGGATGAGAATAAACACCTCTTTGGCCAAAATGTAAAATTTCGACCCCCTCTAACTCAGAAAGTCCTTGACCGATGTCGTTGAAAAATTGTGTCTGAACTACTATCCAATAGGACTAACCTTGGTGCAAATTTCATCCCGATCGGAAGACATCGGTTTCAAAAGTTGTGTCAGTTGACACGAAAACCCCCATATATATTTTATTAGATCAAAGCAGATCAGATAAGATCCAATCAATTTTTACACGGGTACTTCGATAGCTAATTTCTATAAAAATTTTCTTTCGATAACTAATTTTCTATATAAAAAAATAACCGTTATCGATAACTAATTTTCTATATAAAAAAATATCTGTTATCGATAACTAATTTTCTATATAAAACTATGTTATTGATACATCGATAACTAATTTCTATACAACACTTTGTTATCGATACATCGATAACTAATTTTCTATAGAAAACTTTGTTATCGATACATCGATAACTAATTTCTATACAAAACTTTGTTATCGATACATCGATAACTAATTTCTATACAAAACTTTGTTATCGATACATCGATAACTAATTTTCTATAGAAAGCTTTGTTATCTATACATCGATAACTAATTTGCTTAAGAAAAGTTTGTCATCGATAACTAATTTCTATACAAAACTTTGTTATCGATACATCGATAACTAATTTTCTATAGAAAACTTTGTTATCGATGACAAACTTTTCTTAAGCAAATTAGTTATCGATGCATCGATAACAAAGATTTCTATAGAAGTTTAGTTATCAATGTATCGATAACTAATTTTCTATAGAAAACTTTGTTATCGATACATCGATAACTAAATTTCTATAGAAATCTTTGTTATCGATACATCGATAACTAATTTGCTTAAGAAAAGTTTGTCGTCGATAACTAATTTTCTTTAACATTTTTTTGTTATCGATACATCAATAACTAAGTTTCTTAAGAAAACTTTACAGTCGATAACAAAGTTTTTATAGAAACTTAGTTACCAATAACTAATTTTCTATAGAAAACTTTGTTACCGACAAAAAATTTTCTATAGAAAACTTTTTTATAGAAAACTTATTTTCTTTAGAAAACTTTGTTATCGACAACTACAATTAAAAAAAAACCTTGTAAAATGACACAAAAAGCATGTAACTTTTATTTTTTTTCTACCTCCTATTTCAATTTAGTTTCCTTAAAAAACTTTTAATGGATGCATCGATAACTTAATTTCTTTGAATAACTTTGTTATCGATACATCGATAACAAAGTTTCGTTAGAAAAGTTTGCTATCAATTGCTAAATTTTAAATCTGATTCTTATAAATTTTTGCAAAAATTAACAATTTTGCTATACTTTTTGTACATAGAGTGAATTTATACACATTTAATTGCTGCGAATAAGCACTAAATCATAAAGCATTTTTTTAATTGTTTAATATTTTCTACCTGAATTTGTAATGTGTCATTGTAATTGTTTTAAACATTAAGTTTCACATAATTCACTTAAATTCTCAGAATTTATTTCTTAAATCTGAAAACTTGAAGAATTTATTAAAAATTATTATCCGATTGAAAGTCAAACACATAATTCCAGAATGAGTTAGAGCAATAAAATTGAATCACAAAGGAATGTTTTTGCTGTCAAAACCGCACTGATAGTTTATTTTAGGAATTATGGACATTACCCATTGCTACTGAAAGATGTTCTCATAAATTTTAACGACATTTGTCATAACAACTCTAACCGTGAGTTTTTTTTTTATTACACATTTCGGATGTAAATTATAAAGATAGCAAAAATGTAACACTTTTTTATAAATTTATGCCGTTTGTAAATTCCCTACACAAAATAAATCATAATTTTTTTGAAAATAAAATACTTTTTGCCACTTTATTATTTCTTGTTTTTTTTTATATTTATGATTACAAAATTTACTTAAGGTTTAAATACCCGGTGAAAAATGATACAAATATGATCATATATGCCTTCATACAGCGTCATGTATGTCCATATATGTATATATATAAGAAAACAAGATTGAAACGATTTTTTGATACCCTTTATAATATACATAATTTTAAAAGTTTCTACACAGAAAAAAATGTAAATTTGGGGGTGAAATAGTAAATTACAACCCCCCGCCCCCTCAAACCAAATTCAAAAGAAAAACAATGAAAAAAAAGGAATTTAAAGGGAGGAAAATAAGGAGAATAAGTGAGTGTTAAATTCGGATCTTTTATACCCTTAACATCCAAGGCAGAAAAATATGAACGGGAGAGCGCTGGCAAAGTACCTTTTAAGGTCGCTTGTGTGCTGGGAAAGCATCACAGTTTAGTACTCTTCCAGCGTCCAAAATGATAACCACGGTAAACGGTATGCCGTTGCTATTTTAAAGCGCCTTTAAAGCGCTTTAAAAACAAAAAATATGGTACTATTATAGCGCTTTTAGAACAAAAAAATGGGACGTATCTAAATTGTATAAGTCCCGAAGACACAACTGTTTTTGGTGTTTATTTAAATACAAAAAATTATTAAATTAGGATAAAAAATTGATTAACTAATTTATTAGGATTAAAAAAATGTTGGACATACTTTGAAATATTTTCTAGGTCCCGGCAAAATGTTTAAAAGTTTTTCAAGTCCTAGACACAATTTTTTTTTTTGGCTTTATTTTTATACCCTACACCACTCTGTGGTACAGGGTATAATGAGTTTATGCTTATGTTTGAAACTACCCGAAATAATAGTGCTAGATTATTTGAACGGATTTAAATAGAATAGGCAAAGGGCACGAAAAATAAAGTGCTTTGGCGAGACTTTTTCTGTGGAACGGTTGGCAGTTTCTGCCTGGGATATTACAAAATTCGAAAAAAATTGGAGGGTTGGGGGTCGGCAGGGTTTTTGGAGGACACCTCTCCCCACGCGATAAATGTTTGCACTTTGATTTGTCGTGATTTTTGCTATAAAGAAACTTTTTCTGAGACTTTTTCTATAGGAAAAATGTCTCAGAATCTAAGACTTTTTCTAACGAAAAAATGTCTCAGAATCTGAGACTTTTTCTATAGGAAAAATGTCTCAGAATCTGAGACTTTTTCTATAGGAAAAATGTCTCAGAATCTGAGACTTTTTCTATAGGAAAAATGTCTCAGAATCTGAGACTTTTTCTATAGGAAAAATGTCTCAGAATCTGAGACTTTTTCTATTGGAAATTGGATTCTGAGACATTTTTCCTATAAAAAAAGTCTGAGAATCTGAAACATTTTTTCTATAGGAAAAATGTCTCAAAATCTTAAAACTTTTTCTATAGGAAAAATGTCTTAAGACCAGTGTTGCCACCAGTGAACCAAAAAATTATCCAGGAGTTTGTCCGAAATTATCCAAAATCCTAAAAATTATCCAAAATAACGATTTTTTTTTTTAAGATAACAAAAGTGTTTGTTTTTTAATTCAATTTAAACAATACATGAAATTGTTTTTTAAATAAAAATCATACACTCAAAGAAAAAAAGCTGTAAAGTTAGCAAAAAACTTAGTTAAATTTAACTAAAAAAACACCTGATTTTGAACCTACTAAATTTCTAGTTAATTTAACAAAAAATATTTAGTTAACTTTTCGTAGAATGAATGTAGCAAAAAAAAAACGTAATTTTAACTAAAAATTCAGCTGAAAATTTCGTAACATTTTTTATTAGTTGAATTCAGCTAAACTTTTTGTAAAAAATTTTAAGTTTGTTAAATATTGGTTTTAAACACTAACATTTCAATTATTTTTTTTTCACAGCATTAAGTTCAGCTGAAGTAAGACTTATGAGATTTGCATAGGAGGCTACACAAAAAATGTTTAAAATTTTTCACTTGACAAAAATGTTACAAAAAATCAGCAAATTAATTAGTAAAAATTTGTAAACTCAGTTTTAAAGTCAACAAAAAAAAATTAATTCAAAATTTGTACAAAACTAGTATTTTCGTAAATTGAACTTAACTAGAAAAAGTAGTTAAAACGCTGATTTTAACTAAAAATTTGCTAAAAAGCCAGTAAACTCGAGTTAACAAAAAGAATTTTGTTAACTTTACAGTTTTATTTTTTTGAGTGTACATCCTTTCCAAAGAAAAATAAAATAAATTTAAAATCAACTTTAAATTCTATTTTCATAAAATTGTGTTTGTTTTTCAAAATCGACTTCAAAAATTGTATGAGAAATTTTAAATCCTTATATATATATAAAAATGACATGTTAACATGTCATTAGTTTGTTTGTTTGTTTGTTTGTATGTTTGTTTGTTTGTGTCGCTTTCAGAAAAAAACTACTGAACCGATTCAAATGAAATTTGGCACGTAGATAGTACGTTTCCTGGAATGAAAAATGGCACCAATGGCATCTCGATTGGATGCCCCGCCTCCTTTTACGCCCACTTTTTGTGAATTTCAGATTTTTCAATATATTTGGTTGTTATACTATATTTGGATGTTTGTTACCGAGAAACATGCAATTTGGCATACTAATAGGGCGTTTATTGCAAGGAAATATATGCCATCCCGCATCTTGATTGGAAGCCACACCTCTTTTTAAGATCCTTACAAAGGGGCGTGGCATCCTTTGGTTTTCTGTCTGTCTGTCCACAATCGAGGATAAACGGCTGAACCGATTTACATGAAATCTTCACCACAGATAGTACTAACCGAGACGGGAACTATAGGCCATAAGAGAGACCGATCGGCCAAGTGGGCGTAAAATGCCACGCCCCTTTATATTATATTGAACATTATTTCTGCCTTTTCAGCAATTACACTTAAACGGCTGAACCGATTTTAAAGAAATTTTCATCACATACAGTACTAATTCAAGCGGGAAATATAGTTCATAATAGGGCGGCGATCACACGCCCCTTTGTACTACATTGAAAGTTATTTCTGCCAGTTCCGTAATCACTCTTAATCGTCTGAACAGATTTTGTTGCAATTTTCAACACAGATAGTACTAGCCGAAGCGGGAGCAATATGCCATATCAGCACGTTATTGGGCAAAGGCGTTTTAAAATGCCGCTCTTTGTATTAATTTCAAATTATTTTTAACTGCCATAATAAAGAGCGTTTGGATAAAGAGGCATTAGTTGCATCGCTCTTTTGTAATATACTAAAAGTTGTTTCTGCCAGCAGTGTTGGTATTTGAGAATTTTTGATTAGTGCCAAGTTGAAGTCTAAAAAGGACCAAAATGGATTGAAAAGGGCCAAACAAATTTTACCATACATTTTTGGCCAAAGCGAGTTTGTTTTTCTTTTTATTTCGCTGTTGTTATTAAGATCTATTCAAAAATTGTTATTCTTTAAATATCGGATCTCTTAACCCGCTTCTTGAGCTAAATTTCGCTTGACAAGTAATGATCCTTTTGTCCCTAAGTATCGATTTTAGTTTACAAACTTTGCGGACTTAGAGTGGGTAAGGGGATCTAATGAGAGACTTTCTGAACACTTCTTACTAACACCGTTCACAATTCCTATTTTGGAACTTATCTTTTACCGGAAAAATATTAATCGCTAAAACCCTCAATCAAGTATACTCGCAAGTGGTCGTTAAAGGGTTAAAGAAAAATAAAAAGTAGGATTCTATGGGGGAAATTTGGTACTTTTTGACTTTTGGGAACTCATTCAATTTTCCTAAAACAAATTTTTTAATTTATTTAAAAAAAATTTACCAATATTAGGTGAGAATGAAAAAGGGCCAAAACAGTTTTTTATGGTGCCACTGAACATTGAATAGTGCCAAAAATGACACTATTGTGCCACATTTCCCATCCGTGTCTGTCAGTTCCGCAATTACGCATCAACGGCTGAATTAATTAACATGAAATTTTCGCAACAGATAGTACTAAACGAGGCGGGAACTATAGAACATAAAATGAGCGATCGGACAAAGGGGCATAAAATGACACGCCCTGTTAAATTTATTGCACCTCCTTTCTGCGTTTTTCGCAATCACGCTTATTCGGCTTTTTTGAAGAAATTTCCACCCCAGATAGTACTAACCGAGGCAGGAACTATAGGCCACAAAAGAGTGCGCTTTGACAAAGGGGAGTAAAATCCCACGCTCTTTTGTATTACATTGAAAGTTATTTCTGCCTGTCCCATAATCATGCTTAAACGACTTAAACGATTTTAATGGATTTTTCACCACATATAGTACTTCCGAAACGGGAACCATAATAGAGAGTGTTTAGACCACGGGGCGTAAGTTGTAACGCCCCTTTGGAACACACTGAAAGTTATTTTCTGTCTGTTCCGTAATTACGCTTAAGCGCCTTAACTGATTTTAACAAAATTTCAACACATATATTACTTACTAACCGAGGCGGAAACAATATGCCATATTAGCGCGTGATTGGGCAAAGGCGTGTATTTTTGCCAGTTCCGCAATCACGCGAAAACGGCTAATCCAATTTTTAATAACTGACTAACCGATGCGGGCTCATATCAGTGTGCGATCGAACAAAGGGAGGCAAATTGCCACACCCATTTATAATATATTGAAAGCAGTCACGGTCCGTGAAGTTGTCACTGGGTGTCCTCTACTTATTTAAAATATCAAAATTACGGATATAATGTACGTTTTTCTGGAGGTAACACGTTCCCGCGATTAACAAAGTCTCAGTTTTATTATTTTTTATTGACATGCAGTCAAAATTCACTTTTGTGCTCCATTTATTTGCGAAATAATGCTTTTTGTTAATTGTCGATGTGGTGAGGCAACAAAACGGCAATAAAAAAGAATTTGGGCTGCATCTTACTCAAACTATACAAAACAAATAACATCGGGTCTTTATCTCTCTCGGACATGCGTTAGGTCCAGGAAAACATGAATTTTATACTTAAATTTGCTGTTTTTAAAAATTAGTGACAACTTCACGGACCGTCACTGATTGAAAGATATTTCAGGAGTCATAGAGTAGGATAACAAATGGCGTTTGAAAAAGTAGTAAACAAAAACTATATGGTATTGCTTACGATATTTTAACACAAATCGAAATAAGAGCGAGATGGAAGATACCAGTATTACAGTAAGAATGCAGATTGTTTTTTGCCCCTCTTTGCTTTACGTTAGTTTGGCATTGCCAGAATTTTCCAATTATCTTTGGTGATGCCAGATCTATAAAAGGGTCGATGGATTACTTTATAACTTTGGATATTTCTGCCTTTTCGGTTATCACGCTTAAACGTCGAGTACTAAACAAGGCGGGAATAATGGGTCATATCAGCGCGCGATCGGACAGAGGTGGTGTAAAGTAATGCGAAATTGAAATTTTCACCAGATGTAGTGCTAACCGAGGATGCAACCATAGGGCATTTCAAACTGTTATTCATTATATAATATTTTTTTCAACCCGGGCAACGCCGGGTGCGAAACAGCTAGTTTAAAATAAAACTTTTGTTAAAATAGACTTTTTGTTTTTCTATGGTACGGGGCTATACATTTTGGACTGTTCAGAACAAAAAATATTGTATAACAATAGTATTACTAGTTCTTTTTTCAGTTTTTTAAGATTTTTTTTTGTGGGCTCAAAACTTGTACCCCCATTTCTTTCAATGTCTCTTTTGTAAAAAGAATTGGACCAACAGTATTTGAAGATAATTTATTTCGTAAATCGGTTTTTGTTTTCTTTTAAAAAAAATTATATTTTGTCCATGTAAAACTTTAAATTGTAAATGATAAAATTATTCATAAATTATCCAAAAATGTAATTATCCAAAGAGTATCCAAAAAATTTTAAATTATCCATTTTTTGGATAATTATCCAAGAAGTGGCAACACTGCTTAAGACTCTAAAATGCTAATGTTCCGATCCCGACGCTAGACGAAATAGAAAAAAATCACTCCACCCTAATGTACATCCCCGATCAGTTTAGTGGAGAGTAGTTAAAAAAACAAGCTAATATTTACAAACTTTATTTAATTTGTGCAAATAAATAATACAATGATTTGATTCATTAAAACAATTAAAACCGCAACCGCTTCCGCTTATAAAAATCCCAAAAAAAAAAAAAAATATTTTTTTTGAAGATTTTGCAAACTGTTTTTATCTGCATTAAATTTGTCAAAATCAAATAAAACGTTTAGTTAGAGTCACTAAATTATCACCAGATAGATATCATAAATTCGTAGAAATGAAAGATAATATTGTATAAAAATGCTTATACAGATTTGCTGAAGAATTAAAAACAAAATTGTTGATAATGATCAAACAAAAAAAGAATCACATAGAAAAATATTTGATTTATAAAGAAAAGAATTAAGATTCATTGGGGGTGATAGGTAAATTTAGAATACCCTACCCGAAAAAAATTATGAAAATGTTTTCTTAATGCATTTCTAATAAAACAGTGTTTTAGCAGCAATTTTACAGGATATATTCTAGATAATGCATGGGTAGATTGGGCGTAAAAAGTAATCAAATTTCAAAAAAAAAATTTTTGTTAAAAAAAATTCTGAAAAAAAGTTTTTAGGGTAAAAAAATATATTTTGCTGGTTTAAATACCTTTCGGTGTCCAATTCTGTTCAAATATTGTTCGAATTAAAGCATTTTAAATTTTAAGGTTATGTGGAATGTTCTAAAATATTCGGGGTTTCCTTACAATTTCGTTCATAACCTTGAACCGCTGAACAGATATCGCTCAAATGCAAAAACACTTTTATGTAATTATTTAACAGAAAATTTCCAAAACGATCTTATATACACTCACGAAAAATTTCTCAAAGTAATTTGGAAAAAAGTCACTTTTAATTAAATCAATTAAACAAGTACTTAAGCTTGCATAAAAAATCCAATTACAATTTTAATTGAATTAAAGAAAAAAATAATCAAACTAATATTAAAACTCAAACAAATAATTAATTTAAAAATTTTGGGTCATCTCTATATCCGTATAAACCGATTAAATGTACATTAAAACAAATAAAAAATTTAATTGATATTAACGTAAGCGCAATATCAACAAAGGTAACCTAATGAACAATACAATGATGATAATGAAGTTGTACTAGTATGTTCACATGAGCATTATGATGATGATGATGGTGATTTGTACAATTATTTGCTAATATCTATCTAATAGAAGATAACAAATGTAAAATAAAAAAAAGTGTTTTTTTTTCAAAAAAAAAACAATTTTAAAAATGTGATTTTTTTAGATTAAGAAACGTCCCTCAACTGCAAGGAAAAAAAAAGTATAAGAATTATGATAATTTCACTCAACTGGAACAGTTATCTTTTCACATTTAACGAACGAAGATCGAATATCTTGCAAAACGGTTTTGGTATCTTGAAAGCATCTTAAAGACAAATATGAGCAATTTTTTGAAAAGTTTACTGGTGGCTTTTGCCCTAGTACAAGTAGTTTATGGTGTTTACCCCATGGGTGCACCAAACTCTCAAAGTTTGGCTCAATTATTCTTTAGATCACGTTTGGCTTCTCAAGATCCTGCTGCCTCTATGGCCTGTTTTGCTAATTATATTGCGCAATCAAGTGAAGTTGGAGAATCCTATGGCAACAATTACAATCAATGTTTAGTGGATGCCAAGGCTGGACGTAGTGATATTGAATATCAAATGTCTGCAAATCGTGTGGCCATTAATGAAATTTCTAATGGTGTTTGTGAAAGTTTGAGAACTTGTAATGGATTAAATTCGACTTTGGCTATATTTAATTGTCATGCTAAAATTGTAAGTATTTTTCCAGTGAGGGAAAATTTTTTTATGAAAGTGAATTAAAATGGTTAAGATTTTATACAATGAAACTCTTATGCGGTGAAACTCTTATACGGTGAACATTTTTTACGGTGAAACTCTAATACGATGTAACTGTTATATGGGTAACTGTTATACAGATACAAACTGAACATAGTTTTTATAATATTTATATTGAGTGCACGTAAATTTAACGCCACCTGCCAGCAGGAGTGTATCGAGGTTTTTTTTCGCAGGGGACACAAAACTTTTTGTTCTTTAATTTACATATCGGCACAGATTTTAGAATTTTTTACCCGACGTCTTTCCCTTGAACTAAAAAGTATCCGACTCTGAGACATTTTTCATATGCGACATACAGTGTCGACAAAAGTATTCACACAGAGCTATAGTAGATACAATTTGCTAAAGACAAAATTGAAAATACTTTTTTTTATCAAACGAGTATTTTTTTGAGCAGTATTTTTTAGGTAATTTATTATGCTTTAATTTAAGCTTTATAGTGTCTAGACCAGGAATGGAAATGTTAGTACTTTAGTACCCGTAGGCTAGTTGGTAGCGTGCTTGCCTTTCAACGTGGGGGTCGTGGGTTCGATTCCCACCAGAACCCTTGGTTTTTTCGCTACAACGAGACGACGGTCATTGTTACCAGTTCTCGGTTAGGTGGAATTTATTAAAAATGAATTGTAAATTAATATAAAGAAATAAATACTTCTAAAAATAGTACTTTTCTCAGTACTTTTTCACTCTCTAAGATACCGTAGTACTCCCGCAACTGTTTTAGTACCTTTTCTATACCCGACGTTTTCTAACGTTTGTTCAACCAAATTTAAAAGATCTTCCGAAAATCTACCGATTTTTTTTGAGGTAATTTATTATGCTTTAATTAAAGCTTTATAGCGTCCAGACCAGGGATGGAAATGTTAGTACTTTAGTACTTTTTCACTCTCTGTGATACCGCAGTACTCCTGCGACTGATTTAGTACCTTTTCTATACCAGACGTTTTCTAACGTTTGTTCAACCTAATTTAAAAGATATTCCGAAAATCTACCGATCTTCACTGGAAAAATGCTTCAAAAGTTTTAAAAAAAAGATTGATTTTTGTCGATCTTTAATGGGGGTTTTCTCAAAAAATAAAAATGGACAGGGTATCATCAATTTAAGTGCTTTTATATTAAACTAAAAATTTTAAGATACTTATTTGGTTGAGATCCAGTACTATTTCAAAATTCCGATTTTCAATCCCTGGTCCAGACTGTATCTCACTTTCTCAGACAAGGAGAAAATCGCAGATTATTTTTAAAGTGAATTAAAATGGTGAAACTCTTATACGGTGAAGATTTTTTACGGTGAAACTCTAATACGGTGAAACTCAGTCTCAGATTCTGAGACATTTTTCCAATAGAAAAAGTCACAGATTCTAAGTCATTTTTCCTATAGAAAAGTTTTACATTTTGAGACATTTTTCATAAAGAAAACGTCTCAAATTCTGAGACATTTTTCCTATAGAAAAATTCTCAGATTATGACACATTTTGTTATAGAAAAATTCTAAGCTTCAAAGACATTTCTCCTATAGAAAAAGTCTCAGATTCTGAGACATTTTTCCTATAGAAAAAGTATCAGATTCTAAGACATTTTTCCTATAGAAAAAGTCTCAGATTCTGAGACATTTTTCTTATAGAAAGGTTTTCCTATAGAAAAACTTCGAATTTCAATTTATATTTTTCGAATTTAAAAAGCTTTCGAATTTCAATTAAATCATGTTCTGATTTCTATAACAAACTTTGTAATTTCTTTTCTTTACAGGGTGCCAATAACACTAAAGCTGTTTATGGTATTTCCGGAAATGCCTCAGAGTATGCTAATATTATGACCGAGCAATATCGTATTGTGGATTTGCGTCATGAACAATGTTGTAAATCGGCTGAAAGGACTTATGTTGAGGCCACTGCTGTAAATTATCGTACTCTACAAGATTGTTTAGATGGACGCATAAAACCTACAACTACAACAACAACAACTGCAGCACCTACTACCACTACAACAACTGAAGCCCCCACTACCACTACAACAACAACAACTGAAGCCCCTACCACCACTACAACGACAACTGCAGCCCCTACCACCACTTCTACAACAACAACTGCAGCACCTACAACATCAGTGCCAACAACACCTGCACCTGAAACTTCAGCACCTTCCACCACCACAGCAGGATTACCACCAAACGATGTTGAAGTTGAAGAACCAATTATTCCTGTAGATACTGAACAGTTTGCCAAACTTTTGAAATTATTTAAATAATTGATTTAATACTGTTAAAGTATTTAAATTTGGACTATGGTTGTTGTTTAATACAAACAGAAAATTTGTGTTGATATAAATTATATTTCCAAACTTACCAACATTATTCAATAAAAAGTTTTTTTAAACTTACCTGAAATGAAAAGAAGAAAATAATTTATTACAATAAACTTTCCAAAAAGCTATAAAAATAGTAGCATATAAATATTAAATATGTACAGATTAGTTTAAAATGTTATTTTAGCAAGCAACTTAACTAAAAGCTTTTTTAACTTCCAAGATGTTGTAGTTCTCATTTAGTTAAAGAAAAATTTTGTCTAAATGAAAATTCTAAAAAAAATGTATCACAAGACTTACCAGAGCTTTTAAGAATATCCATTCACTACATTATTTACAGATGTAATTTGAACAAGTAGAAAAGTTAAATTCGACTTGGCCGATTACTAAATTACTAAATTTTTTTTGAGTGTAAAATTTTTTTCGAGTGTATTTTTTTTTTTCTTTTAGTGTAAAAATATTTTTGACTGACAAAAATGCGTTGTAAAATATTTTACAATATTTCTGAAATTTACGGTTTTGCTAATAACTTTTGAACCACTGGACCGCATTGCCGGAAATTTAATACGAACCAGCACAGGGCCAGCCTCAGAATTGCCTTTAGAAAGTTATCGTGTTTTTTATCGCGTAAAATCGTGAAAAACCCTTGCCTAAATTCACTCTTTTAATCATAACTTTTGAACCACTGGACCGATTTCGCTGGATTGCAATACCAACGTGACCAGGTAAATGCCCAACATATATCGTGAACCTATATTCAAAATATGCCAACTCAAATTTGACGGAAATGAGTTTCCGATGGCAAATAGCTCCCCTATGTAATACCTATCTGCCATAAAAATTTCAGAGCAAAAAAATAATTTGTTGTCGTTTTACATCCATTTTTGTTATTCTGCTAACTCAAAGTACATATTTTTTTGGTGGAAATAAATGCCAACTCCCATTGTAAATTTCCAAAAATTTTTCAAAAATTTTTTTTAAAAAAATTAGACCACATATCTTATTGCATTTGCCATGCTAAACACGAATCTTGTAAAGATTTTGATATCTAATGACTGGTTCTCGAGATATTGCCATTTTAAAAATATCGGTAAATAGTGTTTGCAAAAAAAAAAAAATTGCTTATATTTATGTAACTTTCAAACTATTTATCAGATTGAAACATTATGAATGGGGCAAATAAAGTCAATGATATAAGCTTTCAAAATAGCTGGTTTGGAGTGACCCTATTGCAATACAGCGTGAGTTTCAGAGTGCCAAAGTTGACCACCCTGAGATTAAAAGGCTTTCGGAGCTAGTAACTTTTAAAAATATGCAAAGATTTTTAATTTTTTGTTCAGTTTTTGCAATTACCGTACTAAGGATAACAAAAACCAAAAAAAAATAAATTTTAAAAATTTTTCCAAAAAAAATGTATTTTTATTTTCCGACAAAATATGCCAACTCTAAAAAAATATTTGTTTTTTGATATAGTAATAAATGCCATCACTGAAAAATACGCAAACAAGTGCAAAATATGAAATTTTTTGCATAGGTAAAAATTGTTTAGAATATTTAAACCATCTTGTGGAAGGTACATTGTTTATTTTTGCAATAATATGCGAAATAACTAGTTTTTTAGCTCTCCTGAACAGTAAGCTTTTTCGAGTTGGCATTTATTGAATATAGTTCGACGATATGCCAAACAGGAGCTTCTGTAAAGTCTTTCAAAAGTTAGCGTGTTTTCAACAGACAACCAGACGGACAGACGGACGGACGGAGATCGCTAGATCGTCTTAGAATCGAACGAGGATCATGAATATTTATACTTTATGGTGTCTGAGATCAATATTTCGAGGTGTTACAAACGGAATGACAAACTTATATATACCCTCTATCACTAGAGTGGAGGGTATAAAAAGATCAATCGTATTCAAAGATTGTACTCGTAATTCAAAAATTCCATTTGTAATTCTAAGATTCCACATGAAATTTGAAAATTCCATTTGGAATTCGAAAATTCCACTTGTAATTTGAAAAATATCAAATGTAATTTTTTTTTATTATTTTGATACTATGTAACTTTATTGCAATCTGTCTTTTTACAAGATAGTAAGACATTCAGCAATACATTAGATTATGAACTACTTAAAACTAAATAATATGTGTGATGCTATGTCGCCATTGCGCCATCCATCTAACTGTAAGTCCTAGTTTACTAGGTCTATTGGGGCTCTCCTCTTCAGTCTTGAAAAAGTTGATGATTGACCCATCAGGTTTGAAGCAAGCTGATTCGGATGTTCTGTTATACGAGACATGTATCGATTGGCATTTGTGCGTATTTCATCCTTTACTAAAGGAATTTTAAGTTCTTTATGCAATTGAGAAATCGGAAAATATTGTGGTGCATTTACGATTTGTTTTAATATTTTTGACTTAAATCTTTGCAATATTTCAAGGTTTGAGTTTGCAATTGAAAAAGATCAATTGCAATTCGAAATAGGTTAGGTTAGGTAAGGTTATTAGAAAAAGATCAATTGTAGTTCAAAATAGATCAATTATAAATCGAAAAAGATCAATTGAAGGGCTTACTGCAAGAACATGATAAGCAACATTTTATTTTTTCGTGTTTTTTGTCTTCTGCTAATGTTCCATTGACAGATGTTTGGCAGAAGTCTTGCTTTAATTCATCGTACAAGTATATTAAGGATTAAAGTTCTGCAAAAGTTCTACTTTCTACATTATTTTAAAAGGTTTAAGGCAAAAACCACCATAAAATGCAATGTTGCTTATCGAGTTTTTACAATAAGCCCTTCAATTGTAATTCGAATATTTCAATTGTAGTTCAAAAATAGTCAATTGTCATGCAAAATGATCAATTGTAATTTGAAAAAGATCAATTGTAATTCGAAATAGATTAATTGTAATTCGAAAAAGATCAATTGTAATTCGAAATAGATTAATTGTAATTCAAAAATAACTCATAGACTCTGATGTTAATTTTTAGTTTTTTCTAATTTTTTTATCTCTTCGTGAATAGTTTATAATCTCTTCGTGAATAGTTTACATACAAATCCAATAATTAACTTTCAATGTAAGCTAATTAAGCTTTAGATAAGAAAGTATTTTTTTTTCAGCATCTTTATAAATTTTAAATACATTTAAAATAATTAAATTTATTTTCACATATGTATAAACATTTAAGGCAAACAGAGCAAATGATCTAAGCATTTAAAGTTTAATTTCCAAACATTAAAAATAATTGAAGCATCTTATCCCAAACTCATTAACAAAAAGATCAACTGCTACAACAGAAATGGGCAGAGAGATTTGCTGGATGGCTGGACGGCTAGCTGTCTGTCTGGGGTATGATAACAAAAATTAAAAAAAAAAATGAAATAATTATTACCATTTATGGTATAAAGTATTACCATCACTTCTATATTATTCTCATATCAACTTCCAATTTAGATAGATATAAAAAGTTACTTCGCCAAAGGCCATAAATCTACAATTGGTTATAGAAAATGAAGATACACTTTAAAAAAAGACAAGTAAGAGTTTGTCGAAAATATCAATTGAAATATGAAGATTCCAGTTGTAATTTGTTAAAGATAAATTATAATTCGTTTAAATTTACTTACATTGTCAACAGCAATTTAAACAATTTAAATTCAAAATAAAATCAATATAAATTCGAAATAAATAAATTGAGATTCGAAAAAAAAATTATTGGAAACTCGTAAAAGATCAATTGAAATTCAAAAAAGAACTATTAAAATTCAAACAAGCAGAAAAGTTAAATTCGACTTTGCCGAATCTATGAATACCCTCCAAAATGCATTTTTTAAAGGGTAGTACATTTTTTAACGTAAAAAAATTAACAATTTTGATTAGAAATATTTTATTTTGAGTAAAAAAACTCTTTTTTTGTAATTTTTTTTTTTTTTTTTTAAGACAAATTACTAGTTTTTTTTTTGAGTGTAAAATTTTTTTTGAGTGTAATGTTTTTTTTTTGCTGTGAAAATATTTCTGAGTGAATGCACGTACGTATGTACACAAAATTTTGCCATTTTTGTAAAAAAAAAATATTTTTTTTTGTGTATATTTTTTTTTTGAGTGTAAAATTTTTTTTTGAGTGTAAAATTTTTTTCGAGTATAATTTTTAAGTTACCAATGCTTTTAAAACTAAACAAGTTTAAAAATCATTGCTTTAAAATTAAACAAGTTTGAAAAGCATTGTTTAGTTACCACCAATGCTTTTAAAACTTGTCAAAACACGTGGCATTTTAGATGAAACTAATCTGAAATTCAGGGTTTTGCTTATAACTTTTGAACCACTGGACCGATTGAGCTGAAATTTAATATCAAACAGACCCGGGGAACGGCAAAGACACACGTAAAGCTTCAGTAGTCTCATTATTGTCTTTCGAAAGTTATCGTGTTTTTTATCTCGTAAATTCGCGAAACACCCTTGCCGAAATTTACTCTTTTGCTCATAACTTTTGAACCACTGGACCGATTTGGCTGGATTGCAATACCAACCTGACCAGGTAAATGACTAACATATATGCCAAACTTC